>OX457100.1:15392924-15632924 GCA_949752805.1 Deilephila elpenor
GGTAATAATAGGTAATAGATGCGGCAAAGTTAACAATATCATATCCCTACTGATGCCGTCAGCACCGACAGCGCCAGTGGAAATGGATAGGAAACATTTACTTACTAGTGTCTCGTCTACGGGTTTTAATACAAAGATACTATCATTGAATTTGTGAGTCTCAAAGTACGTTAACTCTGAAACCGGCACTATGATACTACCGGGTACATCAAGAAAATAATCGTTTATTTGACACGGGTCATTAAAATGTTCAGGTAGACACTCAGTTATCTTTTTGTTTACGGAAATTGTGCTCTTAAGGTTCTTCCAGAGTAATTTTGAGTTATTTTTATTAGAGTTAATTTTAGCATCGAAATACGCCTTTTTTTCAGAAAGTATACTAAATGTTACAATTTTTTTCAATTCTTTATAATAATTCCTATTTTGTTCAGTTTTTAACTGGCGGAATGCCTTAAATGCCTCATCACGTTTATCTATCATTATTTTAATCGTATCAGTGATCCAAGGTAAATTATTATTAGGTTTTATCTTAAGACTCTTGAGAGGTGCCTGCTTATCATAAAGAGAAGTAATAAACGTATTGAAAGTAGTAATCATACCATCCACCGACACTTCACTATTTACCAAATTCCAATCGAAAGTTTCCAGATACATGTTAAAGTGTTCCAAATTTAAATTTTTGATAGGTCTATAAGTTATGGTCTTCGGTGGGATGTATGGCCTTTTAATAGCTACTGTTACGTTAATCATAGCATGACCCAACCCTCCTGTTATATTAGTGACGTTTACTTCACGCACGGGTGCATTAGTGCACACTAAGTCCAAAAGAGTTTCATTTGTGTTAGAATAATGGGTAGCTTCAGTGACTATTTGACCAAGTCCAAGACCATGTAGAAAATTATGCAGCTTTGTCGTTTTTATGTTTTTTAATTCCAAAAAATCGATATTAAAATCACCAAGTAAAATTACATAATCATAATTAGAAAAAAAGGTAATAGAATCAGTTAATGCATCTAAGAAAATATCTATATTTATCCATTCCGGTCGATAAGCCGTACCTATAATAAAACTGCGACCATTCAAGTTAATTGCTAACCACATCTGTTCAATATTTGCGGCGGGGAATTTAACAAAACGTACATTTATTCCTGCTCTAATATAAAATGCTATACCCCCTCCGTGGCCCTTGCGCATAGAAGTGGGGCGCGCAACGCACCGTAGTCGGTAACAAGGCACGACGGGCGCTCGGCCCTCCTGACCAACGCGTAACCACGTCTCATTTATAGCAACTATATCGGGACTGAAACTGTTCATTGCGAGTAAAAACTCATCGTGACGTGTCCCAAGAGACCCCGCATTATACAACGCAAATTTAAGGAAGTTAGTTTTTAAAATACCCATAACAATTTACTGAACAAAATTTAAACTTAATTAATCTGAATAAAACAACCAAATAGGTCAAAAAGATAATATTTTCACATGATAAAAAATTGTATGTAATAAAATTTAAATTTTCCGTAACCAACATAATATTGTGTATCATTCCTACTCTTATAGTGTTAGAAGTTAATATAAAGTGTATATTAAGTGTCAAGATGAAATAGTATATTTTATGTTTAGATAATAAATAATGAAAGATACAAAGCCACACAATAGAAATAGGTATAGAATTGAAAAAAGATAAAAATGCTGCAACACACATACTTGTCATGTAAACATAATCAATAAGTAAATCAGTGCAAAATTTTTCCACCAAATAAATCAATATACAAAAATAGGCTAGACAGAGGTAGACAAAAGTGACGAAGAATATTTTTACAGTTATTAGGCACATTGCAACGACAGTATTTATATTTAGAACGATATAACGAAAACAAATTATAGTTATTATTAGGCAGAGGTGAACGGAGATAACAAAGAATATTTTTACAATCATTAGGCACATTTTAGCGACAATATTAATCATGTTTAGAACTTTAGAAAAAAGACAAGTGATACTAGATATTAGGCAGAGATAAACATATGTTGTACAAAATATATTATTCATAATTATTACGAGCATTTTGCAGACAAAATAGACACTTATCTGTTTATAGCGGGTAGTTTCACTGGACAGATCCAACCGTATCAACACCAAAAACACGTTGTAAGTCCTTCACAGTACGAATCCTAGTAACCATATTTATGTAACTCGCTATGAGACACGTTTTGCAAGATCAGCGCGACATGCGTAGTTTTATTGTTTATGTTGCGAGGGGAGCAACAAGCACTGCGCGGACCTCGCTAACGTTTTATATTTCTATTGTATGCACTCCAGCATATTTAAAGAAACTTCTAATCTTTATATTTTCAGTAATAAAAATAAATTAATCACTTCCTTACAGTTTTCATCCTCTAGTCACTTGCAGTCTGCTAGTGCGAAAATCCCATTAGTAAAATTAGGTTTACTAATGTATAAATATTTTGCTATTTACTTTGTAATTACAATGCGATGATTCGATGCTTTGTATGTTGTTCATTAATTCACAGATGGCGATGTTGGAGCGGCCATCGCGCCAGCAGATGTGATGTCGGAACCTTACCAGAGAACCCTCTACAGGTGAATATATTATAAAAATATTTTTTAAGATCAGGTTCCTCGTACTAAAATAAAAATTAATAAATACAATTTTAATTGCTTATTCAACTACAGGCTAATTTGTATATAAAATCAATGCAATTAATCGTTATATTGCATAGTCTGTTAGAATTTTGTTCCTGCAGAGTATGTATAGGTCGCGATGAGTGGTGTTTACTATAGCTACGTACAAGAAAAGCAATCGCATAGAGATCAAATAATAGTATTGTGACGCTTAACAATATTGCGGTGGCCCGCAATCACAGTAAACAAGATAGATGTCGGCATCCTCGGTGAATGTGTGCCGCCTGCCGCGCGGTCGGCGCTTCGGACACTAATCGTAAACGTAGCGCCACCGCCCGATTGCCGATAGATCCCCGATTTAGCTAACAATATCATAACGTAACCGGACAAACTTTACTAGAACTCTCCACGAACTACGACGGAAATTATTACCAGCCGTTTGGATAGGGCCTTATTATATTTGAAACATAGTTATAAAAAAATATTTGTTTTGACTTAATATATTATGCGATACGGCCGGTGGTCTAGTCGAAACCATCTGATATGTGTGCTGTGCATATCCATGCACACTCGAACCCGAAGTATGACGCACATATTGTGTAAGTGCATGACGAGTTTTTCACAATTGCATGATGCACGGTGATCGCTACCCGGATGCATACGATTATTTCACCAACAGCTTTAATTTAGATTTTGGATCAACCGCTTAAATCGACTTGGTAAACAATTAATGAATATTTGGTGAAAGGAATTAGTGTAAAGAAAGCTGTTATGACACACATACGAGTAGTGAGGTGCAGATATGCCACATCGTGATCGCTTCAATATTTCATGTGAGTCGATTGAACGCGATTCTCTAAGACAAAGTGTGTTATTTCTCGCGGGATCCCTCTATACGGCGGGGGTGCTCGGATAGTTGCGAGGGAGATGAGGGCCCACGCGGGGACCTGTTCCACCGGCGCGGCGTGGAGAGCGCGGGGGAAGAGGGGGGGGGGGGACTTAGAGGAGGCAGCGGGAGCGTGTGACTAAAGCAATACTTTTACGAGATCGTTTTTATAGCGCGCCACGTATTTGTCATCGCTGGGCTTGCAGCTCGGAGCGACCTGCATTCCCGACATTCGTGCTACATATTATGGCCTTATGTTAGCCATAAACAAAGATATCCAATTTCCTGATCTTATTAGTAATTGGTGAACTTCATCATCTATGACAGTTAAAGCAGTTGTGTAACCACCTAATGGAAATAAAAATGTACATTAATTTCAGGTCTAGAATAGCATTATGGTTTTATTGATCATATTTTTATACGACACGTTGACGTAGGAATGTCGGTTATGATGATAAATTGGGCGCTAGCAGTTGAAGTCGGTAACCACTAATGATAGCACCCGCGTAGAGTTGCGTGTTTCGCGTGAGGTAGCGGCGCGGCCATGATGCGTTAGTCACGTGTTATTGGTACGTTTACATGTGCAGCGGAGGCGGTGGTGGGTAAAAACTGTAGTGTCGTGGCACTACACTCCGCCCAGATGATTACACGCCGCGCCGCCGCTGCTTCGCGAGCTGCCGACCCAAACTCGAGCCGCGTCGATGCATTTCTTCACGCCGCTACAGCCACTATACGTCGCTTTCAAAAAACTACGAACGCGTATTCTTTATACATCATTATAAATTGATGTAAACGAATGTTTCCGCTTCGGTACAACATTGTGTACAGATCGTTTTCTATTAAGTGGTATTTCGCAATTGTTAGCCAATAAACTGAGTCGATAAATAATAGGGCCTGGTGGTGAGCAGCAGCGCCAGTAGACAGAGACCTTTGGTACTGCGCTCACCAAACCGTCCAGCTTGCGTAGACATGGGCAAATATTTCATCATCAACGGCATAATCTTGGAAGGAACACCCTGCGTTTGACGGACATAAGCTGTTGAGTACATAGCAACCAAACCTATTTGATCCTTACTGAATCGTGACCCTAGTACTCTACAATTTATAGAAATCTTTATTTATGTAACAGATACACAGTTTGAACAATAATGTTATAGGCACATTTTAATTCTCTGTCAATACCTAGCTCTGTGTTACATGCATCAAAGCAACTGAACACGTTGCGTGAAGCTTGTTGAATAACGTGAGGTTATTAAGAATAGCCTGAGATGTAGACAGGTAGTAGTCGCCTCGCTGTGCGTCGGTTCCCACAGTGTTGGTGTAACGAGCGGCTAACAGGGCGGGAGTGGCCATCAGTGGTGGTGACGCAGCGATTCTCAGACTCACAGCCGCTCTTCCCGTGTTGCAGGCCGCGGCCGGGCTCGTGCTGATCCACTCACGACGCGACGCTACGGGCCGTCACAACTAATCACACTTGTATATTGGTAATTTGCATGCTGTTTGTGATTAAATTTTTATATTTTACCGTGTTCTTTTCATTTTTACTCGGCAATATATTTTCCCTTTGAGTGAGTCATCTGTAGTTAGTTTTTTTGTAAAGTAGTCGTTAACGTCGATGATGTAAACTAAGTTATAGCAAATAACGTCAAAATATATCCCACGATGTAATAGGGGGCGAGCCTATCATGATATTGGGCTCAAATTCTTTACTCCGGGTTGATAATAAATAGAAAAATCCTATCACTTTGCCCAACCCGGGATTCGAACCCGAGATCTCAACTTTGCAATCGCATCGTAGTACAACTACGCCACCGAGGCAGTCGGCATCTATTTTTATTATTATAAGCCCTTTAATTTTTATTACTGGGAAAAGGCATCCCTCCTATTCTTTCATTTGTCGTGGTCAGATGCACCAGTGCATAATATGGAATTTTCATAATGACCCTATGCATGTTTTCACTATATTAACTACATTTTTCGGGAGGCAACCCGCATGATAAGTTTAAAATTAACTCTTAACAATCAAACCTACTCAAAATTAAATCTATACACACATTCGTACACCGTACGTTTTGTAAAGCGCACTCAACCACTCATTATTATGGACTAAAATTGATGATCTATAGCTTCTCCATAAGCCTGTTAAAAATTCAATTAATACGTAATTTTTATCAGTTTTCATTGATTGTCATATTGCATATAATCCGGTCTGTTCGATGGGGACAGTGCACCTATGTTGGTGACTTATCAGACCAATTCGTGCGTTACATATACGGCCTTTCTCCAACAAACACAGACCACACGCTACTAAATCATCTTACGTAGATGTAAATTGCCAATGAGGATGAATCCGGTCTATACTTATAACTGTTACTCTCTAACAGTATAGGGCTTTGGTGGTTAAAATAAAAAAAAACATATACAGGGCGTCCCACGGCCGTGCCAGGGAAAGTATCTTAAATTAAATATAGACAATTTTACTAAAGGAAGATGTCATTTTAATTTTGAAAAGAATTTAAACTGCATCCACAGATTTTTGAACAATCAAATGTCTGAAGCGGTAATCGAACCCGGTAAGTGGTAAAAAAAACTACCTATCATTTTACAATAGGTACCAATAAAAAGGCTCGATCATAAGGACTATTTTTTTAAAATCCAGTGGGGTTAGGTCTGGAGCTCTCGGCTAATTAGTCCATAAATACAGATCCCGCAAGGAAAACTTTCATAACATAGTCCTTTGTTCTTTGAATGTTATGAGCTGGAGGCCCATCTTGCTGAAGAATGAGATTTCGTCGTACTCCATCGAAAAGATATTAGATATTTATTCCGCTTCTTAAAATATCAAGAACCTCGAAGTATGTTATCTTGTTCTATGCCCTTCATAAAAATGGATTAATTTATTATGCACTTTAAGAGATAATATTTCTCAAGTAAGTACTTAAAATAATTGCCCAAGAGAATCAGTCGTTATAATCACAATAAAATCGAAGATAACGTTAACTATTTACTTTCCTGAAATATTAGTAAATTTAAAAGTTCATGGTCTTCCTTTTATTTAAGATGATATGTTATTTGAAAAAATAACAATCCTTATGATCGCGTCTTTTGATTGTTATCGAAAATAATGGGTAGTTTTTTTTACCACATGGCGGGTTCGATTCCCGCTTCAGAAATACGTTATTCAAAAACCTTGACAGCAGTTGAATTGTTTTCAAAATCAAAATGATGGCGTCTTTCAACAAAATGGTCTATCTACAATATTTAAGATACTTTATTTATTTATTTTATTTATTAAGCTTCATATACAGAAGTATACAAGGGGACTTAATGCCAGTGGCATCATCTCCCAGTCGACCTTCAGGTGATGTAGAGATGAGCTGAAGTAGGTACTTCTCCTCCATGTGGCATGGCCGTGGGACGCCCTGTATACAGTGTAGATGTAAGGTAACATTAACGTAGGTGTTACATCGTAGAAGTGCTTTTTGTTAACTTTAAGTGTAATGGTCTACCTGGTATGACATATTTTGTGGCTGTCAAAACTAGAAAGCATTTGCAAGAACGTTTTAACGTTTCCAAGAACTTTACCCGAAATAAATATGTGTTTTTTAATCAAACTCTTATTGCAGAAACCATGGATACTATGACGATCAACAAGAAGTTAAAAAAAAACAGTAGTATTTTTTCTAAATAGCGAATTGAAAACAAAAATACACTTTTAAATATTATTTCTTATATTTTGTTGTATCATATACCAAATGATGCAAATGCAAATTTAAATTCGCTTTTTACGGGTAAAAGATAGGATTCAGTTTGTGTACCATTTGCATTAGTTTAAAATTTATTGTGACATGAAAATTGCAGATCTCAATTGTCCTTAATGAAAAGCCCGCAATATGTAACAGTTGTGCAAATGCCAGTGTTTTGTCCTCCCTCCGCGTCCCTCCCGGCCGCGCGCCTCTATCGGTCGATGACGGATCATATTGGATTCATTGACTTGCTCGAGTGTTTCTCGCAACTTTACCACCGATGAATATGTATGTAGTGCAAGCGCGGAGACACTGCATGCGCGGTTAACTGTGCAATAAACCAGCCCTGATGTAATGTCCCGCCAATTATTTTAACTATCTCTACTAGTTTTGAATATTGAAAACTGACATTTTAACGTGTGAATACGCGTTCTCATCCTAACACGTATAAATGAGAATCGTCCCGTAAGCAGCTTAATACAATATTGCTTCCGTTTCCACCTTTATGCATAATAAAATATACAAATCGAGGCTGAAAGAAGTTATTCACGTTTAATGCGGTTTGCAATGATTAATGTGATTAGATACTCGTAGTGTATACAACTCGCTAAGCCTTGCAACTTAGTAATATCACTAATTAAGCCTGCGACCGGCACTAATCAATTTTATTTGTTGTTTGCGAAAACGTGAACTATAAGGGAAACCCTAAGATTAGTGTTTAACTATTCATTTGTACGTAGGTGTTATTCGTTTCTAATGCAACTGCGGAGTGCACTTCCTGCCTTGTGCTTACCTCTATCCCACGCTTTCGTGTGGCGCAACATTGTTTATTAAAATAAGGCGGAAAAAATGTCATTGTATAATTGTTGAATGACGTCAATTTGTAAAGGAAATCCCCCCAACCTGGTATAAACGACATATTTGAAATTACAGAACTGATGCTAAGCAGATCGATTCTCTTAGTATAAGTATTTTTCACATCAAGGTAATACTTATCGCCATTAAAGCAATCAAGTAACTCATGTGTTTTGGCATGAGATAAGAGCTTGTTTTCAGCAAACTAAAGCGGATCTCTTTGCGCGGTTTCTCTGGGTACAGTTATCTTTAAAAGTTGTAACAAATATAGAAGGCTACCTCATAGATGTAGAAATAAATTAGGGTTTTTTGGACAAAAAAAGTGATAGTAGCCAAATTACAACGATAGTGTAAATTTTGAATGACTACGTTTCGTAGCGAAAATTTGACATCCATCCGTACATCAGAGAGTGCTAAGGCGTAGATGCCGGTGGTTATTGGAGGAGGAGCCGATGTAGCCCTACAGGTATTGAAGATAATACTTGTGGAGAAGCGTATCGAGAACAGCGAGGCGATTCCGTGGCACAGTTACCTGGGCCAGTAATGTATGTTCGAGGCGCGCTCTCTTTCCACTTGTTTGCTTTCGATAACTTTCATGATATCGACTAGTTATCGTGCGAGCAAACATCGCGTATCTTAGAACGGGTATAGAACGTAAATTGTCACGTAATTTTAACCTACGGCCGGCCCAAAATATTGAATTAACATTCACAGCGCTGATTGAAGTTTCCTGTAACAGGAAATGGTAATCATATGAATAATGTTGATTTCGTATTGTAGACTTCATTGCAGTTTCTTTTTTATAATTGCTAATATAAATACGTTCCGTTGTTACAAGATTATCAATTATAAAACCAACACATAAAATGTATTATTTATTAACGAATTTTATGTGTCATGATCTGATGAGGGACATAATAAGTACATTAAATCATAGTTATCAAAAAATATGGAATTCATAAAACCCTTTCGTATGACTGTGAGCTGTTAACTCTTTTTCGAAATATACCAAATTAAGTTTCAGGTAAAAAAAATCAGCTGCTTAAAAGATTGCCTTTCTAATAGAGTTCATTTTGGAAACATATCTGTAAAGAAATTGAACAGACTGATTGTTTTTTTGATTCTTAAACCTGATCCATTTTAATTCTTCGTTATCCATATTGTTGTCCAAATATGATCTAATAAATTCAGCTTTAACCTTTTATTGCCGCAAAGGACGGTGAATAGTTTAATATTTTACAGGTGTTGTTCGTTCATTCTGGTTTTCTAAAAAAAAAGCATTTTAGTTTTTTATGGTTGCGTATTATTTGTTTTGCAAGCTTTTTCCTTTATTTACTTGTATTATGGGTGGAATTATGCACGGATTTTAGTATCATTTAATAAGTTTGAAGAGTTTTTGAAGTAATGTGAAAAATGCATGAATATGAGTAAGATGTCCGTTATCTGGTGCGTGGTGTTCGCGTGTTACGTGGTAGTGGCGCGCGGGCCAGGACGCGCCTCCACAACACTCGCCGCACACCCGGCACCGGCGACGTCGCGCACTCTACATACATACATTACTACCCGAAATCATTATTATCAACATTCATTCAATCAATTGTAATTCCGGTAATATTGTGCGCGGATACCATCACTCGTAAAGTAATTTGAATATATATTTTATGTCGATCAGTGCGTGCTAATTTTGTTGACTTAGAAAGTGCGAGAGACCGAACTGACATTACATATTATCTAGCCTGTGGTGTTGTGGGACAGTGGACAGTGCGAGCTGCTCGTCCCTCATCTGAGATGGATCTGAGTCAGGTACGATGTTTATAAAATATGTTCTTTTCAAATCTTTGCAGTTAACTTTTAGAAATTATTACTTTGCATTGTGATATAGTCATGGCTTGGATGTAAGGTTTTCTCAGCCAAGAGTTAAAATGGTAGTTATATACATGTATATATTTGAATATTGCAACTCATACGCAGTATTGCACATCATAAGTTGGGAGTGGTAACGATTAATAATCTAGTTAGGTTTCAGGATAGGTATACAGGGTTAATAGTACAAAAATAATGGTTTGAATTTGCAAAATGTATGGAACAGCTGTTTTTTTCTCGATTTCAGGGTTGGATCCATAACAAAAGTTGTTCATTATGATGAGTGTAGCGTCCCCTCTCGGTGTTATATATCCTTTATGATTAACCCTGTATATTATGGCGTATTAAACACAAAAAAAGGAATTAAAAATATCCACCATAATCCTCGATCTTTTCTAGTCGTCTTTTGTATATTTTTATAACTGATAGGAATATTAAAAAAGGAAAGAATTAGGTGGTCTATATATCGAAAAAAATCCGCCTTTACGAGTAAAGCATAACCGAGCCACTATACAGATCCTTGTCAGGTAGCAATGTTTATCATTATGACCGGCACAATTTTCATAAGTGACGCAATCTACATATTCCTAAATAAATTAAAAGTAATATCTGACAACGATTATTTAGCATATTAATATAATTAATCGACTGCTGGTCAAAACCATGCATATTAATTTATAATGCTGATGAATCAATACACGCTGAATGGTGCACGGTGTAGAAGTGAATCACGGGGAAAATATTTACAACACTTGTCAAGTACCTACCTGCGTTTATTAAGAAATCGATGAATATTAATGTTCTTCCTGTTAGGCGACGATAGCTTATCTTTAAGTAGATCCGCCTAAACAGCTATTTAATATAATATTACAATATGCATTACACTAGTTGCGCTGAGTTTGAAATTTCATATAATTCCGGTAATTCATTTACCTACTGCAATTTGCTGCCATACTTTTCGTTCTCACATCCATTTTCTATTTTGCTTGAGTCTTAAAACAAGGAATTTAAATTACGACAAAATTGTGGATAATATCATAAATCTGTTTTTTTATTGGAAATATATTTTTATCCGTAAAGTAAAGTGACAAAGTATCGATTGACGAGAAATTATTACCGCCGATTGACATAATTATTCCTGTCTTTTGAACTGGATGTAGACTGTCTAATCCTGGTGTAAAGGGTAGCCCTTATTATTTCACACTATTCAGATATTTTAAGTAGTTGTAAAGATTTAAGTACGGTGGTTGTTGTTCAGGTAGGTAAATTTACAAATGGAACAAAAGACGTGACGATTGTTGTTCGAATCAACTCTGTGTTAAATTACTTATACGAGTATAATGATAGGTACATACTTAGTGCGGTTTTATTTTATTATTATGCTAAATGATGCACAGTTAATAGGTATTGTGATATTGTTACGTTCCCAGCAGTAACGTATCTAGCACTACCAACGCCCCAATCAAAATCTACAGCGCCCCCTATTTGCCATTAAATCCTTGAAATTATTCCTTACAAAAAACTGTAAAACCCGGTATGCAGCGTCTTCGTCACCAGCGCTATAGGCCATCGCCCAACCGACCCTGCTATACCGCTGGCTCCAGTTGCCAGGGTCAATCTTTCTCATCAACATCTTGAATTTTGGCCAATCTTGATTGTCTTCGATTATGACACTATTGGTTTTCATGTGTTCCTTTTTATTTGTGTCTAGAGGTTGACTGAGTTTCCCATCGAAAACTCGAGAAAGGCCGGAAATAGTATGCCGGTGTCTCTGGAATTCGGCTAAGAATGTTTACGGTTATTGCGGCCGAGCCGGGATCCTAACAAATCCTACGCTATCATACCATGTTAAACTCCTCGGTGGCCATCGCGCGCATTGGATATTCGACCGGTGCGGGGCTATTACTGGTTCATTTAATCTCAGGGACAAAGTTGTCCACCTCTTACGACTGGGCTTGGATGCCTGTTTAAGGTCCACGAAATTACGAGGGAACAAGCTGTCGTCCATCTCGGGAGCGCAGCTGGTGAGGGCGTACCCCCACCCCCCCCCCCGCAGTGTGCCCAGTGACTCTAATGACCCGTTTAATAATGCTAAAGTCAAACTTGCGTCTTTTGGAGGAATCCATGGAACCTGACCTAGGCAAATTTTGAATCCCTACGATAATATAAAATAATATTCCGGAACTAGAAGACCGATTCACTTCGCTCGTCAGATATACTCTTCAACTTGGTATTGCCTCGCCCATGTGCATAGTAAGCTTGGAGGTTCTATTTGTCAATCTGCTCTTTATAGTTATTTTTTCATATGCTTTGCATCGACAAACTTTCCGTTATCCCTATCTATCACTATGGGACAGTCAGAGATTTTCTTAAAATGTAACAAATAAAAGCGGCAACAACTCCGATGATGTTTTAATTACGCGATACGTACTTAGATTAGATAATTATGCAGATGTTATATCATCAATTATATAAAGAGATATATCGCGCAACAACAACGCGACAACATTCTCGATAATCTATATTTGTTTTAGTTGGTTTAGTTTAAACCTGATAACGTTAATTAACTGATTAGATTTGTGTCCAGTTTTGTCTTATAATTTATCTGTTATCTTGTTCCGAAATTCTCAACATTAGGATATTTTTATGAGGATTCTATCCGTTTTCTTGCACATACTAAATAATAATGCACCCAAGAGACTCCCACTCAAAATATAACTATTGGTTTGATTGTCAAATTTGTGCTAAGAAACGCAATCACGACATAAAATTAATTATAATATGGGGCAGCGTACATTAAAGCAATTTATGAACAATTGTTTGATCTGTGGCACAGAAACCGGAAACACAACCTTTACATTAATAAAATACTATGAATCTATAGTAAAGTATTAGTAGCAGTAGCGGTTCGAAAACATTATCGTTAGACTGGCTGCTGCATGCCATGAAGCAACCGACGCACGCCCAGCCCGCTACAGATCAGCCTGTTACACACACTAGCAACATGTCGTTTCATGCAAATATTTCCAAAATGTACTTGATTATTTAGGTGCCAGTATAAAGGGGAGGTGGGTAGTATAATGCGTGTAACATAAGAAAGTGTGACATTCCGCGGCGGGCGGCGCAAGGTGCGTGGGGTGCGCGGGGTGCGCCGGCGCGACAGGTGCCGGGTGCGCCGGCCGCGGCGGGCGCGGCGCCTGACCCACATATTATATATTTTAAACACCTGACGTTATCGTGAATGTTTATTCGCGCGATAACTCCATTAAACACTGTGAATATATTGAGTGCGATATGGTGTCGCCAGTGCGAATTTCTTATAAAATGAATTTTGTTTGCTTTGCGATATCTGTTGAGTGGCGACCGGCGTAATGTGGGTCACCTTGTCAGCAGTGTGCCCCGGCGACGTGACCGCCGCCGCACTCGCTTATATTATTACACTTTATGAACCTGGAAGATGTATTCAAATTAATACATAAATCTTGAATAGTTCAAGTTTCGTGGTGATCCAGAAACTTCTTATCTCGTTACTTGTCTTCTTTGACAACACATACTGACCATTTGTTATTCATTTGTTTAATCAATGGGTTTTGTCTTTGGAAAGATTGTTGACTAACGACTAATATGTGTAGAATAAACAGTGGAAACGCTTCAAAATAAGTAAAGAACATGCGGGTTGTGTAATTTTCTCATCCGTGCGAATAGAGCCCGGAGGCCTTCTCATAACAATTTCATTAATACGCATCTGTCACATGATATAAAAAGCTTTAGACATGTCCCTATTATCGACTGGAAACAGTTTGACGAGATTTCACACCTTTTTCCTAGTTTCAGTAGTTTCGAGAAAACGGGTAGGTGCGGCGCGGGCGCCGGGGCCCTCTTATTCATGCCGCATGGATAATTAGTTAAAAATAAACGTGTTCAATCGATAAGGAGTGATTTAAAACCTTGTCAGATGTCGCTGATCGATCGCGATAATATTCTAATTACATTCCTTTTGCGTCACCTCGCGTGCCAGTCACACAAATTGCGATGTAGGTATTGCTTAACTTGCTTTTATGTGTTATGATAATTAATCTATACGTGGAAATAAAAATGAAGTGCCTTTTTGTAAAATGTAAATAATACTTTCTTTTTAATTGAAGTTTTTTGTAAAATGTAAATAATAGTTTCTTTCTCTATTTAAAAAATCATAATTCCATCTACTTAGCACAAATAATGTTTGAGTTTGAAAGTGGTAGAGCGAAGCTGTTGTCAGCCAGTCAGGTACCACTGTCTCACAGGAGATCGACGTGAAGCGACAGGTTTGTGGTCGCGTTTCGTTCTGTAAGTGAGCTTGTCGGATGCCCAATACCCCTTTCCTCTTCCCACCCTGCTTCCTTCCCGCTCTCCTCCCGATTGGACGGGCCGGCAATAAATCTATGATCCAATGGATGCTCTTGGCCGTAGTAATCGATTACCATCAGGTGACCTGTTCGCTCCTTTGCCGGACCTATGCAATAATAAAACAACCAAAAAAATAATAATAACGACATCATTAGTAGTTTTTGGATTTCCACTTTTTGACGGGTAAAATAGGAGGCCGGAGGATAGTTCGAAGTGGTTCTTCGGTTCGCCGCTTGCTGAATGCCCAATACCTCTTTCGTCTTTCCATCTTTTTCCTTGTTCTTCCGACTTCATGGGTTTGAAGGACAATGTAGCCTGAATAACTACTGGACATAATGAGACTTAACATTTTGTATCTTGGGATGGCGAGGGCAGTGCAAGCATTGCCATGTAATTCATGGTGCTGTTTGGTATTGCTACTGTCCATGAGCGGTCGTATCACTTACTATCAGGTGAATGGCATGCTCATCTCGCCATTCATCGCAATAAAAACAATCCTCTGACGATAAAGGTACACGAAGTAGATGTAGAAGCGCGAGGGTAGGAGTTAATGGGTTGCAGTCTAGTTACACTGAGGAACAAAACGTGACGAAGCTGTTAATTTACATCGAAGCCGTAAGTCGGCATTACTATTCCACTTGAGTCAGGCCATTCATATTATAGAAAAGATTACAACCTGGCTTTTAGCACTTAACTTTGCCTGTCGTTATCAGATGAAGTTTTATTGATATGATCTTATCTAATCTACGAATGCTTTCTCATGCACTCGATGTTTGCTAATTTGTTCATCTCTGTGGGCGTCGTCAATTTAGTGACACAATCTTTAGTAATACAATTGATCATGTCTGCATTACAATTCTGAATGGAGTGATGTGTGTAGTTACCGATTTTTATCGGTTACATCGCCAGCACAGCCCGCTTGTAAAACACGGGATACAATTACCGACAATGCAAATGAAGGTAATCATTCATGTTTTCCATAAAACCATCGCTAATTGTGTTCGTTTATCGTGTTTCCATGCAAAGCATTCCCGTCATATTATCGAGCAATTATCTGGCCACGTGTGAAGGCGCGCGAGCATCAGGCCGCATTTGCATACTTTCAGCCGGGGAACCGAGTACCCACTCCCCGCTTGATGTCGTGTTATTTAATTGTACGAATACATACTTGTGCCTTGCATGTTAATGTCGACGAGTTCATATTGCAATCGTTGTAGCCATCTTTACTAATTAACTTGTCAAGTGCACACTGCTACCAGTACTTAGAAAATATCAGCGGTTCGTTGCTTTTATTGAAAAACTGACGTTGACTCCTGGTTTAGATTTTGTCGCTTCACTACGTTTATACGTTATGCTAAGAAGTGTAATCGCGCCTATATTTATAAGACGTCGCGTCGTGCTGTGTGTATTTTGGACGTGTGTACCTAGTAACTAGGAAATTCTTGTTTATTATAAATACACTTTCTTTACGTGTCAGCTTTAAGAGATCGGTACATTTTTTGTTGTTAGATAAGTGGAATACAGATTTAGCCATATGCTTTACCAATAGTTGTTTGGTAGATATTGTATCTTAAAGTAAATAGTTAATATCTAATTTGAATGTCAAACTCAACATACAAATCGTTTGTTGTTTGGAAAATAATCCAAGACCGTAGGAATATACTCGTAGTAGAAAATTCTTGCCAAAGTCGGAACAACGAAACAACAATGAAAATGTTGTGGTTAGATAAGCCCATCTATCATTAGCCAATTAGCCAATGATTGTCTGTATTTCAGTAATTTCTGTTTGAGATACAGAATGAGAATTCAAATAGTAGTGTACATAATCTTTAGCGTACAATAAAAAATTGTTAATATGTTGAGGGCGAAGCTTTCCCAATTGGACTTAAAGTGTTTTCAATTACTTAAATTAGTGGCCTTCTTAGAGCTTTTACGATTTACGGGATTTCTCCGAGAATAGGAGTTAGTGATGAGCTACCAACGTGTCGTGCACTTTTTACTACAGCTAATAATACCTATAATGATAGTGTTTAGTCGTATACTTTGGTCGATAGACAGGATTCTAGTCGCTTCACAGATAAATACTTAAAGATTTAATATACTTAATTCTCATTATAGCCATGTAACGACATAATAGTTTCATGTTTATAGTAATTATCAGTGTTCGTGCATAATTGTTTTCTTGGTGTCTTCTATGTATGAAATAACGGGGCGTGATATGAGATGTAGGAAATCTAGTACAAACGGCTAAGTGTGGTGGGTGTGAGAGGTGCGCAGTGTCGGCGGCACCGCGCCAGTGGGGTGTGCGGGAATGGGCGTGGCTGGGGGAAGGCGGCGCGCGCGCAACCGCGCCTCGCGCCTCCTTATAGCCTGGCCGCGTGTGCGTCTAGCCGCCGCTCGCCAGCCGCCAGCGTCACGAGCAGAGTGCAGCCGCCGCTAAACACTGCGCCGCGAAGGTTCACGTTATTACCCATTGTTCAAAACAAGCCAATTACGAGCGCACAATAGCCGCGCTCATTGTTACCACAACCCTGCTACAAGCTATTTCCATTGATTGACATAATGACACTGACGCGAATTCTAATTAGAGTTCGGACCTGGCTAAACGCGTAATCGATGCTCTTTCGCTTACGTAAACCGCGCTGCGTTATATTAATACAGACGAGTCGCACGAATAATGAAATGCACTATAATAATAATAATAATAATAATAAATTATGCCAAGATGGTTATTTACTTCAATATCGATGATCATCTGAACCCATTAGATAAGAATGTAATAATAAAATTAGCTTACGCAGGACTTATCTGACCCCTATGCAACAATCATACGCGATACGTATTGATCAAAGTAAATTACAAAATTACGGAGTTATCGCATGATTGATTAGTAACGTGACGCGCCGGCGGGCATGAATGAAGACGTATTCAAAAATAGATTCCACAGGTGAATGTCAAAAAATCGATACGAATCGCAGGATTAGAACGGATCGCAGAGATAAGTCGCGGCGGTTATCGTGTTCGGTGCTGAGCGTGCACATGTGGCGCGTGGCGGCGACTCTGTGCTTGCGCTGCACTCGCCGTCATTTGGGGAGTTTCAGTCTGACGACACGGACGTGTTTATTGAGTGATGGTTATCGCGTAGAGGCCGGCGGCGCTCTCACGTAATTACATAAAACATTCAACGGTTATCTGATGGTAAACAATTGCCGTAACGCACCGTGGTCACACTCAATTGACGACCCTATGCTGGTGTTCATTCACTGCCATATCAACTCGTTTACAATTGATATGAATGTGCGCCGATTAATTGTAAGTACTCACTAGCCGGCGTGTCCAGCGTCCAGTGTCCACTTATTCACCGCGCCGTTGTTATTGATCACTTCACACGATATACATATGTAGGTACATTCAAATCATTTGCATGTCTTAAGCCTACATGCGAATAATAATATTCAAATATCGTTAACTTTGAAACACACCATGTGTTTTACTATGTTTTTAATCGAGTTAAAAAAGGAGGAGGTTTTCAATTCGTCGGAATCTTTTTTTTAACTGACTTCATTTTATGAAGGTATGTCCATCGATTACTCGAAGACGCCTAAACCGATTTGGAAAAATCTTTTGTTTCAAAGGGACTTCCTAGATGGTTCCATAAAATAATGTTGGCTAGTCAAATCAATAAGTCGATTAATCGTAGTAATTTTAATTGTAGTTCCAAATTTTGCCACACGCCAATAAAATATTAATGACTTATAGTATTCGTTACTTATAGTTATCGTTTTGAAATGTCACTGAGTGTTGAGGGTGAAGCGGCTGGCGAGACAGATGGCAGCGCCGCGCGTGATGGCCGTTTGTTTGAATTAAATACCTGATGACATCACGGGGTAAACGACGCATTATAGCTTTTTAATTCCATTAAGTAATCGATCGAGATGGCGGTGCCCCCATGCGAGCCGGGTGGTAGGCCCAATCAATTGTGTTGTTGAGCACATTAGTTATCTCATCAAATGTTTATTTGTCAGCAGTTCTGTTGATTTTCTTGCATGCAGTGTGCACGCGCCGTAATCCAATTGCGGACTTAGATAAACATTGTTTTGATTACCGATTTGAATTTACCATTCTCATACTTTTCCTAAGCATTAAGTTATTAGTCAATCTTTTCTTTACAAATAGCATATATTCAATATTTTTTCCTCATTATATTGTATATATTTTACGACTTTACGACACGGTTTTATGATTTCCTGTTCACATGATATAGTATGCGGTAGTTGATTTTTTTTTTGCATAATGGTTTCTTAGATTTAAGCGAATGTTACACATCGAATTAAAACAAGTTTTACGGATTTCATCTCGGTTTTAGTCAGCCCCGAGACCACGAAAGCTGTAAAGTAATCGAAACGTCGAGAAGTAAAAAAAAAAAAAAACCAAATCCGCGATAAAATCCGTAAGATTAATTTTATTTAAATAAAATTTATTGTCCATTATACAATAAAAGGAAATCATTGTGTGTGATTATCTCTATCGATGATTTTTTCCGAATCATTATTGGCATGATTAGTAATAGAAACGCAATTCTTGCCATTAAATTAGATAAAAATAATGTATATGTAAACAGTATACATATAATAATCATAGACATATTTGAAAGTGGTAGAGCCACGCTGATGTCAGAGGCTCGTCCGGGGCGGTACCACTGTCTGATAGGAAATCTACGTGAAGCGACAGCTTCGTTGTCGCGTCTCGTTCAATTAGTGAGTTTGCCGGAATGCCTAGTACCCTTTCCTCTTCCTATCCTTTTTCCTTCCCGCTCTCCTCCCGATTTGACGGGCCGGCAACTCATCTATGGTCCCAAGCGTTGTGGATGTTCATGGCGGCAGTGTACACTTACCACCACGTGACCTGTTTGCTCGTTTGCCGGACCGAAGCAATAAAAAAGAAAAGTACTTTACACAATTATGTTTAAACAAATCTTTTGTCGTCACCAATTATGGATTTCCACCGGTGACAATATCTCCTATACAAAATATTCTGTTTGTAAAATAGATTACTATACTATCGCCCGAATACTGGAACGACATTCAAATAATAAGTTGCTCTTAACAGCGCACGGCTCACTTAGCCAGTACATTTAATCGGGATTAACGTAGTTAAGCGCAAGTTATATTTAAGTTGCGTTCCAGTATTTGGGCGTTAGTCCTATAACTTTGGTTCGATTGATGAGCGTCTTAATATTAACACCTGCCCTTTCTTAAATCACAATTTTTGCAAAATTCGTCGCATGTGAAATTGTTGTATTCGGACAAAGTCATTCAAACATTTACTTACTCGATGACTTTATTGCATTGATCTAATAAATTGTTTTAATCAATCAAGTCTAACCGTTTCTTATAGAACATATACCTATAGATGAAAGCTCCGGTTGTAGTAATTTAGAAGTGGTTGTAATGCAGTTTTGGAAAGCTTATCAATGATTCGGAATTCTAACAACATTAAGTCAAGATTCTGCGGCAAAATCCCAAAGCAACGCATAAATGAAAGGTATCAGTGTGTGTGTTTATCCCGTCAATGACAGCCTCCGAGAGGCCGCGGGTTCGATCCACGCACCGATAGGTACAAATGTTTGTGAGATCTACAGTTATTTGTTTCGGGTCTGGGTATTTGTGAGACTGAATAGTTTCTCGTAGTTTCAAGACACATGACTTGATCTCAGTGTGGAGTCAGTACTATGTGTGTGTCTGTGGGGTGTATTTATTTATTCAATGATTCTTCATATAGAACATTAACAAGTATTTAAACACAACATTCTTTATATTAATTTTTAGATAACATCTGCACGATGCCCCTATTTAATTTATATATTTTTCCTCATTCCGTAAAGTTGTATGAAACAGAGAGTAAATGTTACAATTTGTGTCGCCGATTCGTTGTCTGCGTACCGAAGCGACGGCGAGCCGCACAGGAAGCTGTCGGATTCATTGTGATGCGTACCGAGCTCGCCCTTAGAAGGCAGATTTTCCGAAGTCCCCCAGTAAATGCGACTGATTTAAATAGCGACACATTCCTCATTTCTTGCTGGTGGCGCGTCGTTGTGTTTTTGCGGCGATGTCGGCGGACCTCCGGGCAGGTGCCACCTACCTGACCGCCTCGGCCGCGCACAATATTATTGCTCCTTAATGAACACACAAACACTGCTCAAGTCACTTTATATTTACATGTCACTCTGTTCGCATTATTAAAGTCGGCAAACTGTCCCGTGTGTGACACAAGTAATTCATTCAAGAAATTACGCTTCATTTGCATTTTAACTGATAATATTTACTATGTAATAAAAAAACGTAACTTTACACGGTTTACAATAAATACAATATAGTCGCAGGAAATAAAATATGGTGTACAGATATTGTTAATGTGCGTCCTTTAAAGCATGGTTACCGATAACGGTGTGATGGAATTCCTTGAATTGTGATCGTTGCATTCATTGAGTGGCGATTCACCAAAATTTAATTGAGTATCGTTGGGTGACGGCTGGTTTTTGTGTGCGCGGCGGACCTCTGCACGCTCTGCCGCCGCGCGCACCATCCGCACCGTCCGCTCAGCATTCATATCATCATAATATAATATGTATGTATTACATTTAACGAAGACTGGGATATTTTCTCAAGACCGAGATAGATTGGTATTGTCATATGCCTCTAAATGGTTGCAAAAGATTTCGTTTCCTTTTAGTATTACGAACAATGATAAAAATACTACATTACTGTGGTATTGACTAATAAGATTACTTTATTTTTGTAAGTCCGCTCTATATCTTCCTGGATAATTTAATTTTTATGATATATATTATAATAATCTAGTCCTTCCAAGGGTAGCCCGGGAGAGATCGCAAGTAGCGATATGGCTGTCAATTGCGACCTTTTAGTTTTAAGTGTTTTATCTGTTATTTAAGTTTATTTTGGTGTACAATGAAGTACTTATATTGGCACAAGATTCATCGAATGCTCACTCTTTGATATTAAGAATTACCGTTGTGTCATGTACTTATTGAGTAGGAGGAAGTTTTGTTGGTTGACATTCGGGCCACCCGCGCTCGGCCGGTGTGCGGCCGTTCCCGGGAACCCACGCCGCGTCCCGGATTCCGGGCAGGCCCGGGATAATCGGAGACTCCGATCAGCGATCGACTATAGATTAGCTTTTTGCAATACGCCAATTTGCTATCGACGCTAATTAAAACGACGATGAGATTTGTTAAGAATATCGGCTCTCTAAAACGACAAGAAATGCCAAAAACAATTAAAACCAACAGAACTATCATGAATTATATTAGAGGTCGGGATGCGGTCAACCATGATTGACTTAAAAGCACCCATGTTATTGTGCAGTTGGTTCTATACACGTCGTACTATTTCAGTGCGGAGGGTGAAAAACATAAAATAATTATTAACCAGGTGTCCACCTGTTCCGAGTGCAGTGTCGGCATGGGTAGCTTAATGTAATTATGATTAATTTTATTAGAAATTAATTTTATTGCTTCCGCCGTCTGTTATGTTATGTTTATATTTTATACAGCCCACAATATTTATCGATACAATGCGAATTGCTCTTTTATTAACCAAAATCATTATAGAGTTCGTACATATTTACTCTGTGACAACTATCTTGAATAGTTTTTGAATGTAAAGGCTGGACACAGGGTATGAGTTGCACGAGTGTGCGTGTAATTATATGTAATAAGCCGTTTGATGAGAGTGAGTGGATGGTGTAATTCGTCAGGGGAAGTCATGACCCTGGTGCGTCGGCGGACGGCGGGCGGCGGCGTACAATACCGGCCGGTCATTATAGAATGCAAGAGCGGCGGAGTGGCGGCTCGCCGTCGATACTCGATACCTTCGCGTGCTCCTGCGATTAAACAATCAAATAATCATATTAATCACGCAGCCGGCGCGCGCGCTGCCGCTACTCCATCGCCACAGATATTAAAATATATCCACAGGCCATTACATTTCTGCGGAGTGCGGACATGTTACCAACTAAAATATTGCTGCGGCACCGCAGACTGGACCTATGAACCAACTGTAGTAAGCTAATCCTTAGAGTAAATAAAAAATAAATAAATAAATTCACCCAAATGTAAACACATACATAGTCCTGACCCCACACTAAGATCGAGTCTTGTGTCGTGGGTATCAGAAATTACGAGAGACTTTTCGGTCTCACAAACACCCAGACCCGAAACACCAGAGTAGTTAATTACTCTTTTGTAATGTGATACAGATACATCGAACTAAGGAGTAAAATTGATGACAATATTGCTTTGAGGTGTAACATTGCTTGGTGAGACTGAACGTCTGCAACAATCCGGAATAACATGGGTTCGATTCCTCGGTCCAGGAAGCACTTGGCCTTTCGATACCAATATAGTGATATGTATCAGATTTTAAAATTACATATATTCGAAAGATAGATTTTATCCACCTTAAAAAAAAACAAATACATATGTATGTTGGGTCGTTTCTGATGGATGCAGACTAAAGTAGAAGAAAAATAAGATTTATGAATACTGACTATAAGACCTTTTCTGTTCGGGTTTTCCACGCATTTTATACAAGAGGCATGAAAAACCTACGGCCCTGTTCACAGACAGTTTTAAAACCGATTTTAGTTATCGCATGTTTTGTCTTCTTCGCTCAAACTGCATTCAAAAGCCGTTCGAAAGGAACAAAACATTCAATTACTAAAATAGATTTTAAAATTGTCTATTTGGGCGTAATTAGTATATAGAGAGGTTGTGGGAAGATGCTGTGTTGTCAGGTCCAGCAAACACTAGGCTGTGGGAGTGAGAGCGGTCGCTCCAGAGCAGTGTGCTTCACTATGCTAGTGGCTGGTGCGCTGGCTATTATGTTTAAACGTCGCTTGCGCGGTTCCGTGCTCTATGGTTAGTTTACGTCGGAGCGGTGCTTTATGGTTATTAAACTAAATTCAATCAGTAAGCGCATGCGCCTCGCCGCGCTGCACCATGCCGTTCGATTCCTCTGCTCGTGTGATAGGGATGTGCTGTCTCTTATCGTTGTAGATCATTTACAAGGTACATTACGTGTTCATCCCAAACGCAGCGAAACACCTGAAATCTGTAGAGATTAAGACACAATTTACAATTCAAAGTCTTTATATGGATATTGACAATGTTGGATCACACTGTTCTCTTTATTTTTGAGGTCGTCGGTCTGTTTGTTGCTCTTAAATATATTAAATTATAATAAATTACTGATAAAAATAATTTCTTTTTAGATCAATACTTGAATAAGAGAATCTAGGAGGATTCGAATCCTTCGTAAGATTCTAATCATTGGTCGGTTAGATCTCTAGGATCCGTTGTTGGCAAGATTCCAATATTCAAATAATAATAGTTCTTCAAACTAAACTTATTGGTCGTAAAAAGCAACTATTACAACACCTAGACAGTTTGTGAGTCAGGGATATTGTGATTTAGACTAGGAATTTTATTAGCTATAGGTATAGCTCACCCAGTTTACGATATTTTGAAGGTGCTGGTGTATTCACTAATATTAGTTCGACTCACAGATAATAGAAGATGCCTCGTGTAAATTTGTATGAAACTTAAGTACGATGGTAACATGCACACGACCACAAGAGCAGTGTGCGATGTGCGCATTACTGCGCGACCGATATTAAAGAGAATATTGCGCATCGGATTTATTCATCCCGACCGGGGATGTGAAAGCATTGATTAATATTGTAATGAGGTGGACGTATCGTCTCGGCCGCCCCGGCACCACGGCACCGCGGCCGCGCTCGCCGACCGCTTTGTTGCGTACTTCCCGCTGAGATGTTTTACATGGCGGCTCGTTTGTTTCAACAACGTCACACGCACGCCGACAGTACCAACCGTTTATCATTACGTGAACACTTGTGGAGGTCCAGTAGCGCGATCACTGCATGCCATTGACACACGAAATATAATTATTGCATATATGTTTATTTGCGCAATGTATGTAACTATTGCATGTATGTGTTACCAACACAACAACTTGGACGACATCATTAAGGATATTTGCAGTCTTGAAATCTGGCAAAGTATAAATGTGTGTAAGCAAAGCATTGGTTATGTTATGGTAGCAGGGATGCGCGGGTACTCGGCAGCGTCACTCGCGGTGCCGTGGTAGAGGAGTGGGTCAGTAATTGTGTATAGTTAGAGATAATGCCGGTGCGCCGGTCGGCTGCAATTATTTTTATCGGAGCGGCCGGCGGACGGCGGCGGCGACCCCGCCCGTGATTTGCGTACGCGCGTTATGCACAGCCGATAATCACTGGGTGCTCCACGCGAGCGCACAGCGCCCAGACCCGTCCCCGCGCCGTGTCTCCCAAATTACTGATATTGTTTGCGAGACGTCACGTATCCTCTAAAATTTGTATGATTACTGCAATAATATGAACCAGATAGCTACAGTGATAACACAACCGAAGCTGTGTCGCCGCTCCACGCAACTACTGCGAGTAGTTGCGTTCATTGGAGTGAAAGCATACGTGTGCCCTAAACCCCTTAGTTGAACTTGCATGATCGTCGCAAGTCGCAAGTACTGCTTAAGATTCAACGTCTCTACGTTACATACATACTCTTATGTTATTGGTCTTTTGGCCTTGTAGCGGCCGGTGTAATGATAATAATTATTGGACAAGTTTCCGAGCATAACAATGCTGGCACTGGGTGTTGACCGAGCAGTCAACTGAGGGATTATCAATAAATTTTCCTTTCAACGGCACTCCTCGTAATTCATAGAATATCTTGATTATTCGTCATATTTGTTTACGATAAAACCTTATCGTTCATAATGTAACGCATCGTTTAAGTGTTACGGCTAGTTCACATTAGTAACGAGTTATTTATGGAGCTAAAGCGTATCCTACACCTATACTTCTGCCTATAGTTTTGACAGAATACAAGGAGATGCCTTCATATTTTGCTCCTACTTATATCTGATAAGGCATTAAGGTGGTAAGCAATATTGCCATGTAGTATAAAATTATAGTCCCAAAATAGACGATGCGAAATCGAGATATTTTGTAAATAAATAACTTACATATATCATTATATATATCGCACCGAAGTCTTATAATAAATGCATTGTAGTCCAACTATAGTACCGACTTGCAAGAAACTATTGGACACAATCATAGGGAACTGTTTTAACTCGGATGTACTCAGGCTGATCCCAATGCGATACACTGGCTCGGGTATTTTGGAGAGCTCTACCTCCTGGCTACGATTATTGCTATATCCTCCGGCAATCACACATTGTTTCCCGTCAGATTTCTGCGGTACCGCCTGGTCGAGCCGGCCCATTTAGGTCACAATCCTAGCAGGATGGCACATGAGAAATTCTAGGTCTAGAATTAGAAAAGATGAAAGGAGCACATATCATCAGCTATGTTGATTTATTCACACGAGTGATAATTGAATACGAGCAGTGTGTCGACACCTTTACAATGTGCTATGTACATTATGCAGACGCTATCAACAAAGTAAACACGATGTGACCGATTCCATTGTATTACATTATTATTCACTTATCAGTGATTCAAGGTGTGAGTAAGCGGTGGAGGTGATCAGTCGGCCCCGTCTCTTTCCTGCCAAGTGCTCCTACTGCATACTTACTGCCACACTTGGTCAGGATTTAGTCATACTTAGATTTATATACTTCTAAAATGTTTATTTCACCAAAAGACACATTCATAAGTTAATCTTGATTGATTAGTAATATCGATGTGATAGAGCTGTGGCTCGTTAAAGCAGCAGTGCCAGTAGGTCGGCTCGGGCGCTACCACCGCCCATAGAAAGCTCTTTCTCACAAAGAAAGTTTATTGGGTAAATACCAATTGGTAGGAAGTTCGTACCTGCCCGGGTAACGTTAATGTTACTCAATGCTGCAAAATCCGCTGTAGTGGATTGGGTTCAGCCTGTTTACATGTAGCCGGTTCGGAGCAGGATGACATAACTGATTCGGCCAATGGAAACTCTATTGGACTGCACTGCACTCATCATCCAATCTAGAGTTTTGTTACGCTAATAAATAAAGCGTTTGCATTCAAACTACAAATATTTTCTTAATGTTATGATTGAACACATGATCTCAGATACCTTCACTTATGTTGTCATTGGAGCTATACTACTGTCAAATGTACCTTCTTCATTCACCATTTGGTATTTTTTAGTTTGCTATCTCTTCATTATGAACGATATTTATAGTGTTTTTATTGCCACTTGACATGACCAACGAAAAGAAGTCGACTGTAAGTTTTGAATATTTAAATAATCACTTAAGTTTTAATACCTTTTGATGTTTTTGAGTTCATAAGAGTAGAATTATTTTTATTATTTTTTCTTCTAATGTTGTAGTATAGAGATATAAGATTTTTCTATAGCTAGTGCATTGCTTCAGAGATGGAAAACCAATTTCGCAGTTCTGTCCACTCATCGCCAAACCGGTAATGAGTATTGCCTTAGGTCCGTTGTGATTCGACAAGCTTAAAGTTGACACTTACCCACAGTGAGTCTTAAGTATGGTAGGGTGGATAACTGGATACAGTATAATGTTGAGTTTTGAGTTTATTTAATGGGCAGTGATTACATAATGGCGAGACAATGACAAGCATTAGATAAGCGTTTCGTGTCGAAAGCCGGGCCGGGGCGGCGCAGCGCGCGCTGTAAATCACGCGTTATGAGCCGTGCAGCCGTGCGCCGCCGTGCGCCGCGCATCGCGATGCAGCGCCTGACCCACAGCCGCCGGCGAGGTCCGCCGACCGACCGCCACAGGAATTTGTACTCATGAATCATCATCGCTATACACTATAAACATTACACATATACCATTCGTTCGTCAACAGACATGCATATTTTTAAAGTTATTGTTTATGAATTACGTTTAAAGAAACATAAGTTTGTGTATGTTGTAACGAGTATATTAATTTATTCTTAATTTAGTCGTATACTTTTTAACCATCTGCTTTTACGACTGCTAAATTATAATAGTTCGAGGATTAACACTAAAATAATGACCATTTCTTACTTTACTAATAATTCCAATAATGTTTGGCTACAAATAATATATTATGCAGTTCCGAGATCTAAATCCGGCCGTTTGCATTAAAGTAGAGAATGCATGTTGTCGGGTGTAATATTTTTTATTGCAATAACCGGAGTGAGCCGCGAGCGTGCCTGCAAGCCCAATAAATAAATTTAACTAGATTATCAGCCCGCGGCCCACCGGGTGCTTCACAGGCCTTCGCCTAACTCGATACCTGTCTTTGCGCTTTTCTATTATGTAAAATATTTTATGTAGAGCCGATACACCGCATTTTTTGTTTGTTTACTATATCACATTATCCCATTATTGTTCTTAAATGCTCAGAGTCAATATCTAAGATTTAATTTAATTTTATAACTGGCAGCCCGACCCGGCTTCGCCCAGGTGCAGACATTTTTTTGTCCAGTCCACAGCTCACACATATTTCGCGTACTAACTGTTTATATTTAAACTCAACGTGCCTGCCGTCCTTTAGACTGCTTTTTCCGTCCCGTCCCGTTTCATCCCGTCCTGTCCTGCCTCAATCTCAAGACATGCAATTCTGACCTCTTATATCCCATGTCATCCGCCTTATATTCTATTCAAAATCAAAATCAAAATCAAAATATTCTTTATTCAAGTAGTCTTTTACAAGATCTTTTGAATCGTTAATTTCTGCTACCACCGCTTCGGAACGTGTTGTAGCTGTGAAGAAGAAACGGCGCAAGAAACTCCCTCAGCAACACGAACTGTCTTCATTTTTTTTTCTTTTTTTTTTCTTGTCTTTTCTTTCTTTTAAAGGCCAGTTTAAATTACAATGTTTAATTATATCTAAATGTCACAGTATCGTCTGTATATATATTATTATCATGTAAATAATTGTTCTAATTTCATAGAAATTGAGCAATTTATTCCCAAGCAGTTTTGTCTTCCATATAGTCAGCCAGTTCCAAGCCATCCCTTTGTGTTTGAAAGAGTAGTATACATATTTTATTTCCTTGCTCATTCCAAGGGAACAATACGTTTTCAAGATAAAAAGTCTTTGAATTAATCCAGGGTATCAGCTACCTCCATACTAAATTTCATTACAACTGGTTCATCCGTTTGAGCGTGAAGAAGTATCAAACGCACAAACTTTCGCCTTTATACAGGGTATATCAAGACTGTGACCGAAAACGAAGCCAGGTGGTAGTATTAGTGACTTCAGACACATGCAAGTAAAAATTTCACAAAAAAATATTATAATTTTTTACTTATCGTCGTATTTGGGTGATAAATACATAGTTTTCCTAAAATAATGATGCAGATCTCTTTATTTTTCAACACTCAATGGTACGTAAGGGTCTAAATTATTATTTTCGCAAAAACTAGGTTTTTTCCACCCAAACAAGGTGATTTTTAAAAAATTCTCAAAAAATATCTGTCGTTGATTTAGTGAAATTTTTATATGCATCGTGTCTGTAACCACTAAAACTACCACCTGGCTTCGTTTTCGGTCGCGGTCGTGAGATACCCTGTATATTAGTAGGAGCAGGATTATGTATTTTTATCTCTTAGTCCAGAATCGCATCAAAGCTCTTTATAAGTAATATAAATTAATTGCTTTATGATGGGAGTACTGCAAGAAGTTTGGGGTGGTTGTTTGATTTGTTGGCAGGCAAATGGCAAGCCGGTTATGACGGTAATTAGTGAAATATGTGGTGGGACGTTTAGCTGGGAGCGAGGTCGCGGGCTCGGATGCGTCGGTCGGCCCGGGACCACTCCAAGCAAAAACGCTCTGCAACACCACACACCTCCATGTTTAACAAGTTACTAATGGACACGAATTAACTCGCTATTCGAATTATAACTTATTGACGTTATCTTCACGTGTAATGCACATGTCTACAATAAAAACAACAACGAACGCGGATTTGTTTGCACGTTTATAGTGTAAGACTTTGGTATCAAATAGTTGAGATAGGATATACCAGGGCTTCCCAAACAAGCGACGCCCTGGGACGTCGCAGCATTGTCTCAGGAGCGCCGTGTGTCGATGCGACCGTGTCGAGTGAGCCAAACTGAAGCCCCGTTTTGGAAAGCCATGCTCGGAACAGCTAGATTATTTTTTTTATTCCAATGAATGGCGAGCAAGCCATTCGCCTGATGGTAAATGATACGATCGTTCATGCATAGTTGCTAAACAAAACAACATCATGAATTAAAAAAGCAATGCTTGGCATTCTACTGCGCTCGCTATCCTGATGGTTCTGTTTACGTCGTAAATGTCAATTTCTCAAGGGCATCACAGTTCAAATAAGTTTGATAAGCCCTGGGATAATATACTATAGAACACCGATTAAAGTTAGATACAAAACAACGACAATAAATGTTAGAGCGGACATCATTAGTTGACTGCTGACTTCGATTGTACTGCATTCATACAACATTTTTTAATTTGTCTCTTACAGAAGGAACTAATGTACTATATTATACTAATACCTATGTATGTGTATATTATGACAATACAATAATACCAATTATAATTGTGTAGATGATTGGTTTCTTCAGAAATACTTGAATAAAAAATAGTGCCATATAGTGTAAGTAAAGACTATCAGATTGAGTATAATATCTGGCAGTAAGCTAGCCAGTTTTATACGCAATGTGCACGGGCCACGGGTACAAAGAATATAATTATAATAAGATTACGCGCACGGTGGTGTTCGCGAGGTAAATCAGAAAGACCGACAAGACGAGAGCGGGGAAAATCAACTCACGACTAATTAAAATATCATCACGCATGCAATTAGAACATAGTCTAAGGCAATTAAGAGTATCTATTGAGGAGGCTGGTCCGGTCCTCCTGTGAATCGCGCCAGCCGCCCCGGCCGTCGGGCGGCGCGGGGTGCGGGGCGGGAGGCGGGGTGCGGCGCGCGGGGCGCTGGAGGCATTTCCTCGATTACCATGCGTTTAGTTTTTGCTGGCGACAATTACGCGGCATCAGTATGCACGCGGCAGACGCGCGAACAATCCCTCCTCCGCCTTCCTCACTCCGTGTCTGAGCGCCTTTCTCGACAACACAGTACATGACTACAAAGAAATACAACTTTGTACATCGAACATATTTTGATATTTTCTTTAAGTGTTACTACTTACTTTCCATTGTTTTAAATATGAGATTCACTCTTGTGACTATCAATCTAACAATTATTATTATAATTTCTTTAATGTATTGTATTCTGAACACCAGTTACGATGTTGTCTCCCTATGATATTGTATTCTATCAAACGTTAAGCTGCAGGCTGGTAATATGATATTTATAAATGGAAGAGGTTCCACTTGGATTCCGTTTTTGTAAACTGTTCCATTGACAACTATAAATAGAAGATGTAAATGCAAAGATATTTAAATGCATGTTCGCGGTGGGCCTGATGGACACACAGCGCCACTGGAAAAGATCATATGAGAATCTAAGTACCTAGCTTATGAATCAGTCGTGTGAATACAAGCGCTACTCTACTGCTGTGTTATTGTAATAAAGTGATAATGCATATAGGTGATAATGTGATAATTGAGTGATAATGCAGAAAACCTACTTAATACTTATGTAACGCTGGTGTGGGCAGAGAGCATAGAGTAGATGAGTAGCGTGGTGTTGCGGTGCGGCGGGCGGCGCGTGCACTGTGGCGCGCGCGGAGAGTTTTTGCGCTCGTGCTGCGTGCTCTCGCCGTGGGAGCTGCGCCGTGAACGCGCACAACTCGGCGCAACTCGCCCAGCCACCACCTAGCCGATGCAATCGCGCCGCGGATGCCCGCCGAATGTATGATTTATGTTGAATTAAAATTTCATCACGGACATTCGCCATTCTGCACCGCGACTCTAAAAACAATACACTTCTTTGGCTTTCATTCAGCGTAAGTCGGTGCAAAATAACTATATTAAATTGCTGGCGTGTATTCCGGTGCGTGGACGACGCGCGCGACTCCGCACGTTGCTTCGGCGCGACGCGACGCTGCGCTCGGCGCTCGTTACCCGCACCATTATGTTAACGAGCCGCGTGATGCAAAAACATCCTCAATAGATTACCACTTCAACTCCCGACACATTTACGTGTTCCTTTTTTACGTAATGCAGTCCGAGCGAAATCTCTGCTCACTATTACCTGTTGACGTATCACAGATATCCGACGCAGTTATTGCTCAATATTATCTTGTTTTCGACATATTTTTTATTGTGTATTATAGTATACCTTGCATATAGTTTTCTTTATTACTGCATCAACACGACATCCTCTAATACTACTTACTACTGGTACTACTGGCACTACATACATACATCCATAAACTTGAGCCTTTTTGTCAGAAGGGGTAGGCAGAGGTGCTACCAGGACACCCACATTTCGCCTTGTATGTTCCGTCCCATGATGTGATAGGGGGCGAGCCTATTGCCATATTGGACACAAAATTCCTGAGTCCGGGCTGATAATTAATAGAAAATCAAATATCACTTTGTCCGAGCCGGGATTCAAACCCGAGATCTCAGCTTTGTAGTCGTACAGTAGTACAACTACGCCACTGAGGCAGTACTGGTACTACTACGTTGGTAAAATTCAAATAGTATTATAAAAAGTGTGGTGAGTCACTTTGAAGTACTTTGGATTGTCGGTCGCCCTGACCGGAGTGGAAGAATATAATACTATCTGACGGAAAAACAAAATGAATCAGCTTTAGTGTGATGTTCGGTGATGATTAGCTAAGGCCTAACAGTTATTCTGGTTTCTCTCCCATTTTCATAAAACGGCAACGAACGCAAGCATCTAATGTTGATGACGTCAACAAACGACGGTAATCGTTTAGCTACCACCAAGTGAATCGTTTGCTCTTTCCAGTCCATGAGCAAAAACTATTTGTTCTTCAATTATAAACCAATAAAACGATTATCATTTCCATTGAACTGTCCTCACTGTTCACGTCAGACTTTTGTTTACTGGCCATGAGGCTGAGACTGTTACCGTTGCCAAATTATCCCACCCCGGCGCGGCGTGAAATTCCATCTAAGATTATTGTTTCCAGATAGAGTCGTAGTACCCATCCGAGTAAGATCGTGGACTCGCGTTTGTATTGATTCATGGCACATTATGCTTTTGTCTCGGTGTTAAGGACTCCACTGCAGTTACATAATTCGCCGAGTTGCTTTTCTTCTTCAGATGGGAAAGAGATGCGCCTATTGCCATGATGGGATACGGTGTATATCGAGACTCGGGTAACGCATAAGAGAGTTCATAATATGAATAATTTTTGTCATATTATGACAAAAAGTCACACTCAAAGTGCGTTACCCCACCCTAGAATATGAGTCACTATCTCAGGGCTTCAAGATTCATATTTTGTACACATGTGAGGTACTGTCCATACAAGTATAATATTAGGTTCGCCTCACAGATAGTAATGCCAGACCCGGAACATGTAACTCAGAACTGTTAATTTCACAATGACTATACACCACTACCAGTGCATCAAAAAAGCGACGGAAATGCTTACACTTGATTTGGTCCATTGAGAATTTTTCATATTATGGGCAATATGTATTACTCGTTGACCGTGGGGGTAACTTGATGGTCTAATGTGGATCATCCAACGTATGGATTTTATTACAATAGTGACCAGTTTAGTATCACCATATCCTTACCGCCCATAGAAGCTTCCTTGGTTCTCAACAACGCTTTTCACTCGATTACGACGCTAAACTTGCTCTCAGTTAGATTTCAAACTTAATCTTGCCTAACAGTAGGTAATGATATTATAAAACAATATAAAGCACACAAACATGCACGTTCCAAGATAGGTGTGCGTATAATGTGGCCAGCATTCCAGGGCAGTGGCGTGATGTGGACGCAGGGCCAGTGCAAATGTTAATAATACGCGCTCATAATCGAATGCAAATGATGTATTGTTAAACATTGTATCAAAAGCTTATATTTTTTATTATAAAATATATATCGCATATAATGAATATTTCATTTATTCAAAGTGGCGAAAAACTTTCGAACATCGGTCCGTGAACGGTCGATAAAAAGTGGCGCATTCAAACGACGGACCTTGTTAGGGACACAAGTCGGAGCGGCGCGGCGGAGACTCGGGCAGCGTCGGATCCGGGACCCGCTGGCCCATTCACGTGCGAGCGCGGACCGACTTGCTTTATGCGAGCTTTACCACAATTAATGGAGTTAATTACGGACCTCAATCGCTTTTTCTCCTCCGCAAGTACCAATCAAACCGTTTGCCTTTACAATGGAATCGTTCCTCGGTTTTGAATTTATTGCTTAAGTTAAGTTTTTGTGATCGTTGTCAGCGAACGTTCAACAAGCGGAAACTTATCATCGCCACAAAAACTGCACGCGCTTTTAGATGTGGAGGTGAAGCACGTGACTCGGCCGTTTAACATGTAAATTGAATAAAAGGTTTAAACAATATAATAATAATAATGTGTAGCAGGCAGTGAGGCGGCGAGGTGGCGAGGTCCGGTGAGTGCGGTGTTGCGCTCGGAATGCGTCGAGCGGTCGGCGTGTCAAAGAGGTCTAATTGATGCGCTGCGCGACCGCCGCTCGGCCGCCGCTCAGCCGCCGCCGGTCATTTAAATATCATCGCTACTCATGTTTGGGATACCTGCGCCGCGGTCGGATTGAGCGACAAAAATTACTCGCTCTCTTTTTGCCGACAAACCATTAACTATGACCTTCACCTTGAAGGGTCGCATGACAATCGTTTTTGTGAAGCAGTTGGCTTGTCTGCATTCGCTCCTATGTACCTTACAGTACCTACATATCATCTGTGCATATCTGTTGGCATCGTTTGTTGTGTTTCACTGTGATAGCAACGTTGTAAGTTTCCAAACGATAGAACCTTATATTATATAATTCGACGTAGGGGTAAGTGTTAGCTCATAAGTCTTTTTGGTTATCTAGATGTGCTGAGTTCGAATCCCAGATGGAAAAATCCACTTTGTACGACTTTTTCCATTTGATTATTAATATCATATGAGTTGCTTAGGAATTAGTGTTCGCTCCTTATAATATAATAAGTGAAGTCAAGTACAACTTTGCAAAAGTGCGGCAAGGACATAATACATTTATGACTTCATACTGGACTCCAATAATAATAAAACACAACAACTGCATTAAAAGCTGAACAGCAGCTGTAAATGGAGATCGTTGGAAGGCAGAAATGTAGCAACCAAAACTATGCTTATTTAAGTAGCTTTGGTCAGCAGTGCAGCCCTAATTCCTTCTCTTAAGTTCAAGGAGTATTGCGTTTAGCATAGAGACGTATGCAAGCCGATTTGAAATGTAGTTCGGTATCTTGCAGTTTAGCGAATACCAGGAGGAAACAGGCCATAGCCAATCTTGATAGAAGAAACATAACTATCTCAGAGCAAATTAAAATGAACTCCAACACAATACTTTGTCATGCAGTTAATTTTTATGTTTAGTTGTACGAAAAGAGAACCGTTTGCCGTCTGAACGTTCGTGTCATCAATCATAAAGTCACGCCTTACGAGAGTGTCCTCTGCTACCAAGTCCCCCTGCCAGGTTGAACATTCTTATGACGATCAAAATAAACTAAAATATTCCAAATTCGATGCTTGAGGTTAGTGATTCTCTAGTTTGGATTGTGTGCCAGATGGACCGCCGTAACATAGCACAAATTAGTTGCTAAATATAAATGTCGTTTAATTTACGGATATACAGTATCTATAAAGCGCGGCTTGGTCATGTGTGGTGGGATAGATATTGTTTATTTTCTTCAGGTTTGTAAACAAATCAGCACTATTGCGTACAATCTTTCCTCTGCATTATTAAGATGATTTGTATTATCTGTAGTGATTGGCCATGCAAGTTATTTACAAATTAGGCGAGTGGTGTATAGAGGTACTTAATTTAATATAGCCGATTAAATAACCTGAACAGTTTAATGTATGTTATAAATGTTATCAAAACTTGTTTAAGAAAAGAAATTGATTGCTATGTGCCAGACAGCCTCCGTGGCGCACTTGGTTAGACGCCGCTGTGAAACGAGAGGCCGCGGGTTCGATCCCCGCACCAAAATAAATATTTGTGTGATCCACAGGTATTTGGGTCTGGGTGTTTGTGAGACCGAAAAAGTCTCTCGTAGTTCCTGATACCCACAAGACTCGATTTTAGTGTGGGGTCAGGACTATGTATGTGACTGTTGGGTGTATTTATTTATGTAATCTCTAATAATATAAGGCGGGAAATTAATAATTATTATTCTGAGTCTGTATTTGTAATTTATGTGTTTGACTCGAAAAAAGTTTTTCCATAAATATAAACAAAATATAACAAGTAATTCAACAGTAATTATCGTAAGAAAACCATCTTTGAATATTATTATCCAGTTCGGTATTAGCTTCATATAATCCTGCTGGGCGGATTAACCTGTGCGTGTTGGAAAGTAATGACTTATAATATGTGTCGATAAACCTAGAGAAGAAGGCGTATACCATATTAAGATTGTATACACGATGGCATCAATGATGCACAGAGATATAACACCATCGATCCTATTAACGATTCTCAGGGTACGATGGGTTTGACGTACCAAAGTTGAATAAAAGTGCCTCAATATAAACAATAAAAAAAAATATCCCGTCCATAATCTAACCTATTCTTCAATAAAAATATTATAAGAACCAAAATGGATGGTCTTCATTTTTATCAGTATTTGTTGATACCAAGTTTTAGGTGCGTGGTGGCCTGTTGATAACGGACCAGACACGGCTTCCAACATGCTCACGGTGGTCGCGAGTTCTAATCCCACGGCACACCTCTGAGTTTTCCGAGTCATGTATGTTTTGATAGTCAATCACCACACACTATAACGGTGAAAGAAAACATCGTGGGGAAACCTGCATGACATAGCGATTTGTAAAAATTTCTATGGTATTTTTTTATGGAGACTGCTCGCCCTCACTCTCGCCACTACAATTCTTGTAAGCCAGGATAAACAGTGGCACCCATTTTAATGACACCTAGCATCGAAGCTCTGCAAGTCTCCGGGAAACTCTACCTTGTCTTTAACCCGCAACGAAAGCATAAAGTTGAATTAATAGGAAGAGTGGTGAATATTGCATGAATTGTGTTAATGGTGAGTGATTGGTAGGAATGGTGGTCGCTACCCAGGTAGATGCGATGATCTTACCCTAGAAAAAGAGTCTTCAGCAATATCATTTATGGAACGAAATGCAGTAGCATGGGTATCGTGAGCCAACTTGTAAACTGAAAATATAATGAGCCATAGCAAAGCTCTACCATTTCTAGTCATTTCTATTTTCTATAGGCCGAGAGTATAATTGGGTACCAAATCTAGAATTTTACAAATATATTATAATTTTTATAATGGACATTTATATGACGACTTTGTCTTGTTATAAAGCTCGACTTAATTACGACCCGCGACTGTTTTGTAGTTTCAGCCTAAGACATGGTATTTCCAGATAATACACCACTGAGACGTGGTTATGAATCTCCACTGAGAAGTATATTAACTTCGTGTTACGCAAATTATAGTTTACTTAGCGACAAACAACTTTTCCAAATGATTGAGTTGAAATACGTTGTCTCTCAGTGGCGAAGGGTTCATACAAGCCGATTCCTAGCAGCACGCCTTATAATTTAAAGGAAATTATTAATTATTAACATTTTTTTAAATAAGTTATATGAAGAAAATAATCAAATAATAAACAATATTACAATAAATATAAACAATAAACAAATGTTATTCGATATTAATAAACAAAATATTATCGATCAATTATTAACACAACGACAAACGCATTGCGCGATGTTCAACGTAAGTACATGCATACGAAACACGCGGCCGCCTAGATCCCGATGACGTCACGTCAGGCTACAAGGACACAGCACGAGTTCCCGTTGCTCTCGCGCTCATTTCCAACGCATTATTTGCCATCTCTGTCACACGTTTGTTGCTCAGAACTGCATGCAAAATTGCACCTTAAAACCTTTAGCTTTTAAGGTCTAAATTTATTTGTTGAAATACGACGGTATTCGCTTGTGAATATGCCGGTGGGCCTACGGCTTATAAAATAATTTGCCAGTTCGCGCCTCTTTTATTTCGTGTTTATAATAATTAGAAAATATTATTTACTACTGTGTTGTTTCAGTGTATATGTATAATGCGGTGTCTATTTTTAGGTTTGTATATAATTAGTGGGTAATTTATGAAATTTTACTGGTTTCGAAGTGCAAACAGATCTATCTATTTAGCAAAACTTTAATGATGAATGAAACTTGATAATGTCGTATGTATCGTTTTATCTGATGAATTGCATTATTATGAGGTAATTTTAAAAATGCTGCATTTACGTAATTAAAAAACGCACTGGAAATTATATTAAATTTGATAATACATTTAAGTACCAGAGAAAGAACGGCAACTGACAAGTTTTAATTATTTAATAAATATTGTAATGCCGTATTTTTGTTAGCGTTGATTCAAAATAGGACATACAAACATAACCCACGCCTGCATCCCATGAGGGTTGCCAGATTCGATAGGTCTCCAGTTAGCTCTATACTGGCATCGTTTTACTTTCGTCCACTTACATCAATCTCTTCATCTTTTTTTATATATAAGGAACGTATGAAATTTTTTTGTCGATCAATTTCAAAACAGGCTAATGTTGTCTTTTGCATTGAATCGAAATTTACTTTAACGTTAAAAAAAGCACCTAACGGGCACAGTGCTATTCCGTGCAAGTGTTGTATGAAAATATAGTAAGTATTACTAAGCAAATATGTCGCTCAATATCTTACGAACATAACGGAGTAAAAATATAAGTATGAGTACTTGTTAATTTAATAAAACTAGTCACCAGAAGTATCGGCTTCCCTTTTGAAAAAAGTCACCCTTCGCCACTGTTGTCTCTAAATATTAGTGATTTCAGATGTAGGTTAAGGTTTTTTGATTTGCCCGGCACGTTTGCGGGTGGCAAGTCCAACGACACTGGCATAGCTTTCGTTTTTGTCTAAGACACGGAAAACGAAATATATAGCCAATCATCACAGGAGAGTTGTAAGATATTAACTTGATTGATACGGATTAGTCATTTCAGAAAATTCACGATCTCAATATTTTCTAACTAAAAAATAAATGGAGTAGTATGTGTGAAAATAAAATACAGATTGTGATTTGTGGTAACTAATAAACTGATTGCATCAAGACTCCTTTTAGTCATAAGTACGTTAATACTTAAGCCTGATGATTTTTGAAAACTTATAGTAGGTATTTGAATTTTACATCTGAGTTGTCACGACTTTATGTCCCTAATAATTATCTGCGTGGCAGAAGTCACAAATTATTTTCCGTACCAGCATGTCGAACAATTGCTCGGGCCAGGTCTCCTATTCCGCGTGTTCTTGCAGCGCTAAATGCCCTCCTCGATACAAATTCCAAAGATGATTTGTTTACTGATGAATGGACAGTTATCTGGTCAGCGTGTGTGGAATACTGTGAGAAGATTTGTAAATAGCCTTTCACGGTAGTTAATAAATTATAACTCAGAGGTTTGTTTATTATTTATTAGGATTTTAATTTTGCTTTTCGTTAACTTAGTTACTATAGTTTATATATTTTTATTACCACACTGTTTTTGTTCATAAATAATGTTTATATTTTGTTGATTTGTCTAGATTTAATATATTAGATTAACTTAGGTTTAAGAATTTAATTGATGTAATTGGTGTATGCCGTTTTGATTAAACTAAAAATTAATAAATAAATAAATATGCTCAACATTGACACCATCCATTGTATTTGCCACGCAATATGACTTTTATATTATTTTGAATCCGTTGATAATACAAATAAATAAAAAAAAAAATATATGTGAAAATAATGCGTTTTCCTGTGTGTTGTAGATTCAAGTGTAATTTCCCGGAATATCGTGTGATCATAAACTGAACTGCTACAGTCATGATTTACATATTTTGCAGACAATTTTGGAGGCTAGCGTCGTTCAAATAAAAACCTTTCCAAGTTGTAGTCTTCATCACTTAATGGCACCCCGGCGGAGCGGCGCGGCGGCGCGGCGGCCACTCGATTACACTTAATTTATAACAATTATCGCCCACACATAAACACAATAGTTAAATTCGAAAACACCTTTATTAATAGAGCGGCCAGTCGGTGTAATTCTCGGCGACACGAGATCAACTGTTCCGTGCCGAGAACGCATAGAGCACATTTTACGGTGGGCCCGGGGCCGCCACTCGCACAGGTGGCGTTATTAAAATCACATTAGACGGTAAAAACTGTGATCAAAGTAATAGCGTTACACTTGGACTTAGCTACGTGATTTATTTTATTGTTTGAAAGTTAAATGAGACTCTCTTTTTGTTTTATTCAGCTCGAGAGCGAGTGCTACGAACACAAAAAGTACCCGTAACTAAAGTGAAAGGCAATGTCGAGCATTCAAACATACACGACATCATCTGGACGATGTTAATTCGGCAGAAGCCTCAATTCGGATGTAAGAAAAAAGTAGTAATAGCTAAACAATGTTGTGGTTCTTAATTACCAATTCGTAAAAAAGTGTAACGAATATTATAGATCTGCAAAGTGTTTATTGTAGGCACTGGTTTTAATATTTTTTTCAATACACAAGAGAATGCAAGTTTATCAAAACACGAACGGAGAATGCTTCGCGGGTGAGAAATTAGCACAATGAATTACCAACATAGGATTAGACATGATCTCTTCGTGTAACTGGCTGAGCAAAATACGAATTAAAATGTGTGTATATGCTCTATACTACAGATTGTCGGAGTCGTATTCTGACGAGGAACTGTATTGGGCGCTTGTGCCGAGCTGATACGCTGTACAAGCTTTCGAAGTGAAGTGGAGTGTAAATAAATCGCCGGGTAATATTTTTCTAACGAGGTAGACGTCGCCATGTAGCGGATCCAGTTAGCTTTATTTCCGATGCAAGCTTACGTACAGCGGTTGGCATAAATTGCAACATAATAAATTGTCAACTAGGAAACGTTTGAGCAGTTTCCCAAGGGAGTCACGTGACAAATCTGCGCGCCGCGCGCGGTGACTGACCGCGCGTCGCACTCTCATACATTTTCATAAGGCCGGCGGCACTCGGGCGGGAGAAAAACGCGGCGGCGACGCGTCGACACGCTGCCACGCCGCCAAGCCGCCGCGCGGCCGTGCCGCCGCGTAATTGACGCGGTTCCCAGTCGCGAAACGCTGCGTTTCTGTGAATTCTGTGCGAACCAACGGCTGCTGACGCCGCTCAATCACATTTCTCTGCCTCCATTGAAAAATAAAATCTATTTCTCGTCATAATTAAGCTTGACGGATTAGGTAAGGCGGCACGGTGTATGCGAGACACGCGACAAAACGTTACAGGAGCCGTTGCATTGGACATACAAAACAATTTCAACAGGCTAACCATTTGAAGATATTCAACAATTATTAACTTTGGCAAGTAGATACTTAAGTTAAGTTGCAAATGCAGCAGCTCGTTGTGGCCGGCAGTGCTGGGTGGTGCTGGGCGGTGCTGGTGTCGGTGGGCTGGGGCGAGCGCGGTGTGTCGCGTGCTCAAAATTCTTGCTGTCAAGTGTGATACATTTTTAGTTCGCGATTGAAACACGGTGATTTGCCATCGCCATCAAAATGTGAGCCAATTATTAGAGTGGACAGTGGCCGCGCCGTATTAAGTATTAAAAAATGTTGTTAGATAAATCGTTTATTCTGCGAACGTGTGGCGTGGCGAGCCGGCCGCCAGTTTTTGTCGCGAAACAAACGATCTCATTGCCGGTCCGGCGCAACATTCTCCTCGTTACATACGCTTGCTAATGAATAATATTTTTTCTCGAGTGTCAATCATAACTGGTGCGGTGCGGTGGGAAGCGAGCGGCGCGGCGACACTGCGCTTGCGGCCGCGTCTGCCCCGCCTATTGTCATCTCTGCACCGCTTGACTATAATCTATACGACGCATACGCACGACATACATCGTTCTCTTATCGCGATCATTTACAAGAATCGAGTTCCTGTAATTAATGTAAAACAAAGTGCATATACATAAATCAATATATGATGCGATAAGTCGTTTATAGTAAAGTGCTAAGGGTAATTATTAAAGTGGCGAAACAAAGCCGATATGAATCATAAGTAGGGGCCGGTGTGTGCGCACGTAAGTTGTGCAATGGACACTAATTGATATGAACAAAGCGATTATGAATATTATAATTTGCATGTTTTCCTCGTAGATAATTAATTTCACAGGACACTTCCTCGTATAAACGTGAATATTACAACTTGAATTTTCCAACCTTCAGCGCGATTATTTGTTAAGCGGCGAAGACATGTTGATTGTCGCGTTGATAAGGAAATGGGAATACATTCCTAAGAACAGTCACATTATTGAGAAGAAGCTGAACTGAAGCTGAATTTCTTGCTTGATAATTCTGTGATGATAGTAAGAATGTTTTGAATAGAATTGAAAGCACATGTGCGGTGTTTAGCGAGGACGTTACGTGTACAAGTGCACGTCGATTAACGCATTGAATCATGTCGCCAATCGCTTTCGTGCCACAATGAGCCTCGCGTCCATGTATCGATATGGCTACACCGAGCCCTAATTATTCAGAATAAACGCGGCCGCTATTTGCTTGTAATTATTACGATTACATATAGCCGTATAAGGAGAAACAACAGATTAGCGATTGATATAATTGTCATTCTACAATTGACCTAACCAATAGGTTATAAATCAGCTTGAAAAAAATGATAATTTAAATAAGTACGCATATGGTATACTTCTATGCGTATCAATATTAATAAGTCGACATACGTATCACGCCGCTGGAGCACGGCGATATGCTAAAAATTTGCAATGTTATTCTGCTAATTACCTAACCCGCGTAGCGTGGGTCGCGAACATAACTGTGCGTACATTGCGCGTACGTTATTGGCTTCGGTTATAATGTTTGTGAGTGGCTAAGTAATGTATATGCGTGGCGAGTTTCAGTAGCTTGTCGGACGGCGTAGTGGTGCAGGGTGCCGGTATGTCTCCGGTGGGTTCCCACGGCACACATGCCCTTAAACGCAGGCGGCGTGCGGCCGCGCACCGCGCCACCGCGCCACCGCCGCCCGGCCGCGCCGCAATTAATACGCCAATAATGATATCTCTCATTGTATCATATTGATGGGTTGTGATTTAGATTTTACTGCCATCTACATGTGCCGCAATACATACTTACGCCTTTTTAAGCCGCTATAAAAATCGCCACAAAACGTTTTATATTCAAAATAAACTTGTGAATAAATTAGGAAATTGCAGTAAAAATCATTTTTATTATACTACCTTCGGTTTCCTTCTCCTGTTCATTCCGGTCCATCCAAAGGTTGTCTGGAAGAGATCGCCGTGAGCGATAAGACCGCCGTTTGTACTCATATTTAGATTTAAGTTCCATATTAGCTTCTGCCCGCTAACTTCGTCTGCGTGATTAACTTTGTTTAAAAAAATATACATGTATAGATTATTTGCTATTTCTCATGCCGTCCCGTCCCGTCCCGTTATATCCCGCCCGTCCTATCTCATTCTCACTCAAGGTATGTAATCCACGCCCATCGCATCCCTTTGAGTATAAAAAGTAACAAATATATCGGATTTCCGTCCTCATCCCACGGGAACACTTAATTTATCTATCTTCTTCTTCTATACATATAATAAAAATGTAAATGGTCGATGTCTGTACATGTAAGATAATAAAAAAAATTCAACGCGGGGGGTCTCTAAAACAGCTACAGAAGCCAAATTATTTTTTTTTAGAATTTTTGTCTGTCTGTCTGTCTGTCTGTATGTTTGCTTGCGCATCACGCAAAAACTACAAAACGAAATGAGATGCGGTTTCACAGTTATATAGGAACAAGTCCAACTTAAAAACTGGTAAATGTCTTATTTACATACAGGGGGTTTCTTTGTATTATGGAAGATAAACGAGAAAAACTAATATTCCCCATATTAACACTGGATTAACACTTAGGCTACATTTTATCCAGATAAATTATGAGTTCCCGTCACCCGTGGGATGAGGACGGAAATCCGATATATTTGTTACTTTTTATACTCAAAGGGATGCGATGGGCGTGGATTACATACCTTGAGTGAGAATGAGATAGGACGAGCGGGATATAACGGGACGGGACGACATGGGATGAAAAATACCAAATAATCTATACATGTATATTTTTTTAAACAAAGTTAATCACGCAGACGAAGTTAGCGGGCAGAAGCTAGTTATAAATAAAAAAAAAAATCGTTTGTGGCAATCCATGGCATACGTTATTGTGTTTTAATGTGGAATTAGGTTCTTATATTAGTTCCGCCGAGATGCGATTTTTCTATTCTTCATGTTCACTTAAGTTACATAATCGCATGCAATGATATTCACAGATACGCATTCTCTTTAATTATTATTGCTTTGGTTTATACACGTAATACGACGAAGAAAATATTCATGTCCCGCCGGTAGATACAATTATGCCGACCTGATTGCCTGATCTGTATCAGCCCATATACGCCCATTGCAGGGCACGGGTCTCCCCTACAATCGAGTGGGATTAGGCCATATAGTCCACCACCTATCCTACCGCCAGCTAACTAGGTCTCCAGCAAGCTCTCACCAAGTTAACGTTGCTTCATGTCGGTTTTCTGTAAAGAGTTACCACCCCGGTCGAGTCGGCCCTTTCGAACTGCAGTCCTGGCTGCAGCGAGGCTTTACCACATCAAAAAGTAAACAGTGAGTGTGCGGTGAAGATATTGTTTTCTTGAATTGTAATGGTTATTCGAGTGCGGACCTAGGCAAGCGCGGTGTAGTGTGGACTAAGTCCTAAAACCCTCTCTAACGTTCTTGAAGCTTATGCTCTGCAATAACACGTAAATGGGCTGGTATACATTATATCTCTACTATAAAGAAGAAATAACACAAAATACCTTCACAATTATGATGCCGGGATACATGGATTTGTTTACATGAAATCTTGTATGATAAAATACTGTTTGGATATAACAAGAATATGTTGATTTTATTTTATTATGATAACAAAACATATACGTATACGTGCATTTATGATGGAGGCCATCACATAAAACAGAGTAAGTAGGATGTAAGCAGAGGCATACAAAATATGAAAGGCTCATGTTCAAAGCTCATTTAGTGTATGTTTTGATATTGCATTGTAGTGAGAGCGGCGGGCGGCGGGCGGCGGGCGGTGGGCGGCTGCAGCGGGCGGGCGGCACCTGCCGTAATATCCTATTTATGAATAATGTTTTATTCTAACAGCGTGCGACCCCCCGCCCGCCCCACGCCTCACCCCACCGACACCACACGTGAGAGAATATTGTTTAGGGCTGCCAGCGTTTATGTTCACACTATCACTAGCGTTTTAATCCTGCTTCATCGATTCTTTAATGATAATGCTGTATTTATAGTTTTGAATATAATAATGGAACTATAATATCACTCAACGTGGATCGGCGCCACACATCTCGCTAGCCATTGGATGATGGTATCTGGGATCTGTTAGTCTGCATTGCTGGGCAAGTGCGGCTTCGTTCGCTATGTTTTTTTACTAGACGATTAAGTCGCTCGGCTAATGATTAGCGTCACTACTAGCAACAGACAAGGGCAATCTTACTCAGAACTTATTATTATTAAGCACTCAGTTTTGCTTGCCTGTCAATTCACTGGTTACACTATCTATTAATCTGTAATGTGGCAATGTATACACATTGCTGTTCGGCAGCGGTCAACAAAGTATCTTTGTAAACAGACTTCTGCATACGAATGACCGATCAACATAGTAAAGTAGCTACAAGATAAGATGTTGTAAAAAATATATTCTGCCATATTTTAATTTTTTATACATACATACATACATACATACATAAACTCACGCCTTTGTCCCCGAAGGGGTAGGCAGAGGCGCTCGCCTTGTATGTTCCGTCCCACGATGTGATAGGGGACGAGCCTATCGCCATATCGGGCACAAATTCCTGACTCCGGGCTGATAATGACTAGAAAAATCCAATATCACTTTGCCCGACCCGGGACTCGAAACCGAGACCTCAGCTTTGTAACCGTACCGTAATACAGCTACGCCACCGAGGCAGTTAATTTTTTATATCATCATCATAATATAAGGTTTTTCAAACTCTTCCAAATTCAAAGGCTTTTCAAATCGACTATCACGCTTGTTCTTGAAGTCTCTGCAGTGCGATTGATATACACTAAAGCTCGTTCAATCTTCTTTCATGGATAAAATGTTCCAAACTCTTTAAAGGAATGAGCACGATGATATGGAGATATGGATAGTACGTAAAATATATTATTATAAAATATTAGTTCTAGGAGAATTGATCAGTGTCGTAGTACCTACGTTTGTGTTCGACAGTGTCGGTGGTAGGTGTGACTGGAGCCGTGTAATAACTTGGCCAGCAGCGGAGGCTACCGCTACCGGAGGTTCCCGCCACGCTGGCACACAAATCATTACAAACGCTAACGCGCCAACTCTTTCCATAAATCGACATTCCGCACGGTCCGATGCAAGATTTAACGGTAGCCCTGGGCTCCTTATTGCTTGCTTTGTTTTTGCCTCTGGAGGGGGTGCCAGGGTGGTGTGGCGTGCGCGGCTGGCGGGGGTGCCGGGGGTGTCGCGAGACCCCGTGCCGGGTTTAATTAATGGAATAACTCGGAGCCTGTACAGTTTGGACCCCCACCACCCGACACCGTCCGCTCGTTACTGCACTCTCAACAGTGCGAAATCTTTAAAATATTGTTATATTTGTTTGGAATAGCATTCTAAATCGAACTATTTATAACCACGTTTAAAATTGCTTTTCTCGCAATTCCGATGCTATTATTCGTCGCCGCGCGGTGTCGCGTCGTGCTCGGGGTATGTTAGTGTCGGGGACGTCTTCTAGACGAATGTATTAAAATATAATGGTGCTATGTTGAGAAGTGCGAAGAGGTAGATCCCGATAGCGATGGCGGGACGTAGACGTAAGATCATCCATATAAATTAACATCATAAGACATCATATTTCTAATAAATCGTTTTCTTTCTTTCTTCTATGTTATAAGATGTTAAGTCTCAATGTGTTCAGTAGTTACACTGGATATAATGTCCTTCAAACCGGAATACAACAGCGCATTTAGACTGTTGTTTGGCGGAAGAAATAAATATTGTGGTTGTATATACCCAGCGGGCCTACCACGTATGAGAGATCTACCACCAGTAAATATGATGCAATCTCTGCTGAAAATTGTTGATGTTATTGTATTCATTGTTGAAGAGCTGGTTACCAGCTACGGAGCTGCGAGGTCGGCAGACAACAACTTGTAATACATACATAGTTCGCAGATTTGCTGAGTGCAGTGTCATGCGTGACACCATTGATTATAATTTGTTTGGCAGAAATCTGGTTGAAAGCTCGTTCGGGCGCCGACACGGTTGTGGTTAATTGATACATTATTCATGTATTATTAGTGGTAGTAACGTAGATGCAGGTAGTTGAATTGTTTTATCGTTACAATGTAGAAGGCTCCTAACGTGGCTGTGCCCCGTATTCGCTCGCCACCTTACATTATTATGATTTAGTATAGTACCTACAGTTGCACCGCTGCAGTGGAACCTCCACCCCTCCCACCGAGCAGGGTAGTTAGTGTTCCTGCGCCCCCTCGCTCGCGACAAGGCCCGGGTGCAGGCGAGGCGGCGGGTGGCGACGGGCGGCCGTGGGAGGACGAGGCGAGGCCAGTTGAGAAGTCAGCGATGCTGGTAATAAAGCCGGCCATATTTCACACTTAGCGCGTAATGAGCGAGCGCCCAAATAATTGGATCACGTACATAACTCATTATTACCTCGCACCTCACTTCGGCGAATGTATCATTACTTGAGCGTGCCAACACCGCCCGCCCTCCCCCGCGACCTGCGCCCGCCCCGCGCTGCACCCTCGCGCACCGCGACCGGCCTGTTTAGATGCCGAGAGAAGTATTAAGGAAATTACACTTTTGTTAGTTGACTCGCGGGCCTCGTAATTAATTTGCTGTCTCACAATAGGGAAAATGCATGTATTTTTTTAATCTATTCGAATCGAGACTATATAAAAATACTTAAACAGACTTGTTATGTTTACAAACACCGATTTCATAATCTAGTTTGCTTAAGTTTGGAAAGTTAACCTACTCACTAAGCAATCCAGAAGCATCCTTTTATTAGTAGTAATCCTTTTTCTAGTTTTCATATAAGATAATGACTTTATAATAAGGACAGAAAATAACACTATGAAAAGAAATGAGTTATACCACCTAAATTCCACTAACAGAAAAAGCAATTGCAGTGTCACCGGTAGAAATGGCAGCTTTGAAAAACAAAACGACAAGCCCTGGTTGAAGAAGCTAATGTATCAAGCAGGTCTATTGGAAGCTGGTCCGAGTGCTGCATTAGTACCATAAAATATGCATTTGGAGTCAATTCAATATGAAAATAAAATGGACTGTGAAGCTTGTAATATTTCCTCATCAAATAAACATCTCGTGATAGATAATGCATTGCAAGTTAAAAGGGCCATTTGAATTAATAGTAAACTGCATTAAAATAGCAAAGGTGTCAATATGAGTTTAAAAGTTAAACAAAATAGTATATCGTCATTGCAATTTCCGATTCCTTGTAAGAGATAATAATAGGAGAGCTGGCACCAATTTTTGGGCAGGTATTTGAGGCAAGCTGAAAACTACTTTTTACGGATACAAATACAGATCCATAAAAATAGTTTTATTTCAACTTTCTACGAGTATCATCTGCTTGTAGACATAATCAGGGCAAAAGTTCCTACTAATTGAAATATAGAAATACGTTTAATTAGTAATTGTACCGTGTACACAATTCGTCACGACTGGAACTGCACGCATGTGTAATCCAAAATGGTATTTACATTTTAGTCCCGGAAACTGAAGTGTTGCATATGACGCCGCTTTGAAAAAAGTCCTCGTATGAATTACAAAAAACGTTAGTTACGCGTCGATGTTGCATCCGTGCCGCGGCCGCGTGTAATTAATATGCAAATGAGGTGATTATACACGGTGTAGCGTGTCAGGTGTGGGGCGGCCGCGCGCGAACAATACCGGTGCCACCACGCATCCGCGTGCCTTTCCAAACTTGATCCGGACGCTCACACATACACAAGGCGTTTGCACGAGATACTTCCCGATTCTCTTGAACGTACATCATTAGACGCAAGATATGGCGCGCGATTTACATCTCGGCGGGTGCGCTCTATCGATCATCTGCTGTTAATGTTGTAAACGAGAAACCACGTTCGGATGCATATCTCGCGCGCGGGCCGCTTATGCGCTTCAACACAATTGCCTGATACGCGGCGTGCAGACGGAATCTCCGCCGTAATCAAACGCGAACTCTTTACACATATATATTTATTAAATATTAAATTCACTTTGTACAATACTTAATATATTGGTAAGTATGAGAATTACAGGCTGTATTCGTCTGCGCCTGCGCGGAAGTCATGCGCAAATAATTCCTAAGTTTTTCCCCGGATCAGTTAGCCAATAAGTAAGCATTTGTGCGACAAAGTGTTGTGCGTAAATTGAATTATCAATGTTTTTATAAGTATATATTATGTATTGATAGTGGTAGTCGCGTTTCACGTGACGGCTGCATAAATCAACTGGCGCGCACGCAACGCTCCGGACTCGTATACACACAGTCACACAGGCTCGCAGACAAGCAGACACGTAAACACGTAGACACGTCGCCCGCCACGGACAACCACTGTCCACATTTACTAACAAATTGTCACAATATGCCCTTAGTGTTTATCTTCGTGACATAAACACGATGCGTGTAGACACTTTCTTATTGTGTCGCTAACATTTTTTTTTTCTAGTGTCAAAACTACATAGGTACTTAAAACATAACGTTAGGAAACGAGACAAACATAGTCAACACATGTTGTATTTGTGTGTCTACTTTCTACTGTCCACTGTTCAGTATTTAGCAATGATCCATTTAGATCGCTTCGAATGTGAAATGCGAAAGAGCCGGCCGAGTAACGCGTTAACATAATCTACATAGGTTGTGGCTTCGTACGCCTGTGGTGCGATGTTATTGAACTTTAACATTTACCACGCAGCTGTTAGCATATTCATGCGGCGAGTATAATTTCACCCTTTCTTTGTAATGAATATGGAAGTGGAAGAAAGTTCTCGCGACTTAAAAACTAGTTGCTACTGTAATTGGCGATAGGTTGTGTGTTTTTGCGTCCGCGCCCGCCCCGCCGCCGCCCCACCGCCCGCACTCGCCCCGCTGGCACGCCGCTAGTGCCGCGCCACCGAACGCCATCTCTTTGCACTATCGATACTTTCCACTACTAATATATTAATTATCTATAACAGTAGGTACCTACTAGCATACTTTTAAACAACATAATCTCTACTTACCTATATCGTATAAGTCTTATAAATCACCACTATGTATTCTTTTCATTCGATACGGAAATTGAATTTAGTAATGTTTTACTTGATTATTTATTTTGAAAAGGTCACTTGATGAAGCTATTTGTACGTGCCGTCATATCTTGAATGTGCGATGGGCTGTATTTCTCCTAATTAATATTAAATAGTGAATGATCGGGTAGAGCGTAATGCAGCGGATAATAAACGGAACAGTTTTGCAATTTGAAAGATTTACGAGTAGTGTGGCTGAGTAAGGATCGATAACGTAGTCTGATGTGTTGATAGAGGCGAGCTGGCGGCGCGGTGCGGGCCGGTGCGGGCGAGGTGGCGGCTCGGTGCTCGCACGCAGAGTTTACGTTTTTTGCTGTCACTATATTTGCTTGCAATATTTATAGTGGATAGTATCGGGCGGGTCGCAGCGTGTACTGCGCCGTCCCTGTGCGCCGCGCAATATCACCTACCACTTGTTTCCTTTGCCTTCCTCTGCTTCATTACTCTTTATAACTTATTTATTGAATTGGGTTACTTCATATATGAAATCTCTAGTTGCACTGTGCCCAATGGCTCATTCATATAGTTATTTCGAATTCGTGACCACTTCACCTTCATCACAACTTTTACGATAGCCCACGTCCCTGCTCCCAAGTTGACGTATCTATTTATCGAGTCTTGTAATTTTCTGGTACGTAGCATGTAAGTCAACAATATTGTGATGTGACCAGCGCTCTATATGTTACAATGTGATAGAGCCACAGCTATCCATCCATCGCAATCCATCACATTAATGATATTATTTGTGCCTGTCTAATGGGTGCTATAGATAGGTACTGATATAGTGACTAATTTGAATTTATGTTTCATAACAATAAAATGGGTTGTCAGGTAGTCAAATATTTAGTACCGGCTTGTAAAATGGTCACTATAAACAATTATGGAAAACTTGTCATAGAGTCTCACGTGAGGGTGCTACGTTGGGGGTTCAGGGTGTGTATATTTGGCTTAAAACAGGATGGCATCGGCCGATGTTGATCCGACCTGAGAAGTGCCTCATCATTGCACCCACTGTAATAACCATCTCGTGCCAGTATGTACAAATGTTCAGAGTTTTATGTCCAATTTAATAATAACAATATATAACATCCTCAGTTTTTGTCTCCCGATGTACGGTTAAAGTTTGTTTTTAATAATTGTATATTCAGTTTAATTTTTCTGGAGTTACTCGTTATGTTTATAATAAATTGAGGATATAAAAAGGGCTCTGACTAGAGCTAGAGCTATGCTGTAGCTCGTTGAAGCTACAGTTCCATTGGGTCGGTACCCTCCACCTGGTACCATTTTCAACATTATGATAGCTTTGGTACTGCGATTAGTACCTACGTAAGTAAGTTTGTCGGAGACGCTATCGTTGTAGTAGGTACGACACGAGGAAAAGTATGCAATCCTATCCTCGTCTGACCCGTACCGTTCATTCGAGTTTGAAAAAGTAGGAAATAAGTATATTTGAATTTCTTATTCATCCCTCGGGAACACTACATTTTTCGGAATAAAAAGTAGCCTATAATCCAAAGTGATAATCCAGGGCGTCAGCTACCCCTATACCACATTTCATCAAAATCGATGCAGTCGTTTTTGCGTGAAAGAGTAACAAATATCCATACTTACATACAAACTTTCGCAATTATATTAGTAAGGACGGATATTTATTCTTATGCTTTTTTATTTCCAGGTCATTGTTTTAAAACAAACACTTTCTAGACATACTTAAACTAGTTCGTTATGCATCGGTAGAGACGGCTTAGCGCAGTCTAACTAATGGTTCTTGCATAAATTGTTTAACATTTCCCCGGTGTTTTTAGTCTTAAGTGTGAATGACTTGTGTTATGTCCACACATATGATAATGTAAGCTCGCAAGCTCAATGACTAGTGGCGCCACGGGTGGGATAAATAAGTTTAATGTTATATAACAACTATATATTCCTTCAAGTTAAGCACACAGCTATTTATATTACAATTGACACAATTATTACATTTGACAGCTTCCGTGACGCAGTTAGTTAGATGCCGGATGTGAAATAAGAGGCCGCGGGTTCGATCCCCGCACCGAAACAAATATGTGTGTGAACCACAGGTATTTGTTTCGGGTCTGGGTGTTTGTGAGACTGAAAAGTCTCTCGTAGATCCTGATACCCACGACACAAGACTCGATCTTAGCGTGGGGTCAGGACTATGTATGTGACTGTTGGGTGTAGGTATTTATTATTTATTTATTTAATTATAGAGTTGGATACTCAACGCAAAATGTTTCACTCCACTCCTAATAAAGATCCCCGCGCGGTACAGAACGAGGTACGATACGACACTATTTACGTGCGATCTATTACAGCGCTTTCTGTTTAATCTAACACTGAATGAAGGGTTAATAAAGGAATTGTGATGTAGTTGAATGGAAATACACGTGTGCCGGTACCGTTAGCGCCGGCGGCGGCGCGGCGGCGCGGTGTTCAAGTGTCCTTTGCGCAGTGACATTTAGCGCAGCGCCAGCTGTCCCGCGGCGCACGCCACGCACCGCGCCTCACTCGTACACCAGCTAATTGTACTGCGCTTTCGACTACTGTTATTCCACAATCCCACTCCACGTCTTTCACCTCTTTACTGCTTAAGTTCCCCGTGACCCGTGAAGCGTCGCATTGCTGCCTCTACAGAGCCCGTGTATGCTTATGTATTGCAATATAATATAATTACTCAGGATATTGACGGATCTAGTATCTTGTGCGTGTCATATTCTGTCATGGTTTGTTATTTTTCTCCGTCATATATGTTTTTCGTTGTACAAATTATTACTATATACAGGGTATATCAAGACTGCGACCGAAAACGAAGCCGGGTGGTAGTATTAGTGGTTACAGACACAATGCAAATAAAGATTTCGCAAAATAAGCGACAAATGTTTTTTTTGCAATTTTTTGAAAATCATTGTTTTTGGGTAGTAAATACCTAATTATTGCGAAAATAGTAATTTTAACCCTATCGTACCATTGCGTCTTAAAAAATAAAAAGGTGTAAATCATTTTAGGAAAATTATTTTAGGAAAACTATGTATTTATCACCCAAATACGACGATAAGTAAAAAAATACCAAAAAAAAATTGACGATCTTTTTTGCGAAATTTTTCATTGCATTGTGTCTGAAGTCACTAATACTACCACCTGGCTTCGTTTTCGGTCGCGGTCTTGATATACCCTGTATAAGTAAAAAAAGCTACCATAACTGTATAGTTCGCCCTCGCCATTTGAAAATGTCCTTCAGTAAGTAATGTATTCCTCAACAGAGCTATCAACATGATCCGTATTGCTGCTATGCGCGTAACTCAATGCTGTTGTATAAACATGAGGCGAGCGTATAAACTATAAATGAAACATAATCGTCACAGCCCTTTGTTATTTAGCGGCGCCATTACCGAGGGGTGGAACTCACATTAATTGTAAACGGCTATCAATCAATTGTCCTTTATTGTAAACGAACTAACACATTCTTAGGCTCCTGGTGTTTTTCAACTGCTAATAGCAACGCATGTTTTGTAATGAACGCTTGTCGTAGATGTAGACGACTCGAAGTAGCGCAGACAATTGTATACGTAGATTATGATCGTTGTCAAAAGTGTGGCCATAATTGTTGCGATGGATATAGGATAGATAATTTAATGAATACACGTTAATTGAAGGCTGGGTAGAGTTAAGCAGTGGGCCTCCCGCGCGTCCTCCGTCTAATTGAGGCCGGAATCAATAAGTCAGTGGCGCGGTATCGGCGAGGCGATCGCGAGTGCGCGCGCGCCTCCCCGCACCCCGCGCCCCCGCGCCGCGCCGCCGAGCCGGCCGCTCGGCCGCTGCGCCAGCGCCCGCAACTGATCCGCGATACCAACCGGTCACGAACCGAGCGCCATCCCTTAAATTATTATGAAAATATGCTCACTTTTATATTATATTAATTAAACAAGCCAAGGTCAATGACACGCGCCGCACGCTGCGGCACGGAGCGCAGTGTTCGCTGTGAGATCGTGTTGGGACCGCGCCAGGATACCTTTGAAGATTACTTTTTCAATCTGTGCCCCTAGCCGGAACATTTTGCACTATCTTAATAGAATAGTAATAGTAAAATTTTGTATGGGAATTTAAACAGCGCCATTGTGAGCGTTTTTGGAACTAAAATTTTACAGCGGGAAACGTTTACTTTACTATACGAGAATTACTATACGATACTTCAAAATGTTCCGGCTAGGGGCACTGAAACAATATAGTAACGGAAATGCCCATGATGCATAGAATTTATGAATATGTTGTTTTGTAAGATATTGTGTAAAAGGGCAAGTAGTATAGGATTGAGTTAACGGGCAGTGTGATGTTTGTGGTACTGTGTCTTCTATGGTGGTGGAGGTGGGTCCTCGAGGCAGGCAGTGCGGCAGTACGGGTCGCGCGCGGGCGTCGCTCGCCGCGGCCGGTGCGGCGGAGCAGGCGCGGCGATAGCGATCACCAAGCACGAGTGCCTGACTTACTGCCGCCGCACCGCGCAACGCCGCTCCACGCCGCGCCTCACCTACGCCACCGCCACGCGTCACACAAACAATTACTCCCGCCTCCCCGTACTCAACATGGATTTAAAACTAATCACTAAGCCTCTGCGCTCGTTAACTGTAGGCACGAACTGATTACCGCAAATCTAAATTGAAAAATCTATTTACGTATATTGTATTGTATATAAACATGTTGGTTCTCTAGAACTAGAATGTACGACAAAGAGTTTCGGGAACGGGTTTGCAGTTAGTAGTTGGTCGCGTCGCTCAATGGCACCGCTTGTTTGAAATATATATATATACATAAATTAAAGTGGGATTCATGTGGCGATACTTTATTATAGTTAATTTAATCGATGAAGTCATCGATCGAGTTAATTATGACTTGTACGTTTATGTGACATAATTACAGTGCGCCGCCGACGCGCCCGTCAGCGAGCCCGCGGAGCGCCGAGCTCCACTGCACACACATCTCTCTTATTCATGCTTTATTATTTATTAGCGCGTTTTGTAAGTTCAAACTCCTAATGTATCCGAGCTGCAGAGCTGGTTCTTGCGCTTCCGAGCTTTACTTTACTGAACATTGTATATTCAAAAGCGAAAAAACGCGTAGCGTCCACTTTACACGTTCGAATTGAGCGTTATCAATCACATTGTTTTTCATGGCGCGATTATTATGCGCCTCCGCGGTGTGTTGTACGTAACGCTTGGTGGTGAGCGCGCGCGAGTGCGTGTGGGCGCGCGCGCTCGCAGCGAGCAGCGTTCATCAGGCCTTGTGGAAGAGTTAGCGAGGCGAGCGCGCAGTTTTTGCGCGATGTATTCGCGATAAGGCAATAATTCAGATATGATATTGTTCATTATTCCGTACATCTCGGGCCGGTGGAGATAATCTGTTGAATTTTCCATGCGCGCTCGACTCTTCGCGGACATTGTGCGAGCGCGCGCAAAAACGCCGCCCTCGTTACATCATCCACCGCCGAGCTCCAGCCGCGCGCCTAATATGACGCACCGCACTCACCGGTGTCTGCACTGTGCAGGCACTCGGCGCACTCCCTGCACTCACCTCACCGCGAGCACAGCACGCCGCGGCTCACTGCATCCCTGCTAGGCAATTGAATTGTTTCACTAATACTTGGATATAAAATTATTCACTTACATGCTATTCATATTCTAGTGGCAAATCAGCTTTGAACCGCGACATCTGTTACGAAAATACAATTAGACTCACACGTGTGAAATAAAGACGCGGCGAAGAAAATTATGTACTTACACACTGCAGTGTGATTACGTGAAAGTTCATACCTGCTATTTGACAGCTTGAGCTTAGTGGTTGCACGCGTTAGGACTGCCTATGAGGACAGTTAGTGAGAAGTAGTAAAGTGTTAATAATTGTTTAGCGTGAAGAATGAAGGTGCAGTGATTCACGGAGCAGCATATTACCGGCGCTGGCGTGCGGTAAAAAAGTGGTCCATTCATATGCACAGAGAGAAGCTCGGTGAGTTTTTGCTCGGCCGGACGTTCCCCGCGTTTTATTTGTAAATTGGGCGAGCGGTGGCGGCGCGGCTCGCGCGCCTCTCGGTGCGCCCGCTCCGCCGCCGCCGCCGCCACCGCCGCCGCGCTCATTCAAATGCGCGACTAGTTTTTGTAGCGCGCGCATAATTGAATACGAATGCGTGCTCGGAACGTATCTAATGCGCTCAGATGAGTCGCGTAATGAGCGCCGCGCATGTACCCGCGCCGGACACACTGTGACACCGCGCGACACTCCTCCACACTCCCCATACACTGCGCGACACTCTCCCCCGGAGGCCGCGAGGGCGAACCACAGCGCCGCAGAAGCGCGACTGCTCTCCGAGGACATCGCCTCTGTAATTGTTTATACTTTATGTAATTAACTAAGCTTGCAGTATAATTGCTGCGCCGCGGGACATCGGCAATATTAATACATATACTCGTAAATTCGCCGCCACGATGCTTGTAATGATATTTCATTATACGAGTCATTCGTAATTGCTCAGAAAATTATTCCTGAAAAATATTTTATCGTTTCGATTCTATCTGTTTGTGATAGACACAATGAAAGAACCATTATTGGGACCTACATTGGAACTACTTCTCAGTCTTGGTGTAGTATTGCAGTCGTGGTAGTGCATGGCCTCAGGGTTTACTTCTGAAGCGAGTTTTTTTTTTGTTTTATGGCACTGGAAAATCCTGTCCTTGTTGCTTGTACATAGTTGGCAAGTAAGAATAGTCAAGAACAACGCCGGCTTAATGCTTGTCCAGTGTCTGACTGACTGACTTTCCTTAACCGAATACTAAAGACTAAACTAGAAGTTTAGTCTTCTTCTAGTCTAGTCTTTAGTATTCGGCTAAGGAAAGTGATTGTTCGGCCGGTAATAATTGTGTGTTGGTGTTTGGGTCGCGGCTGTGCGGCGGGGGTTTTGTTGTTGAGCGCGGAGCGCGCGGCAGCGAGTAAAGAGACGAGCGGCTTAGCGGATTTAATTCGCCATTACATGTTGTGTCAGTTTAAATATAACTGTTTGTAGATAAGTACTCGCCGGTTTTACATCAGTTAATTTATTGCCTTATTTTAATTGAGCGTCGCATCCCGCCGACGCCGCGCCGTCCCGAGCGCATTCAATGTAAATGCCGTTTAAAAATAATGGCCTTGTTGCCAATTGAGCGCGCGCGCCACCCCCGCCACCCCCGCCGTCCCCGCGCACCACGCACTCCTAGCCACCGACGCCTCCAGCTAGATACTGCATTCGTGAGGAACGTTCAGCGTGCTTAGTTCAGCAACTAGTGTGGCGTGGCCGCGCAGAAGAGCTTCGTCGTACATCATTTGTTGTGTAAGGAAGTTTGTAAGTACATTTGGGGCGCTGGCGCGGCAGCGCTCGCCGGGTGTGCACTTGTCGCAGAGTCCAAGTTTGAAGTGGCGCGGCGGCGGCGCGGCGGGGCTCGGCCGTGGGACGGAGGGGACATAAATCGCGAATAAAAAGCGCCGCGTACGTCCAGAGTTTTTGCCGTTTCTTGTTATGCGCATTCCGGTGTTTTTGCTCGTTCGTGTTCCCGACAAACGAGCTCGGACGGTTTTTGCTTTTAAAACAATGGTGGGCTCGCGATGGCAGTGATTGCGTCCGCGCAGGCGGCGCGTCACATTTGCATGCGGTGGCCAATAGCGCGACGCAGCCACGCCTCACGCCCCTCCCTCCCTGGTGCTGCGCGTCCTCCTCCGGCGGCCGCTCTAGCCGCGGCTCGCGACCTAATGCTAATGCACGTCGTGCGGGCGTGTGCGCTGCACCGCCACCAGCGCACACACACCACTCACTGCTCACTACTCACCGCATCCAACTACAGTCCCACGGGGCTCGACGCGACGCCTCATTCTTCTGCAGCATACACGTCAACGGCGTCGGCTTGACGACATATGCATGCCGTTAAGTTAAACCAACTGTACAAAGTTCAATACTGGACTGGACAGTCCGGACATAATAGCAACCAACAACAAAATGTCTTAAATATTAGTGTGTTAGCAATCACTGGTGCTACACAAATCATGGAAGTCATCAATACGTATATACAACTAGTTATGTAACAATTTAGACATATTGTAAAACTACTTACCAATATTATTTTACCTGACTACACTGGCATCCATTTTGGACGCCGTTAATTAATATGACAAATAAAACTTATGTGCGTGGTGGCCTGTTGGTAAATGGACCAGAAGCGGCTGTAAACACGTCTACGGTGACCACGAGTTCAACTCTCGAATCGGTTTTTTTATCTACATACTTCTTAATAGTTACTAGGCGAATAATAATTATAAACAATAGGTAACATTCGACTATGTTTAATGTTAGTTATTTTGAGTAAAGATGATTCTAATATTTTTGTGTAAGCTGTCTCCATTAGATTTTCTTAACGCCCCCGATTCTCTTTGAACATTCTTATACTCTCCACAAAAATTCCATCGCGCACAAAGAGACGTGATTGCCACTTGGTCCACATTCTACGCAAATGTTGATACCCTTTTGCATCTGGGGTTTAGTTTAGGATTAAAGGAATATTTCCCCAACGGGAGTTTTAAATTGGTGCAATTTAGAAATACCTATAAAATGATGGGCCGACAACACGTCGATAGTCCATAAACTAGTGTTGTGGGTGTTCATGGGCGGCAATCATCACTTACCATCAGATTACCTGTTTGCTCGTTTGCTCGACCTATACAATAAAAAAAAAACAACGAATTGATAACCTCCTTTGAAGTCGGTTAAAAATATAAAATAATAAGCAAATAATTAAAAACAAAAAATAAGTTCCTAAATTTTTAAATTTAGAATGCCAAACTCAAAGTGGAATAAAAGTGTCGGTAAAAATTAGGTCTTAATTTTTTCCGTCTAGCCCCCTTTCGCAACGAACGATAAGGAACTTCGTTCCAAAAAAAATATGGATTTACTCAAGAGTCAGGAAAAGTAAAGTTATTGGTACTGGTGTACGCAGCGGCCAGCATGCTCCTAGTACTCGTAGTCGCCTCCCGCGTCGTCAGCTAAGCGCGGTAGTGAGTAGTGACGGTGCGCTGCGCGTCGCCACGCATGCTAATCACTCCGCCAGCTCATCACGCACCTGCTCACTGCTCTCCGCACATGGCACCACCACACTTCCGCTATATTACACATTAAGATCAATTAAGTCTTGGGTCTTGGGTATCAGAAACAACGAGAGTCTTTTCGGTTTTACAAATACCCAGACCCGAGACAAATACTTGTGAGCCACATTTGTCTCAGTGCGGGGATTGAACCCGCGGCCTCTAGTTTTACAGCCGGCGTCTAACTAACATCGCCACGAAGGCTGTCAAATTATTTGCGCACTATCTACTACCTACTCACTACATTATTATTATTTGTAATGCGCATTGAAAAGCTCCACATAAAAAGTTCTAGAAAAACTAGCTGTGTAATGAGGCTCGGGTTACAGTCTGCATGGAGACAAATGTTTGTTTGGTCAGAAAATATTTGGTTACGTTCTAGGTGTACTGAAACCAAATATTGTTCGTCATATTTTATATCTACTATACAATACCCGCATTTTACTATGAAGTCGTAATTATGTTATGTACGTTGGGGGTTTGCACGATTATAGTTAAAAAAAAATAGAGGAGATTCTTCTGGATAATATTTGAAGTTTGTTAACGAGTCCCTTATTACTTTACTTACTTATGTCAATGGTTGTGTTATTATCGGATAAAAGCAAACCAAGGATCTGCGGACGGTGTATGCTTCAGCCGTGTGTCTGGGAGGCGAGCGGTGCCGGTTCGCTCGTGTTCCGGTGCTGTTTATGAAGACACGAGGTGCGATAGCATCGGCGCGCACGCACCGCCACCGACGAGCGCGACCCCGCGACCCCGCCGCGCGCCCGACACGGCTCACAACTATCAATGGCCAAATAAACATCACGTACCTTCCCTCTTGATTCGGTAGTTACCCTCTACTACATAGGATCAGCTTGTGAGCTTGTGCCATCCACAGTAAACTTATCGCAATCGCACTTGACTCTCGATATGGACTGACAAATGTGGCAGTGCGTGGTGCGTCTGCTACTACATACTGCACCTGAGAAACTCTCCTCGTGTAAATGAGGCTTAACGGACCAGATGCGGGTGCCAACATGTTTACGGTGGTAGCGGGTTCAAATCCAAGGGCACACCTCTGACTTTTCGGGGTCATGTGTATAGGTATTAATAGTCAATTACCACGCACTCTACTGGTGGTAGGGGTCTCATATGTGGAAGGCCGCCTGGCTAGGTAAAACCGCCAGACACCAGTTTAAATGCACTGTTGTGTTCCGGTTTGGAAAAAAATCTAACCAGAGTAACAACTGAGCTCATTATGTCCATCCATGAATTATCTTATGTCTCAGGATGGCGAGCACAGTGGAATGCCAAGCATTGCTTTGTAATTCATGGTGTTGTTTGGTTTGGCTACCGTCCATGAGCGGTCGTATCGCTTACCAACAGGTATGCATTCATGCAGTCATAATGCATGCTCGTCTCCCTATTCATTGCAATAAAAATACTCTAATAACGGTGAAGAAAAACATCGTCAGAATACTTGTATACCCTGGCGATTCAGAAGAATTTCTATGGTACGTAAAAGTTCGCCAAACTGTACTAGTCCAGCGTGGTGGACTATACGGCCTAACCCATCTCAGGCTCGATTGGAGAGGAGGCCCATGACCTGCAGTGGGACATATATGGGCTGATATTGATACTGATATGAACACTCCATCTTGTTTTAATTTATATTATATTAGTCGCAGTAGTATCGTAAAATATGATCTTGCATTGATGTATATCGTGCAAATAAAAAGAAAGAAAAACGATTTATTATTATCGATTCAAATCAAGAAGTATCTAGTACACGTTGGTTTAGGTACCTCAATGCTTTCTCTTCAATGAAAACCGACAACCTGTGTAACAAGACTGTCGCCCTGCCCAAGTTCATTCGTTTCACATTAGAAGTGGATACAAAACCATACCAGTAAGGTTTTTTCCTTGGCATTAGCACCAAGTGACTACAGTCCACCAAAACAGACTAAATGCAGTGCTATCCAAGTATTAGGAACATAGCCATCACTCGCCGAGGCAACTGTGCTCGACACAACTTTCCAAGAATTGTTTAAATACGGATCTACACAGATTGTAGTCGAAGTACAATTGTGTGAGACACCGAAACAGGTATTAGAGACAGTGGCACTACCATTTTAAAACAACCACAGCGTCTCCCCTAACCTCGCAGAAACAGCAAGGCTTTTTCTTCATAAGAGTTTTCTCTCAAGTTGTTCGACCTGACTCATCAGTACTGTAGCTTGAACGAGCAGTAGTACCTATGCCTCTACTATCGTGAACTTTTTATATCAAAAAAAAAAAGCAACATACAGTCGAATTGAGAACCTCCTCCTTTTTTTGAAGTCGGTTAAAAAGTAACCGCATTCTCACAAGTCCCCGTAAATTTCTGCCGTAATTTTTCCGTGAGATAGCAGTAGGATTACGGAGGGACTACTGCGCTGGTCGGCCCACTCATGCTGTCTGACTCTACTAGTATCATTAGTAGTAAGGGAAATACGGTAAGATAATGTCTATACGAGTACGAAGTACTTTGTTCACGTTGTTATGGAAAGGTTAGTGTTTTGAGTTTATGGCCGGCTGCCTGTGCGATGTCAGAAATTGCCACAACGGCGTGCTATTATCTGGTAAACAATCTTTATAAATCATTCATGAAGTAACAAATTAAACACTGTAATCGTTAAACAACAAAATTTATACCTAATCGATCATTGTGAGATCAATAGTGAAGCTCAGCGCGGTTCCCAAAACGCCAAGTTAAAATAGCAAGGTGTGTGTGGAGGGTCGGCGGTGGCGCGCCATCCATCACGATAACTATCAGCGGCCAGCGGCTCCTCCACATGTAAACACAGCTCATGAACATATTGCGCGGATCATGGCGCTCTCCGCACGGACGACGCATCGCACACTCCGACACACACCGCGCGAAAAGGGTTCCGCCACTCCTACTAAACATTTCCACACTTTAAATCAAGTCTCGTACATTTTATGTACTTGAACTATCCATCCAATAGTTGGCGATTGATGCTATATTTTGTAGAAGTGCTAAGTTGAGTTGAAGCAAATAAAATAATTAGATAATGCATGGTAAGACAAAGGCCGATCATTTAGAATAAAATGTTATACTAGTCCGTTTACAAACACCAACCAACACACTGACTTCCGAGTACAAATCGAGGCTGAAGCTATAGCCGCTGCTATTAGATACATGTATACTTGTATCCGTTGAACAACTGTTGTGCACTCTTGTGAAGCGTGGTTCACTGTGACTGGTTTGATTTTACGATTTTTACGGGGAATATACTGATATTTTAGATTAGTCATCAGTGTATTTCAATTTATTTAATATTCAGCTATGTAAATGTTTCATTGGTCAAAGTTCATTAATCTATACTTTATTTTTTCTTCAACTTGAACCTTAAATAGTGACTTATAAGGATTTGGAGCCTTATAACCACACAAAATATTTTTTTTTAACTTATACTGCGTTTGAGAGGCGGGCGTTGTAAAGGGATCCCCAAAGGTCCGCTCCCGCATAACTGCGCAGGATGTGAGTCGAGGAAGGGGTGAGCACGCGCCGCGGCCGCGCGGCTACGTCATCACCATGGCACATCACGCCACACGATCACAGCGCACCAGCGAACTAACTCACCATACAAATGTTATTCCAGCGAAAACTACGAACTGTACTTTTGTGTGACGTGGTGACACGCTAAACAGCGCATACAAACTCATTAGGCACCATGCTGACTCTACCAACTTTTGTTGACACTTCCAGTTTTGAATAAGCTGTACTTCGAGGAAATAACATAGAATGGCACTGAATAGATATGTTTTTAACTATCACATAAAATTATTTAAAGGCCCAGGACTGTAATGGACGGAATTAATAAATAACCCAACAGTCATAAACATAGTCCTGACCCACACTAAGATCGAGGCTTGTGTCGCGGGTATCCGGAACTATGAGAGACTTTTCGGTCCCTTAAACAGCCAGACCCGAAACAAATAGTTGCCGTTCACACAAATATTTTTCTCGGTGCGGGGATCGAACCCGCGATCTCTCGTTTCACAGCCAGCGTCTAACCAACTGCGCCACAGAGGCTGTTAAAGTGTGAAGAATTAATTGATGCAAAATATTCATTATTCAACATTAATTATATGTAATTCGTAAATTCGTAATGTGATATGTATATGTAATGTAATAACCAACAAATATATTTTTGTTGGTTATTACAATATGTCCTCTTTAAAAACGATCTTTTGAGCACAAGGATAGAGACAGCGCAGTCCCACGGGCGACACGGGCGACACGGGAGGCGGCGCGCACGGCGCAAGTGATTCCTGAGAAATGGTGATGTAACAGAGTAATTTGTTATTGATTGCGAGAGACGCGGGTCTCACCGCCACTTCGGTGATGGATGTTAAAAATTAAATAAAACTCGCAATAAAGTGTGCTCGCGGGATAATGCGCGTGCGCGCAAATAGCCGTATTAGTTCCGCCGCGCGGCGCATTCGTCAGGCGACGTGTGCGAGCTCACGACGCGCCGCGCCCGCACCCCCGCACACCCCCGCTCACAAGTGTCATACAATTCCAACTCGCATTAACTTACTTACAATTACTTTTTCAATTGCAATGCTTCTTACCACGTTTGATTACCATGTCGGTGGATGCAAAAAGTGGGTACCGGCGCGCGCGCGCCCGCCGCGCTCCCGGCCGCCGCCCGATCTGTATTCTCTAGTAGTTTATTGCCACGTGGACGCCGATTCGGGCAACTGTTCAAAAATCAATCCGAGCGCAGTCGACTGGCTTGTGTATGGCAGTTTGGAGCGTACATAAAAAGTTCCGTGTACTCGTATAATGTATATCCTTAATGTCGCCTTTGTGTTTGTGTGATTGATGCGCGCTCGCGACGCCGCCTGCTAACACTCCTCGCTGTCCCGCTACACGCGCGTATTTGCCACTGGCATTACATTCATTTCAGGATTTGTTCCTGTACCTTGAAATTTTTACAAAATCAACCTCTATGTGTGATTTTTATTATTTATAATACACGAGGCAGGGCCACGGTTTTACTCCATGGTCGGGTAAGCCAAGCTGTACCAGTATTTAGGTTTAAAAATATGAACTGGAGACCGCGTGTTGGCAAACGTTCGTCTTGGCGAACGTAGCGTGGGACGCCCTCTGGCCAGATGCCGGGACGACTTGCACAAGAGGACCGGCAGGGACTGGATGCATAAAGCAGCAGACCAGCAGCATCCAGCAGTGAACTGCAACGGGCTGATGATGATGATGGTAATTGCTAATGTGATGAATATGAATATTCATAATGGTCATTAGTGGCGGTACTTCCATACAAGCCCAAAAGCCCGGCTTGCCCTACATAATACGTATATACTCCATACTGAATACAAACTATTACATTCAATACAACAGTCATTTATTAGAAAACATCTAACATTTAAATTTTTTGAATTTACCGCGCTTCGATTCAATGAGACGCCAGCGCCGAAGCGCCGCGTAATTCCATGCGCGTAATATTCATTCATTAAAACTATATTGAACTTGAAAAGACGGAGCACACAGCACATACATCTATCCTTTTCTCTCTCGTGTGCTTTTACGGGGCTTCTAACAACGCGTGAACTGTATGGGGAAATGATATTACTCGATCGCTACGAATGTATAGCTATAGATATGTTATATAGCAGTTTACTCTAGACGATATGCCCGGCTTCGGCCTTGGTGATGTAAAAACATCGTGCGTTGCATGGTCGTCACGTGATTATTTGTTATATCAATTGTTATTAAATTAAGTTGGTTCCTTTTAGAAATAATTTCTAATATTTTTTTTAGAACAAATAATGAAGTTTTAATATTTCTTTTAATAAATTGTATCTTTTGTATTGTTTATTTCACTTTTACTGGCAATACAGCACATATTTCTACTAACTTCATTTGTATTATGATATTTTATGAGTTGTGAATGTGTTTTGTTTAAGGTTAAGGTTTAGTTTTTTATGTTATTTAAACTTTTTGATACTATTATGAGTTGTATTGTTTTCTGTGATGGTTTGAGTGCGATGGTGAAAGCGTTCATTGCCGGTAAAAAGGTAAATTCATTCAATTATATTGAAAAATAAACCGGCGCGAAACCTATGCCGGGTTTGTACATTTAGTAAGTCGTGATAAATCACAATAGAAATTTCTTCAGTTCAGTTTAATAAACTACGTACTTTTATTACTACATACTCCCTTTAAAGCTATTAAACAATCGTGATTCATATGTTTTTAAACGACACGTCTTGTGTGTTAGATTGTTTGGATTATAATTCTTTAAATTTTCATTAAATTAGGTGGTCCTTTCAAAAGCAATCTATTATATTAAATTCAGAAAAACATTTAAACATAAATGCGTTAATAATAATTTCTGCTTGCAATTTCGGTAAACCTCGAAGTCGACCACGGCACCACAGAATAGTGACGGCAATGGAAATGTAATGAATAGTTACGGATTCAATATGTTCACAAGTAATCTATATTAATTGTTTTAATCTTAATATTGAATGTGTGGTAGGTTTGCCGACGTATTATAAATTAATTTTCTTCGTTCTTAGTAACTTTGTGTTTCTAAAACAATATTAATTAAACGTAAAAAAATATTCGGCTTGCCCTACTCCAAAACCCTAGGCACGCCACTGATGGTCATACAAAATTAATCACGTTTCACATGCATTGAACGTAAAACGGCAATTAACAACAAAATGTGTAAAACAACATTGTATGTAAAGTTAATTTGATTTTCTCCTTTTTAGACGTTAAATGTATACAAATACTCTTATAGAGAATTTATACAAACAATCAGCAACTTCTAGTTATTGGAAATTTGCAACTGGGGCTAAAAACTTAGGAATTGTTACCAGTAAACAAGCACAAAACTAAAATAATTTGAAAAGTGATCTTTACCGCTTATTAAGAAGCCTCAAGCCGGCGATGCACATCTGTCTGCTACCTATATGTGCAATATTCGGAGGACATCATTGAGTAATGCCCAGTGTGGTAGTGTCGCAGTGTCGGCGCAAGGCACCCGCCTCAGCGCGCGTCTCGTGTGAAATCGTAAATGAGGCGCCCGCCACGTGTCCCCGCCATTATAAATGTATTAGTGCTAGAGAAGTGCCGAGATTGTTTACGCATCATCATCGCATTTGAATAATTTAGATGAATGACGATCGCATGCTTGTTTTTTATTCACGAATGTGAGATGTGAGCCGCGAGCTCGCGCCCAGCCCGCGCGCGCCCGCCGCGCCGTGTAATCAACTTAACTATTACTTCATTATTCTCCTGCGCGGCGCACCACCGGCCGCTCTCCACTGCCTCCTACTATACGATGAGTCAAACTGAATTAGTGAATGTTTGTCCACAAATCTCCCGCATCTATATTTTCCGTGGGCGCGACGATTCGAAATAAGTGGCTTTGAGTAATGAATTGTGCATTGTTTGTTATGATTATAAAAAAATTACACGTTGTGGGGAATAAAGATAGGCCTTTCGAAATGGATCAAATGAGTGCGAGTAAAAGTCGCGCTAATCGAGTTACAACGGTTTGGAGAGCTCGCGCCGACCGGCCCGGCGTCCCCGCGCCGCGCCGCCGCGCCGCTTGTAAGAAACGCGCGCGCCATCATCTTATTTGTAAAATTTTATGGCAAACGATTTTCCCATTTAGCCGGGGATCTCATCTCGCTTGCTTAATCAGTAAACATCTAATAAGAATATCTTGTAAGAGAGATTTCCGATAAGGTTTAGTAGTGTTGTGTATCGGCGCACGTCCCGAACGCTGTAATTTTGTAGCAAATTTATTAGAAAGCGGATCGCCACTCTCCGCTCGCCAATTCACTAATCGTAACTCATCTGAGATAAGCGCGGCATTACCGCTCGCCGCGGCCCTTCCTTGCCAATTTTTTACTATTATCATGTTAGACAACCCGCGGAGCGCCGTCACGTCACGTCCTCTTCCACCATATTAATAGCTCAATGGGGTCTACGTGCACTGTCATTACTTTAAAGCAAGTTCGATTTACATATTTCTCAAAGAGTATATGCTTGTTCGATACTCAGTTAAAAGGGATAGGTATTAAACATTTGTCGGCTAGTGAGCCGTATTGGTTTTTTGGCAGGCAAGTTATAGTTGTCGGAGAATGTCCGGGGTAACGGTCCATTGTGCGGCGCGTCGCGTCGCGGAGCCCGAGCTCGCCGCGAAGCGGTAATAGCGCGCGCAGATTGGACCGTTTAAATAACATCTGTAAGGAAACGACGCGACGCCGCCACCGCCACCGCTCTGGCCAGTGCCCACCGCCACGCACATGCATACCACATGCAGTAGGCCTGGGCTCTGGCCACTCGGCGGGGAGGCAATGTTCATGGAGATACAACGGACTCGTCGCTCTCTTTCACTACATCTGTCCAATGTTTAGGAGCAGAGAAAACAGCCATAAGAGATGAGAGCCGTGATTCATTTCCCACATCTGTTAGTTTGTCTTGTGAAGTTTTGTAATGTTTTCCATAATTACGAGGTAACAAACCGGCAAGGTGTAAGCGCATAATACAATAAGAATATTAAATATATTTTAGAATAAAATTTGCGACAATCTGTCTAGTTAAACGCAATTACTATTTATTATTAATTAAAAAAATAGTGCACACAAGATTAGCAACTTCAGACAAGACAGCAAATATAACCATTACAGATGTCCACTCCAAATGGAACTTTAGTGTTTTGAAGTCCTCTAAGAGAGAGCAGTTTTCGTCTATTAGATTTTAATAACAGGCCACGATTCGAAAACTTCAAGAAATATTGATCTTATATTAACGTGAGTACGTTAAATCTTGAATTGGCGTAAGATTCGGAAATAAAGTTGTAGGATAATGTGTAAAATCATTCTTTCTACAATATAACTTTCTTATAAACACAACAAATGAGTACAACACGTTAGTACAACACGTTTTTTCGTCAATGTTGATGTCGTGTAGGGTTTAAGCAGACTTGTGATAAAATAACGGCATTACTCAATATACTTAATATTCTCAGTACCTTTTTAGGTCACAACGACAATGTGACAGAAAGGAAAATGAACATTTTACTACGAAACTTAGTATCGGTGCGAAGATTATTGTTTAGGGAAAAATATATATTTTCAATAAAAATAACATAATTGCGATCCAAGCCCGGAGTTCTTGGAGAAATTAACTTGAACTATAGTGGTTAGCTGTTCACACAGCTGCGCCATGTCCAAAACAAAAAAAGCTGACAATTAATAGCTGCAACGAGGGGCACACAAACGCTAGAACACCAGCACCATGAAAAGAGGATTATGGTCAATAAGACTGCCTCGGTGGCTCAGTTGTACTACAGTATAGTTGCAAAACTGAGGTCTCCGGTTCGAATCTCGGACAAAGTGATATTGGATTTCATTTCGCCTTGTATGGCCCGTCCTACGTTGTGATATTGGACGATCCTATCGCCATATCGGGCACAAATTCCTGACTTCGGGCTGATATTGAATAGAAAAATCCAATATAACTGCCCGACCCGAGATTCGAAGCGGAGACCTCAGCTTTGTAACCGTACCGTAATATAACTACTAGCGTAGAGGCATCTTGAATATCAACGTGTTGAATAATTCAAACGTGTTGCAAAATTACACGGACAAAACTATCACATAATAATACATTTTTTGATGTAGAAATAAAATATGGTATACCTACCATATTTCTCATAGGTATAGTATAGGAATTTATGTTGCCCAATACTTGTTGGAATACTAGTCTGATGTTCTGTCGTGTAAGTTCCCATTTGGGTTGACGGACAATGACTAAGTGTGCAGTATACCGTATACGTGGGTCGTGTATTGGGAGGCGTAAGTGAGTTCGCGGCGGCCGGCCAGACGCGCCAGTTCTCACGGGGCGCCTCCACCGCCAATTGATAACCCGCCAATTATACAATTGTTCGGTTTACAACAAAGTGGTCAGTTGGTGACTCGCGGCTCCGCACCCCCGCCCGCGCCCCGCTCGCGCCCCGCACGCCTCGTGGGAACCACACTAAAACCATGTAATTGCCCATTTGCTTTTTGTTTTCCGTTTTACGCTTCGACGTAGATCACAAATTGGTGCGCGGCCGCTGCATTCCTTAACCGGCGCTGCCCGAATTACTTCCATACTCATGCACCGCAATCATAATATTGATTCAGCCACGTCAAATATACATCGAGGTGTCTGTGTGTCCTGATATTGTCTATTGCTAGACACAAATTGAAGTATCGCGTGAATCCGTTCATGATGGATCTTCCTTGATGAGATGCGACCAACTAAAAAGCAGTTACAATCAACTAATGCAAACATTGTGTGTTATTTATGCAGATAGAAGTGCTCTTGCTTCGTGGATTTATTGCACGGTGCATTTTTGTTGTATCGTTATGCTTTTATTAGGTTCAGAATGCGCTCACGCATTTCGAAACCTATAGAGTAGATACTACGTATATCGAGCTGTGATAAACACTTGCATGGCATGGCCTGGCCTGGCATTGTCTGCGACAGCGGCACTTGTGCGCGCTCCGCGGGTGAACGCATTATGTTTTGGCGACCCCCGATCTACCTGGTAACGGATTTCCGGCTGTAGTATAAATATGGTTGTGGCATTAATTTCTTGTCTATTACTGGTTCACTTTTTTTATTTGATATCTCCTATTGAAATTGCGCACTGTACGTATGAAATATTAAACGGCGTTATTCTAATAATTGTGGGGCTGTCTTTGTTTCCGAGTTCCATTCAAAATGCTATTTTTTTAAATGATTTGTTTTCTCCGCGCAGGTATCGATCGGTGGGTATTTAAAAGAGTATTTTAATAGCATCGTCGGATGAAAAATATGATGATATAATTTTTTGCTCACAAAATATAGATAACGACCACAATTTTACAAAAACCCTATGTTTCTGAAATCGGTCGGTGAGATTATACATGAGTGCAGCGCCACAAATCAGGGCGCCCGCTCGCTGCGTGCGCCGTGCCCGCGCCGCGTCCGTACGCAAATTATTTAATTGTTCGCGGCGGCTCCACCGACCCAGCCGCTCTATGGTTAGACGCCATAAATCTAGCGGATCATCTGCGAATTATTCAAAGGGGCCGCTCTGCAACGACGCCAACGATTCATTTGACGCTGCTGACCCATCTCGGCGCCCGCGCCCCGCGCCTCGCGCCGCGCACCCCGCGCCGCGCGCTCCACATTATGTTGATTTATGCTCTGTTGCTAAATTAAACAATAGCCACGGCCGGCCGCCGCAAACGATCGCACACTCAATTGGCACCGAGCATCAATTTCTGTCTTCGGCTCGTTGCGCCATCCATGGAACACAAGAACCACAATGTTTATTTAAAGTGGTCGTGCCAGCGAGAGTGGCGCTTCTTCGGAAGTGGCGCGGGCTGGTGCAGGTAATTGGCGCGAAGGGCCGTGTCTAATAGGCGATCGGCTCGCGTCGCTCGATATCGCACTCCATTGTTACGCAACTAAGGAGGCTGTAGTTCACTTCGCGCACAGCATTATTGTTGGCTCGTTGATTCATAGCGTCTGTTTGTCCTTCCTGTTATATGTCAGCCGATAGCGATATCGCGGCGCACGCGCACAATCGCCGCTCTATCGTGCCATCTGCGTGAAATATTCCACCGCTGCCTGCGCCGCGCCGTGCGGCCCGGAGCGCGCCCGTGCGTCCTATTACTTCCCTTGTAGGCTCTCTTTTGCGCCGGACTAAGTGAAGTCGTATGTTGGCGGGATAATAACGACCTGCGCCCGCGTAATTCACGCCACTGCGTTCATCATGCAAAGTGGCTGGTAATTGCGTTGCATTTAAATCTCAGCCATGCGGCCCACGACTTAAGGTTCTAACTCAGAAACGATCGACGAGATTTATGTCGTGGGACTTGTAAAGGGCGCGGTGTGCGTCTCACGTGAGCTCTGCTACGGGAGCCGCGCGATGTTTTGCAACAAGTAACAATCGCCAAACATAATATCTACCTATGTTGTATAGAAATATAAAATCAAATTCTAACTATAAAAAAACACCTTATCAAAAAAGTTGGAAACATGATAAATTCGGTGGGCAACGGCATGACTATTCTCTTAAATATGTCGAAGACGGTGGCCGCTTATCATCAGGAGGGCAGACAGATCGTGAGTCTTCGTTTACGGAAGAATGCGAAAAAACAACATGTCGTAGTGGCTGAGTATTTCGTTCGGTCCGTGCTTGTTCGCTTCGCTCGCGGAGGCCTGCTGGGGCGGCGTGTTAATATTTGTTTAGTGAATTTGAATGTCGCTGTGCGTGGACACAAAGTGGCGCTGCGGCGGCGATGGCGGTCGTGCTCCGGCGCGGTCCTGAGTCGCAGCGTGTTGCCGTGTGGCGCGGCTGGCGCGGCTTGGCGCGGAGGCGCGGGCGGCTGATACGCATCGGCTTGTTAGTGCTATCTGATGGCCGCCGCTGTAATTGGCACCGGCTGAGCGTGCGCAGTATTGCACGCCCGCCCTTCATATTATTAAATGAATTTTAATAGGTTTTACTACATCACTTCCTTCGCTCGCCGCCGATAGGCAAATCTGTTGAAACCGTCATTATTACTTTGTTTAGATAACAAGTAATGAGGGTCAGAATGCATGTCATAACATTTTATTTCCACGTAATCGCTTTTATAATAGACTACAGCGCGAAAACATAACATGAATCGTATGGCTTTGAGACGCGGAGTCTCGCGGGGTACCCCGTTGTTATTGTGAGTGCGTGTGCTTGTGTGTTGAACATGAGCTACAACGTTGCGTTGGATATCGCTGTTGTCATTCATTAAGTTGCAGCAGTGCATGAACTGAGTTAAAAGGTGATCCAAGAAACAGAACTAGTAGCGACCAGCGAGCTCGATTGTGCATGGGTGTCGAACACAAAGGTACAGTTCTGCGCATAAGTCTCGCTACTGTACAATTTTACGACGGGCTGTCCAACTTCAACTCTACCCCCCATTCTCCAAAAATAAACAAATTATATCAAATAATTAATCGTATGGCCCGCGATCTCTGGTTGGCACTGCGGTTCGAGGAAGGAATCGGAGAACTCCTAACGGAACTGAACTATAGCCGATGTGACATATTAATGATAACGTGATGTCATGCGCAGATGCTTGCAGTGTTGGGGACATTAGTAGCTGATTCGTGGCTAGATGTCTCGTGGCTGCAATACGAAGGCAGTGCGGTGTCGCTCCGCCGCTCGATTAAATTACCATACAATGCTCTCGCGCCGCTCCTCTCCATACTGTTACACTTGTTGCAGTCGCGACACTCGTGCCCTCCGTTTCCGACGCTTCCTAATTTTGTTTGCAATTATAATTACGACAAATTGACCAGCTCACCAACGATATCACACCGGCAAATGTCGAGAAGTACTTCTTAATGTACAAAGTAAATTATACTCATGTAAACACTCCCGAATCCAACGCGAAATAGATGTGTCGTGTTATAGGTACCTATAAATTATTATTAGTATTGTTTCGGTCGGAGAATCGGACTCTCAGCGCCTCGATTTACATCTTGTTTCCTGCCCACTGTGTTGCAAAAGTTGCATTAGGAGTGCAAGTGATCGCCTCGTTTACTTACATCTGGAGCCCAGAATGTGATATAATTACTACCACATGCAATATATGTTCCGCTTGTAGATCTCCTGTGCTGCGCCATGTTTTTAATACTGCGAACTTCGCGTTACGAGAACAAATGAATGAACGAAACATAGTGGAGCGGGTGACGGCAATTTGTCGAGATCTATTAATAGGCAAATAGTCGGTGTTGTTCTCAACACAGTGGCATAGTTAAGATGATCGCGTCATTGGGATCCAGCGGAGGATGTTGGCGTTAGTCTGACAAAAAGGCAAGGGAGCCGCGGTCGGCGGTCAATGTCGGCGCGCGCTCTCGCTGTGACGCGCTCAATTAAAAAAGGCGCCGACAATTAACGCGGCGCCTCTCCCCTCCTCAAGCGCCACTCGCCACTCTCCTAACTGCTGCTTCGCGAATAATGAATGAGCTTACAGTTGTTATGCTGAACCGGGGAACTGGAGCAAGGACTCGTTTGTGGGTCAGCCGACGATGACCCTCCTGACTAATATATTTAAACTATCTCATTCACTCTTGAGATCAATGTCGATATCAATGGTGCCGACTGCCGAGTGTGACGGGTCCATTGTCTTGAACTGTTCGTTAGTATTGCTACTGAGGCTTAGTAAGATGAATGTATTGCATGTACCCACAATATGATGAGTAGGTACAGTCAACACTATTTATGTGGTACCGCGAACTGGGTGGCTGAGACGTATGTGTGCTTGAGACATATCTTTTGGTGTAGCCTGTCTTTTTATAACTATTAAGTACTATTTTTGAAGGTATAACAATATTATTACCTTTTTTCTTTTTACATCAGTTTTCAAAGGTCGACATTACCTATTTATAATTATCATCAAAATTTATGGGTGGTAGCAGGCGGCAGAAATCACTTAGAATCGAGTCACCCGCTTGGTTGGTTATCGGACGCAAATTGTAAAAGAATATGTCTACAAAGATTTAGTGAAGCATCACACAGTAAAATAAAGTGAAGTTCTTATAAACATAATATATAATATTACGTTTAATTGCGAAACGAGCATGCCATTCGCTTGATGGAAAGCAATATGACCGGTCATCGACAGAAGAAAACCAAATAGCACCATGTATTACAAATTACTTGTCATTTCACTGCGTTCGCCACCCTGAGACAAAACATGTTAAGTCTCAATATGTCCAGTAGTTACTCTGGCTACAATGTCCTACAAACCGGAACACAATGATACATTTACACTGCTGTTTGGCGGGAGAAATAGACATTGCGGTGGTTCCTACCCAGGTGGCCTCTTACATATGAGAGACCTACCACCAGTATAAAGTAATTGTAGAAAGGTAGTGAAATTCGATGTAAAAGATATTTATGTTGGATTGTTGATTCATAAATTCTAGGTAAAATAAATTCAATTAAATATAAATTAATTGAGATAACCTGTTATCGGGCTTAATTGCATATATTACCATACGCAGAGCTAAATTTCTACGACATATTTTAATTGTTTGTGAGTTGCCCACGACCTCTTGCGCGTTATCTAGGCGGCGCGATATCGATGACGCTAGGATGTAACGGAACAAAAGCAGCGACATATTGCGTTTGCAGTTTTTACTTCGAAGCATTTGTGTTATCGGCCCGAGTCGCGACAGATGGGCGTGAAATCGCCGATAATGAGCTCGCGGCCGCGCCGAACCATCGCGACCCGCCGCGCACACGCCGCTACCCTACAGAAGGCTCGCATACAGCTGATCCGCTCTGTGAATCCGTAGCGTATTAATCAATTCTCAAAACTGTGCAATAAGAAAATAAATCAAGTGATGTAAAATAGTGTTTAAAAAGTAATCGATTCATTTAAATTGTTGTTAACTTTTGCATTTGATGGTCAGTGCAATGCAATTACAATACAGTACACACTGGCAAGAGCGAAGAGCAGGGTTTCTTTGTTGCATAGGTCTGGCAAACCAGTATGGCTCTGCCACTTCCATTTATTTCCACCGGTTGACACAGTTCGCCAATCTGTTATCATCCACCCGGTGGATGAAACCAAATACGTGAATCTGAAACGCAACATAGGTGTGTGAGAGATGAGGGTTTTGCGTATATCCGAGACGATACGGATATCCAACCACCGACTACGGGGTCTCTAGCAGTCTTACTACACGAAACACAACAACAAATCTGTTACTTGACCTCAGTTTACTATGGGAGAATGGTACTCTGGCCAAGCTAGCGTATTACAGCAATGCTCTGCCTCCTTAAATGCTCTACCTATAAATCTGTTTGTACTGTTACTATAAAAATAACGATAAAGTAAAGTTGCATACGCAAGCGCATACTAGCTGAGGCTTCTGTAGTGCGTGAGTCGTTGTGTGCGGAATGGTCGGAGGTCGCGCGACACCGACCCATAAATTACTGCGGAGCGCGTGGAGCGCGTGGAGCGCCCGCTCTCTAATTAACAACACTATCGCCTATTGGACAACACCACTCTATTATTGTCAACTCATTTGACTATGCGTCACTTAACAGCTCTATTTAGATCATCTATACCGGTACTTCTTTCGTGTATTAATTCGTTACTTTATATTTTTGTATTTTGTTGTTGTGCTAAGTTGAAGTAATAGTGGCCTACAACAATTCGGAAAATTCAATTGTATTCTTATAATTGATTGTTCTCTTCTTTTCCTATTTAACCACTACCCGCCATTTCTATTACTATTTACTATTAATTTCACTCCATCTAAAGGTTGTCTGGAAGAGATCGCCACCGTTAGTGATGATACCGCCACTTGTAGAACCGGTAATTTATATTAAAGTCCTTCATATATTTATGTTATATAATGGTTTCTTAGACTTATGCGAAAATTACACATTGAAATAAAATTAGTTCAGTTTCAATATTTAAGTTGTTTTCATAGTGTACAATAAAGTAATAATAAAAAAATTAAAATTGATTTGTAAATAAAATTAACATTTCACACGAGAACAAAGGTGTGTGATAAAAACAGCAGTTGTAATAGCTAGCGATGACGGCGTGTTGTGCACTCGCCCGTCCCGGCCCCGAGCAGAGAGGCTCGCTGTGCTCCAACACAGCGTACGCGTAGGAAATCATTCCCGCCACGTCTCGCCACGTCATTCTCATTCTAAACCCTTACCATAATAAAAGGTCGCTCATTATTTTTAGTAGGCCAAATTGTTATTGTGTTTGTTTGTAAGTGTTTTAAAACCATACACTTTTTCGAGATGTCGTGTTATTAAATAAAAGACGGAAGTGTATACATACCGGGTATATCAAGACTGCGGCGGAAAAAGAAACCAGGTAATAGTTTTAGTGGTTCAAAACACAATGCATCCAAAAATTTCGCAAAAAAAAGGAACAGTTTTTTTGTATTTTTTTTAATATCAACGTGTTTGTGTGGTAACTACCTAGTTTTACCGAAAGTAGTAATTTAAACACTTACGTACTATTGTGTCTTTAAAAATAGAAAGGTGTACATTATTATTTTAGGCAAACTTTGTATTTATCACCCAAATACGACGGTAACTAAAAAAATATAAAAATAATACTTACAATTTCTTTTTGCGAAATTTTTAGCTCCATCGTGTCTGAAGTCATTAATACCACCACCTGGCTTCGTTTTCGGTTGCAGTCTCGATATACCCTGTATATCCACAATGCACTAAATGTGATGCACTATCCATAGAATGTGAATGAAATGGCTCTTCTTAGCGCATCACAAAATAGTATTCCCTCTCCCACCAATTTTGTCATCGTATCATAAGCATCAAAGATTACGATAGTTTTACATTCGCCTGGCCACACGGTGCTTACATATCGACTCATTGTTCGTAGCATCTTATAACTGGAGTAACATTAGTTTATACAGTAACTAGCTCGTCGATTCGCGCAGTGCACTGCTCCGTCACAATATACGATCGTGTGCTCCAAAGCATGTAATGATCGTTTTGCAAAAGTAATGTAGATATTCAAATAGCGGTTGGTCGGCATCATTATCGGTGCATCGGAGTCACGCGCGAGCGGCGCGGCGTCTGCCCTACATCTGCATACAGACAGGCGAGGCATCGTCACGTGGCCACCGAGACGTGGTGCTCGCGCCTCGCAGCTCGCACGCCTGTCATCTACATCTCTCACACCGCATGCAAACACACATACAACAGAACTCGATACGACAGCTATTCTCTGACGACATTCTCTGATTCTTCTCTCATCGCATTACTGATGAGTCAGGAAGTAAAAGGATAAATGTCGACGTTCACTGTGATTACTTTAGCACACCTGTTCGAAGTGCACTGTAATGATAACATTTATTCAAAGAGTGGTGCAGCTTTGGTCGTGCTATTCCAGGATTCACTGAACTCCGTAGTACAAATATGAAGAAACAGTTTGGGTCTTACTGGTAATTTCTTGTCTGAGATTTCCGGAAGCTTATTGCCCGTTACTGTCCCTGACCTTACTTCCTACCAATTTCTATCTATTCCTCCAGGTCAACAACGCACTTACGAAACTCAAAAAATGAATTTGTCGATGGATGACTAATCTTTCACTAACACGTGTACAACTTGATTACATGTATATGTTGGACCTTATGCCCTGAAAACATAGAAGTATTGTTTTACCTCAAACTTCGATGTTGAACTACCAAATAGCCCATTGTAGATTTGAACGGAGGTGATGACGATATTCAAGGTTGTCCATTTTCAACAGGTCTTTGTAGCAATATTTTAACTGTTCTATGATCAGCCGTGTACTCTCTGTACCGATGGATGACGATCATGATAACACTGTTCGTCTATAACCCAGCACACCTGCTCCTTTTGTGATGTAGAAATGAAGTAAACGCAAGTGATAAAGTAAGCTAAGTTTTACTTCCTTATCAAAGTCGGCTCTGTCCCAGATCTCCTTGCACTCGTGTCCATAGTTTTGACAAAATATTACAGAGTACACGTGAGTGGAAACACAACCTGACTATTATCTTAATAGTCTAAGAGGTAGCAACGTTTTTGAGAGAGAATTTCAGGTAGGCCAGTTTTTAGATATGCTATCTCTCTCACTCTCCCGGACGTCATACAGGCTATCTGGCTGGCGGTAGTGGTTGCGTTCGTCAGTGCGCAGCCTACCTATACAGGTAAAATATCGAATTTTAAAATCATTTTAAGAAGCTTTTTTCCTTTATTATTATTTTTATTGAACTTTTTGCAACATGAATCTATTATTGCCAGATATTTCTATTGTTGTTTAAACTGTGCCAGACACTAATTTTGAATTAAAAAAATATTATTTTTCAAAGTATTTCAGTATGGCTGTAATTTTTATATGATGTTATTTAAGTATCTAAAAACCTAAATTTAATTTGCCAGACATTAATTCGATTGTTAAACCTTCAGCCAGACCGATCTAAAAGTGAAAAGTGATTGGGCATGTTGAAAGAGTACAGACAATCACGTGTTATTTTTAATGTGTATAACAAAATTGTATTACAATGGCTAGCGAAAAATTAAAATGTGGTTTTTGTAAAGACAGAAATGGAAAAATAATAACTTTTGTTGAAGATACATTAAAAAAGTGTAAAGAAGTTCTGCAAATACGTGTAAATTTTAAACTGAAATACAGGGTATATCAAGACCGCGACCGAAAACGAAGCCAGGTGGTAGTATTAGTGACTTCAGACACAATGCAAGTAAAAATTTCGCAAAAAATATCGTCAACTTTTTTTTGTATTTTTTTACTAATCGTCGTATTTGGGTGATAAAAACATAATTTTCCTAAAATAAAGATGTAGACCTCTTTATTTTTAAACACGCAATGGTACATAAGGGTTTAAATTAGTATTTTCGCAAAAATAGGTATTTTCCACCAAAACACGATGATTTTAAAAAATATATAAAAAAATATCTATCACTGTTTTGGCGAAATTTTTATTTGCATCGTGTTTGGAGCCACTAAAACTACAACCTGGCTTCGTTTTCGGTCGCAGTCTTGATATACCCGGTATAATAGTGTACAGTTACCGGAGCAAGTTATGACACTGATGGATATCACAGAAATTGTTACAGCAGTTTTACAGCTCTAATGACAAAATATCGTAATTTATCTGAAATTAATTTCTCGTCAACAGTAGATCTTCCCAGCACATCTAGTTCAACTTCGTTATCAAATACTGCAGTAGATGTTAGCGAAACCCTGCCAGATAATACGTCTCAGAATTCACATACAGAAGTTAATATCCAAGAAATTGACACTTCTAATGCAATTAACAAGTGCTTTTCATACCGGGTTGAAAGTAATAAGGTTATTAAAACTGTTGAAGATGTACTGTCGTGCGAAGAACAAGAAGAAGCCGATTCTCAAATAATAATATATCACATTTGTCAAATAAATGTCGATGGCGAAGTTGTGATACGCTGCTCAGACACAGATATTTTAATAATACTTCTTGGTAACATGGAGCATTTGAATGCATCACTAAAATCTGGGTAAATTTGGGCGTGGGGAATTATGAGCGATTTATAAGCGTCATCAAGTACACGAAATTCTAGAGAATTCTTTATCGAAAGCTCTACCGTGGTTTTATGCACTCACTGGATGCGACTACACACCAGGTTTTTTCCGGAAAGGCAAACTTCGATCTTTAAACTGTTAGAACAATCAGAAGAGTATCAATTAGCCTGTCAAAATATTATAACAGATGATGAAGAATTGCTGGATGAGACATTTAAGATCTTAGAAAAGTTAATTTGTCATATTTACGGAGCTCGGGATTCATGGAACGTCAATGAACTTCGGTGTCATCTGTTTTCAAACACATATCGGTCTACAAAATCAGATGATAATTTTGAAAAAACAAAATCGTAATTTTGATCCATCAAGCCTACCACCATGCAAAGCTGAATTTTATCAGCATTTACTACGAGTTCGTTACGTTACAAAGTTTTGGAGAAATGATCATTTACAACAACCAACATCTCTATCACCTCAAGTTTCCGGCTGGACCATAAATATGATTTTATCTGGTTTGTTGGAGAGCAATTGCCATCATTAGTTGCCGACATTATCATTAAAGGTAAAAATTAAAAATAAAATACTAATAAATTTATTTGCCGATAGATTATAAAATGTTTCATTCTTTTACAGATAATAACTTATTACAAGACGATGACATTTCAAAAGACGACGATGACAATAAAAATGACTACAGTGCTGAAGATGATGATGATGATGATAATTATCAAGATGCCTCCGTTTTTTTTGTGATAAAATTATGGATTGAAAAATATAATTTTTGGTTATTTTCATCCTTGAGATTGATTATTATCTTATTTTGTACAACGATAAATAGTTATTTTGATACTATATTAATCCACACATTAATTCAATAGTTTTTAATTAGTTCTATGTAATTTATTCGACAACTATTCCTAGATCAAGCAAAATGATACCACATCACTTTTCACTTTTAGGTCGGTCTGGCTGAAGGTTTAACAATCGAATTAATGTCTGGCAAATTAAATTTAGGTTTTTAGATACTTAAATAACATCATATAAAAATTACAGCCATACTGAAATACTTTGAAAAATAATATTTTTTTAATTCAAAATTAGCGTCTGGCACAGTTTAAACAACAATAGAAATATCTGGCAATAATAGATTCATGTTGCAAAAAGTTCAATAAAAATAATAATAAAGGAAAAAAGCTTCTTAAAATGATTTTAAAATTCGATATTTTACCTGTATAGGTAGGCTGCGCACTGACGAACGCAACCACTACCGCCAGCCAGATAGCCTGTATGACGTCCGGGAGAGTGAGAGAGATAGCATATCTAAAAACTGGCCTACCTGAAATGCTTGTTTTCCAGACGTTGCTAGCTCCCGTACCATAATGACACAATGTTTTAAAGGTGCTGTTCAATTCGTTAGAGTGGCATGATTTGAATTTGTGCTGGCCATGTCACTTAACAATTTCCCAGTACAATCAGGCTTCTAGCGCTGCATGCATGTTTCGGTCTACGAGTATTCGCATTACTCACTTGATGTCGAGGTGGATGTTCTTCATAACGTTTGTCTTCTGGGATCACATGCTATGTTGAGCGTTATATTCAGTGTTCACACGTGATGGCACATTTAGATTAATTATAATCGCACGAATCTCGTTTACATTTCGTGTTGGAGATGACTAAATGTCTCCGCGAGATGATAACTTTCGAGGCGATGATACAGAAACAGTGCATCGGACGGAAACAGAGCAGTTCTCACGGCACCACACGTCCTCGCGCGCACGTCCGCCGGCACACGTGGCGCGCTCGCCGCCTCGCCGTCACACCTGCGTTGCTTTGAATATTCATGCGTCAAGCGTGACAACTCACTACTCATACGCCGCGTATACCAAGACGTATACAGTGAAAGTTCTCTCATGTCGTGTGGCTGCATGTCATCGTGTCAGTTGTCAACAGCGGAGGCCGCACACAACGTGCGTGCCACTCGACACCGCTGCACTGATGATCCTCATGTTAATTATGTATCCAATTAAAATAGGAAAAAATCAACCGATATGCACTAATTAATGCTTCATTATCAAATCGCACGGCTGGCCCGAATAGAAATCATTTTTTTTTCTTACAAACGCATTAGTAAATAACGCTTTAATTTAATGAGGCACCGATGAACAGGGTTATGCAAGTAAGTTGTTGTCGATCTGACGGTCGAAGCTAGGCTTGCACAGATTCTTTCCAGTTTGTTTTACAACGATAAAAATGTATTCTTATTACAATAAAAATATATTTCTAAAGAATAAACATCAAACTGGTGAGCAGTTACAAAATCGTATTAGAATAAAATTCATTTTGAGGTTCTTTATGTCCAATGTCAGTAGAATTAGCATCGACCGTCCAACAAGACGGTTGGCGCCGCGCCATGCCGCTGCAGCACGCCACTTACGACCGCGCTACACATTAATGGACTCGCAGAGAAATTACTAGACATTGAGCACGGAAACAATAGACTTGTTCACTTCATAACATATGTACACCAGTTGCGGCACGGCGCGGGATATTATACAGGACAAGCCAATTTGCTCATTTGATAACAAATAAATATGCCATTTAATTTACTAATCACGAAAATGAGCGATGGATCATATGGGGTCGTCATTCTAGGGATGTATCCAGAGACGTACGCTGACTTTAAAAATTGACGTGTAAAACGAATTAATTACTTAATATGGATAACACCATTTACATTAATTTCTTAAAATTAAGGTGCAGAGTCACCAGTCATTATGCGAGCATAATCTCAAGCACTCGGTTAATATCTTCGTCCATTCATCCGCAAACAAATCACATTCAGGATTGATGTCTAGGAGAGCACTAAGCGTGCGGGATATCGTACGATACCTTGGTACTGCGGTAAACCCTTGGAAAATTTTACAAGTAGTCGCGATTTTATTATTCTGCCGCTAAGTTTGAAGTGAGTTAAAGCCTAAGCAACCTAATAGAAATTTAGTCGGGTACGGGTATAGGTAATATACAATTAATGTTAATGTAAAAGGTACGAGTACTTTTTTTATTACGATGAATAGCGAGACTAGCATGCCATTCGCCTGATGATAAGCGATACGACCGCTCACAGACAGTAGATAATCAAAGAACATCATGAATCACAAAGCATTGCTTGGCATTCCACAGCGCTCGCAATCCTGAGAAAAAGATGTTAAGTCTCAACATGTCCAGTTACTCTGGCTAAAATGTCCTTCAAACCGAAACACAACAGTATTTTTACAATGCAGTTTGGCGGGAGAAATAGACATTGCGGTGGTATCTACCCAGGCGGCCTCTCACATAAGGGAGACCTACCACCAGTAGAAACCTCAAAAAAGTTTTTGAACTTTTTCTAATGCTTTTTGACGTATTTAGCTTCATGTAATTCCATACATAAACAATACTCTCCAGTCCAGTTCAAACAAGTGTGCCTGATTACAAATTTCGAATATTACTTGCTAATTATAATAAATAATTGCTAAGAGCCATATCTTATAATAGGGTAGGTTTTTAGGATTAGAGAAAAATTGTTAAACGTCTTTTCCGACGCTCCGGGAAAGGCTGAAGAGGCATGACATAGTCAAAGGTCTTTCAATAGAGGACCTATTGGTATACTTATTTCTTTTGTGATTAAAGTACGTAGGTACAAGCTATTACATAAATATTTTTTTTTGGAAACGACTAACCATGATTCTTTTGTGATAAATTTATGACGATTATATGGTCTTATTTTTAAAACTGGTTGCGATAAAGACTTAGAGTGAGTGAGAGAGAGAGAGAGAGAGATAACTGATTTTCTACAGTAACCCCGTGGTAAAAGTGCCAGCGAGCCCACTGACGAGTAGCTTTGAGTGAAGGTCAGGCAGCGAGTGCACCGGGCACCGGCGCGGCCGCACTGGCCGCTTGGCGCGCGCCCAAGCCTTGATTGCCCACCGTGAGCGTGACTTACGCTCGCACCCACTAAATACGTTTCCACTGAGTAACTGCCAACTGTGCTGCACTACACAACTCTATGTGCCACTTTAACGATACTATATTTATGCTCTTCTCTTTATTCTACGGTATGTTGCATTGTGCTGATATACCTTTCATTCAGAATGTTGATCGACTTCTTTAACGAGGACATTTTTGATGTCCTTATAGAAATTGGATTTCATTAATACTTGCATTTGTTTATTATTCAAAACTGACTTCTTCTAATACTTATGTAAGAGGCAAAAAGAAGACTCAATAAAAGTTTTAAGATTATGGAAAGGCAACAAACTTAGGTAAAGATATGCCGTATTCTTAGAATAGTATCGGTTTCTTAATATCTGTATCTGTCTGTATTTTTATTAGCCCATATAGGTCCCACTGCAGGGCACGGTTCTCCTCTACAATTGAAAGTACGATTGAGAGGTGTTAGGCCGTATAGTCCACCAGGCTGGCCTAGTGCGGGTTGGCGGACTTTATTTACAATAGAAATTCTTTAAAATCGACACGGTATGCAGGTTTACTGACGATGTTTTCGTTCACCGTTATAGTGCATGTGATTGACTATCACGGACACATAACCGTGAACATGTTGACAGTCGCGTCTGGTCCGTTACCACGGCACCACGCACTTGATATACTATGCTAATAAAATATGCTCAACGTGCTTGTGCCAACTCGGAATTGTAGTTTACAACACGGTTACGGATCACAATACATCACAGTCTCGTGTCTGTGCCGGTAGTGGTCGTCATGGGAAACCAACTCACGTATCAAGTGTTTACTATTTAAACACGCAAAAACCTATATGTAAATATGCGGGAGGGAGTTCCTGGGGTGGAGTCTGGCGAGCAATGAGTAGTGGTGAGAAGTGGTGAGTGGTGGTAGTCGGTGGCGGGCAGGTTAGCAGCGTCGGGCATCGATTGCGATGCTGCGCACGCGGCGCACACCTGCGCGCGCCGTGACCGGCGTGCCGAGCGACGGCTCCTCCGCGCCGCCGTGATTTACTCACGCATTATACGCCATTACAATGCTCATTACGAATTATAACTAGAATGATTAGACCTGCATACCATATTTTAAAGAACTTAAGATACTCCCACTTCCGTGTATGTTTATCTATGAATGTGCTATTTTTGCAAGAACAAATATCCACCTTTTTAAATTTAGTAACCGAGCCAGACGCAATGATAAGATGACATATATACCCCACAAAACGGCATTATTTCATAAAAGTGTGTTCCACCTAGTTCCTGAAATATATAATAAACTACCAAAATCTATTAGAGAATTAAATGATCTCAATAATTATAAAGGTACATTGTTTAAATTTCTAATTAATAAATGTTATTATAGTTTGAATGATTTTCTTAGTGAAAATTGAAATGTTATAATACTTTTAGTTTGTTTTCTATAGTATTTATATAGTTTTAAAGTTAGATTTTTATTAGATTTAAGTTCCATTATTGTATGCCAATACGGCGGGTCATAGTTATAACACCATCCTATGTACCACAATAAAACATATTTGAATTTGAATTTGAATTTGATTAATTCATATTAATGGTTATCGGTTGGAGGAAATGAGCGATGCGCCCGCTCGCAGTCCGCTTCCAACTTGCACCGAGTAATTAAAGTTCAGTCCGTATGGACGCATGAGGAATCCGCATTCCGAAACTGCGCCCACTGCGGGACGTGGTCGCGGCCGCGGCACCGCAGCGCAGCGCTCCTCGTATATTTTGATTTGCAGTTTTAATTGTCCATTCAATGTGTATGCATTTCGATGCGCCGCAACGCTGCGTCCAGTATTATTCTGTTTCTTATGCAACTTGCGTCCGATGCATTCACGATACCTCGGACCTGGGCCCAGTATTGTTTGTGCTTAATTACACTCACACTCTTCTTTGTTCATCTGTGGAGTGTTGCGCGCAGAATTACTTATTACGCTCACGTCCCTAATGTCATCTTGATATTTTTTTTCATGCGTAGGATTATTCGAATATTATCCGTGCCAGTCGAATAATTTAGCGGGAGTACGGTTTGATAAAACACAATCAGCTTAACAGTTTTATAAGTGATATGATTCCAACTGGTCACAAGCTATACTTAGTATTGTACATTTATTTCTGTCAACCTTGTAGACACTTGCTTGGCAAGACAAGGCAATTCAAAGAAGTGTCCATTACACGAATCGATACTGATAATCAACGTGTTATAGGAAACCCGATCAGTATGCACACCGGACCTGGCCCTTTGTCTATTTAAGTCAAAATTACCTCCGTGTTGTACATACATATGAGATGCCAGCGGCCAGCGTGATTCAACCACGGACCGATAAGGGCTCGTCTGCTCGTCAGCATGTACCCTGTCTTATGCACGAAATCTACAGATATGTTTTAAAAACTCAGTTCCCACACCGCACGTGCAAATGTGGCTAAGTAGGAAGGTAATCACTAATCAGCAGTAACAGAATGATTAGTATTGTTTGTGTTTGGAAATGCAGCACACGGCGGCCGGCCAGTGGTGCGCGGCTATTGACGTCATTATGATAATGTGTGGTGCGCGGTGGCGCGGCGTGGGGCGCGGCACGTCGGGCGCAGGTGGCCGGTTCCGAGAGAAGCTTCCTTCCCGGAACGCGCGCTTGCCATGCGTCGCGACGCCGCTCCGCCGACGCCATTGTGCTCGGTACGCGCCACACATGCGCCTCTTCATAATGCGCACCGCACCAACCCATCTTCACTACTTGTCTTCGCACTTTACATACGAAAGAAACTCCCTCTGGTTCTTCAGCCGCAGGAAGTACGTCGCTGAAAGTAGGTGTCGGTTGCAGTACAGCAGATGTTCTGGTGGGATCCCTTTAGCTCTGCGCATGGCGCGCGTGAATGAGTAGTCAGGTGGGTTCCGGCGCTGTGCTGGTGTGCTGGTTGGTGGCGTGGCGCGGCGGTGCTCAACGAGCGTGGTTTATGGCGCGTCCTGCGGCGGCGGCCCTCGCCTAACAATGACCCTGCACCGCCACTCGCACCCGCCACTCGACGCAATTTGCTTAAAATCACATAAACCCGACGATTTACGTGACGTGATTTTTATAATAACACACCGAATTTACATGTACACTGCCTACACAAACATCATTATTAAGATAAACTAGCGATAATCTAATTAGCATAAGATTACCCGATTGTAGGTCGCAGGTGTTATGTGTATTGTGTACTCATAATAAACTATTGCTTGTTAAGCGGAGACGAAACACTTCGCAATGAAGCAGTGGACCTAAGAGGATTTCACCAGGATTTTACACGTGAAATGTACGAGTATCATCCGTAGTAGGCCAATGTGGTTGGCTAAAATGACCTATTGCCAAAAATGGATTATTGTCAACAGGCGACAAGCGATTACATTAGTAGCCAAATCGTTCCAAATCAAGTATAAAAACCGTCGCGTCGTTGCGGTGTTTCCAAGTTAGAGATAAGAGCATTTAGAGGAAGAAGTATAGTTCTAAAGATTATTGTCAGTGCTCAGGTAGCGTAGGTAGAGTTGTGTTCCACTCGCAATAAATATCATCAAAATATACTATAGTTTCACTTGATCTTTCATAGAACACGAATTCATAATTATTCATACATACATACATACATAAACTCACGACTTTGTCCCTGAAGGGGTAGGCAGAGGTGCCACCAGGACACCCACATTTCGTCTTGCCAATTTTTACAAAATATCACTTTTATTAAACAATCATTGTGTTTCCGGGGTTTTACATAATTTATGCGATCCATATGACACAGATGTTTATTTTTCCAAATACACGCCAACTCACGCACGTGTCTATTAGGGTAGGCAGAGCTTTTAGAGCGTTAAGTACGGTCTAAACATACATAAGTTTGATGATTAAAGGAGGAGTAGAGGTACCTTTATCCCTCCTTGGAGTGTAATCGATCTCCTCATACTGGAGTGTTGTTGTTGTCGCAGCCAGCGCAGTGCAAGTGCATGGTGAGTGTCGGCGCGCACAGGTGGCGGTGCGGCGGCGGCGCGCACGCGGTCCCGTTACGTCGACTGACCTTTAGGCTCCTCGCGCCGTTAATCGCCCGGCTCGGCTTGTCCTTGACCCTGACACTTGCGCCACCACACTAGTTCCCGTGTCGCCGCGCGCTTTAACTACCGACCGTTTCACTCATTGCTTTAATTATAATTATTACTCCACTCTTGTGACTCTTACATTGCTAATAGCCATGCAATTCAACAATAGCCGCGAACTACCATGATTATTGTTAGCAAACCATGCTAAAATTATCTTGAGTAATATACATAGTTATAGAATCTTATATAGAAATTACTGGGAAAAGCTTGTGTATTACTATTATTAAATAGTTACTAAATGCCTCAATAGCTCATATCTAATAGATATGAGGTATTTAGGCAATTTTTTTAAGTTGCATGGAACATGTGGCGACGCGTCTTTAATAGGAATGGGTTCAATGGCTGGCCTCTCCGGCTGCGATGAATGCGTATAACATTGAGACATTAACACGGCTATCAATATCTTAATGTTATAGCGGTCCATGTACAGCGTCCATATACAGTAGGTACACGGCGATACCAAATGAAGGGCCACATCTTAAAAATTGTAGATAGATAATTTTAGTGAAAGAAGACATAATTTTAATTTTGAATACTGCTGGTAAAATTGGCCGTCAACAATATGAAACTGTAAACTATGCGATGGAGAAATTTTTCAATTCATAGAAACGAGTGATAATTTCCAGTTTTCGTTGGATGAATTGAAGAATGTTGTTCAAGATGGAGCTTTAGATGATAGAACTATAAAAATATGATTGAAATTGAAGTATGGCAGTAAAATTATTATTATAGAGAAGCCTGGAAAATTAACATTTATTTGTTTTTTGACAATTATCAAGATATTTTAAGTCAAGTCTGGTCTGATAAAAAATACTTGGGTGAACAAAATTTAACCTCAGAACTGTCAAATGACAATTTGACATATTTCGGCGAGTCAGCGTCCCGCGATCAGCGGATGAATTGACATATTGTCTTCATGCGTCTCGTCCGTTAATTTAAAAAAAAATGCAAGTATGGTCCCATCTTCGTGGACAATCCACAGCAAACGGATCGGCCACGACGACAGGCGATAATGAGTATGTTATTATGTATCTCTATGCTCTCTCTAATTTACCGATATCTGCCGACACATAGCGAAAAGCCATGAACACAATGTTGTAAATTTTTACCAGAATTGTCAACTTGTGAGAAAATTCAAATTCGGCTGAAAATGTTTTTAGATTATTTAATTTTTTTAGTAGGATCACCAACATAACGTGTATTTACACTATTAACAAAGCAATAATTAAAACACATGCTAAATACCGTTACAATTATAGGCGACCACGGCATGCGTGTGACTACCTATGAAAAGAAAATAAGGGGGTAACTATAATTTACCTACAATAAGAACAAAATTTAATATATAATTAATTAATGTACAGCCAAATGCCTAATGTTTGAAAACATTAGAAATGCCGGAATACAATTGGAGCGGGTAAATGTGTTACGCGATTTAGGTGTTTGGTTTGATGCGTCTCTAAGCTTTAAGCATCATTTCACTAATATCGTAACCAAAGCAAAAAAAATGCTTGGTTTCATTAAACGCACAAGTAAACCATATAAACAAGTCCAGTCATTTAAAGTGTTGTACACGTCTTTAGTCAGAACACAACTTGAATATTGTTCCTCTGTATGGTCACCTATTTATAAAACTGACATTAACAGAATTGAATCCATACAAAAGGCATTTTTAAGATTGTTGAGCATTAAAATTGGTATGAGACGTACACTTTCTGAGTATAGTGATCGTCTGCAATATTTTGAATTCCTTAACTTATCTTTAAGACGCAAACTCACGGATATACATCAGCTATATAAGATTGCTAGAGGATGCTTTGGAGAAGAATTGCTCTCAAATTTTAATTTTGTCATTCCTAAGCGAAATTTTCGTAACCCACGGCTATTTGGTATTCCGCATTCTAATAACAATACTTCATATAATAATCCTCTTCACCGAATGTGTCGAATTTATAATTACGTCGGCAACACGGAACTCGATATCTTTCATCACAATTTTTATAGTTTTAAGAAGATTCTTTTCGATGACTGTGTAAAAATTATAGAATGCGTCGATTGATTATTATTAGGAACTTTTAATAACTTGTTTATGTAAATAACTTTGTTTAATAATGTTGTGTACAATACTTTGTTTAACAAATTAATTTTACATTTATCGCTGTACTAGTTTTACTTTTTAGTTGTCTAAGTTGTAATTTGTTAAATGCTTTTGTACCAAATGCAAATAAAATAAAATAAAATAAATGTACCCAAATTGAATTACGAGTTAGGAGTTCACTATGTGATGTATTTTATTTTGTAACACATTTTGATTGTTGACTATTTAGTATTTATTAGTCACCTCAACATTTTTAATTTGGAAAATTGACTTTAGCAACTCTGCTCAACATGTTATGACGTCACCTAACGCCGATGATAACGCGCCAGTCGTCATCGCTCATAATTGCCGATACTGGGCCATTGTGTGTACGAGCCATAATACCTACTATACGATTTGTACAATCCATGTTTCAACAATATCCAGATTTTTTTTCAAAATGGATACGATTGAGTAGTAAGCGCAGGATATCATATTCGTGCTATATTCGTGACCAAGTTGAAAAACCCAAGCGCGTCTATGACACACCACTGAAAAAATTGCATACCGTTAGCAGTAGATTTACAGATTGATAAAGCATCCTCAGCGGCGTTAGCTGTTACTGGAAGCCCTGTTGGTAGTCCGCTGGTGGCGGGTCCCGCGCGTCGCCGCCGCCCGCGACTACAATTTCCCCGCGCGAATTTACAATGTGTGTCGCGGGCGGGAGCCGGGGCCGCTCGCGCCGCCGCCCGCCGCCCGGCGCGCACACAGCCGCGCCGCCCGCGCCGCCGAGCCGAAGTGCACCGTGGCGGCGCGGCGCAGGGTCGCGTTCTGCTCGCCGCCGCGCGCCGCCGCCTCCGTGTGCGTGAGATTTTCTCGCCTGGAAATTCTAATGCGCCGCGCGACTGCGATAAAAAATGAGCGGCTCGGGAAACGTGAATACATTACCGAGCGAGACGGAGCTCGGCGCCGCCTCCGCCGCGACGCCCCGCGCCACCGGCCGCCGCCTCGCCTATGTATTTTACACCACTTTATATTTTGATTCCGTCTGAAAAAGGGACGGAGGCTAACGTTATGTGCGCCTTTGCGCCTGTTCAATTATGTATCTAGGTGCGAGACGTGAATATTTTCCCTCGGGCCGGCCGCCGCCGCCGCCCCGCGCCCCGCTCACCTCGCCGCTCGGCCTGCACTTACACTTCGCTTATAACTGGCCGGCGACATACAGTGCAGTCACCACGCTCGAACTTGTAGCATTAGGTTGAATTGTGATGTCATGGAATGTACATATGCTTATTACATTTAATAAAGTATCTGTCGTGGTTCACAATGTTGATAACATGGTTAGTATTGTTATTTAGAACTCACATCACTTCCTCGGTAGAGGTTGTTGAGGAGAGCACGGGACAACTTACTTTCTGTTTACACGTACCATTCTATAACTTGTCCATACTTTGAGCAATATATCACTCATAAAATTACTCACTTATTAAATTATTCTTCAGAAATAGTCACTATTTCTTTGCTTGCAAACACTTACCTACAATTGTTTAAGAGGTAGCTATTCGGATGTTTTATACTAAGGCGGAGTAAGGTTCCACAAAGTCGTTATTTGTTATCATTTCAAAATTTCCCTTTGTCAGTAATACCACAGAATACTAAGTAATACTGCTAAATACAACCTCCAGTTATTGACTATATATTTTATTATAAAAAAATTTAATTATTACTTTTGATGTAAGAAATTGTTATGAACACCATGATTTGTTTTTCAGTTTTTAAATCCTTAATTCATATTATTTAAATATTGTTCTATTCCTTTTTTTACTCATGGGGCATGTTGTGTACCTACGCCGGAACTTGTTTTTAATACGCTTTTATTAGCTTCAGACGTATATATGTTAGTATGTAACGGAATCTTAGAACATGTTTTTGACCCCCTTCAAAACGTCGGATTAACTCGAAATTTGGCATTCTTATTAAAGACCGATGACAATTTAATATTTTAAACAGTTTGACCCGTTATTCTTACTAGGATAATCAGGATTAGCGATTTTTGTTTTCCTGAGACCCGGAGTGTCTGCGTCAAGACCAGTACAGAAATCTACCAGGCGCATTCGACTAAAAAATGAAAAATAAATAATAGTTTTAAAAAACTAAAAAAATACGCTTTTATAGAAACTCCAACTAAAAAATAGAAAATAAATTTTAATAAATTTGAATTAAAAATAGTGTAAGAAAAAAAGATTTTATTGTAAAAAAAGCGTGGGGTGCATGGTATCAATAGTTCAAAATATTTTATGAACAGATAATTCTAGACGGGTTATTTTGATAATAGCCTGAAAAGCACCCCACGCTTTTTTTACAATAAAATCATTTTTTCTTACACTATTTTTAATTCAAATTTATATAAATTTGTTTTCTATTATTTAGTTGGATTTTCTATAAAAGCGTATTTTTTTAGTTTTTTTAAACTATTTTATATTATCATACAGATGTGTGACGTGGCTGTACCTATTACAATCAATAAATTAATTAATGTGGGTACTTCATACATTGCCGTGTTTTTTATTTTATTAGAATGAATGGCGAGACAAGCAAGCCATTCGCCTGATGGTAGGCGATACGACGGCTCATGGACAGAAACCAAACAACACCATGAATTAGGTACAAGGCAATGCTTGGCATTCCACTGCGCTCGCCATCCTGAGACATAAGATGTTAAGTCTCAATATGTCCAGTTACTCTGGCTACAATGTCCTTCAAATCGGAACACAACAGTACATTTACACTGCAGTTTGGCGGAAGAAATAGACATTGCGGTGGTACTTACCCAGGCGGCCTCGCGCATATGAGAGACCTACCACCAGTGTCATACACTTGCTCACGGGGTAGTTAGTTTCTATCAAATTATATTAGATAATTTAATCTGAATGATAATAAACAACTAGTGATTAGCTATCAAATTGTAAATAAATACTAGCGATGTGAAATAAAAAGCAACATTGGCAAGGCGCATAAGTTGCAAAATGTTCAGTAGGTACGCGGAAAGGAAAATTCCTTAAACGATGATAATTACAGTAATGTTAATAATCGACACTACAATGTAACAATGCCATTGGATTACACCGTGTACCCGCGGGCGGAGCGGTGCGGCCGCAGGAATGTGATCGATACGTGCCGCATTACCATGTGTGAGAGCTCCCTCACGCCGCGCTCATACTAAATTACCACTATAAAAACACTCGAAAGTGTGACGTGTCAGCGTCGCCGGTGTGGTCAGTGCGGGTGCAGCGCGGGTGCAGGCGCAGCTCGGCGCTAACGAGCGTGTGAGAATCTAACAGTTAATTAGTTCCGGCATGAGGGGCGCTTAGATAGCCGCGGACAATTAGCAGTGGCACAAAAACGCGCGATAGACGCGCCACGACAAAGGGTTGCCACACGTTTTTTGTGCGCACACGCGCCGCCTTCAGTTTTTCTGCGGGTTTTTACAGCGGCCCGCGCCACCTGTGTCACGGCACCGCCGCAAGGGTTGCACAAACACACGCGCGCCGCACTTGATTTATCACATTCTTTGTCGTGGGGAAAGATGTGACAAATTGTAGCTTAAGGAGCTAAATCTCTTCATAATATTGACATACTTTTTTTAAACGTATGTGATTCATAAATATTGGTTGTTGCACTATGTTGTGTAGATATTATATTAAAACAATTATCACACTAACATGTTGTTTATGAATGAGAAATCCCACATAAGTAATTGTTCGGTGTTGCAGAGGCGACGGGAGCCGACGTCGTGGCTGGTGTACCCGGAGTCGCGGCTGCAGCGGCTGCTGGCGAGCGCGTGCCCGCCCCGCGCACCCCGCACCCCCCGCACACACCACGCGCACCCCGCGCATGCACGAGCCTCCGTCATCGCCGGTGAGTACCTCGCTCACAGCACTGAGTCTGTATGTAAATAACGGAAATATTGACAACTTCATATATCAGTAACAAGTGAGTCACACGTGTCTTCGAAAGAATAGACAGAAGCCAGGTACAGGCGATGTGGGGACACAATGCGGCGCGAGGTGCTCGCGTGGCGCATGGCGTGGCGGCCCTGTGGTGTACGTGTTATTGTTCCCGCTCCCGAGCCAAATGTACCTGGCGCCGGGTCGCGCACCCCGCACCTTATTGTGTTAAACTGACATAGTAGAGCTCGCAGTACACGTGGTTTGATGTGATGGTGCATCTGCGCGGCTCTACGGCGTGGACGGCCGCGCTCCCTCGCGTGGCGACATAAAAACTCCTCCCGCTTGGCTAATGGCGACGATCAATCACAACAACTGGAGCACGCACCTACCACTATCATATTTCAAAATACATACATAATGCAAAAGGTTTTACGCAGAATATTACACATGCATGCGTACGATGCTAGCTACAGATAGCGGCCGCGCGAGATGAATGGCGCGATAGCTGTCGATGAACAGCGCAGGGATCCCAACCCACACGCTCTCCTCACTGCTCCAAGTTGACAATGGAGACTTCTCTAGTCTCTGCAAAGTGCCCACGAACAGTAGAACAACGCCGAAAATTCACCCGTAGTACTCTACATGGGATCGCCCATATTATATTGCACCACATTGGAATGTTTTCGCATGTGAATATTCTATGATCACAGCGAAGAAACAAGAGGCCCATTAGCAATACTTAATATGGATAATGATGTGTTAATATCCAACAAATCTATATGGTTATTGTCGCGTTGTAGCCAGGGTCGACTACACTTTGAACAAAAGTTGGAGCGGTGGATAGGATTGTTAAAAGTCTATCGACTCTCAGCTCTAAGGCAGACGTTGAGCCTGACTCTAAACGACTACCGCCGCTCATGAACATTAGCATCGCCAGGGGCACAGGTCGTTGCCCACCGCATTATTACCATGATCGCCACGAATTAATCGAAGAATTTTTTGATCACATCCTTGTTTAAAATTAAATCAATGCTAATTAACTTTGTGTAATATAATAAATAAGGAATAGAGAAAGTAGAGTTTTAAAAGTTTTTAATAATACGGAATAGCATAATCACATCTATACTAGGCGATACATCAATACGTAATATCTACCCCTTACCAGTGGTAAATCTGCGCTATTGTCTTGCGCGAGAAGAATTAATTAATTTCTTGTGTGTCTTAGTATGTTTATCGGCTTAATTAAAATATTAGTTTAGATGTGTGATGGTACACAAATGTGTAGTGAATCACAACGGTCGGCGAACAGTTGGGGGTCGATCTCCGTCACGAGTCACCCCGAGCCGCTCCGAGTCTCCCCGAGCCTCCCCGAGCCGCCCGCATCTCGCATTTGACAGTAACGTACACGGACATAGCACGCGCGGAATAGCCACCTGCGAGCGCACCTCGATGCTAAACCACCGCGTTTTAAGCACATATAACCGCCTGTGAAATGCAATCAATTTATTGTTTTTGTGGTAGTATAATATTTATTTAAGTATAAAAATTATAATTTAAATAAATACACTGGAAAGTAAGATACCTTTTACAATAAAAGTGTCAGAAACTACGATTTTTCTATGTTTCATAAGTTCAGATAAGATCAATTTAATTGCAACGATTAAATTCACTAAATTTCTACTACACTAATCCTACTAGCCAGTAGTTTATATTTTGTAAGTAATTATTGATAATTCACAACTTCAACATCGGCATCATATAAAGTGTTCCTTACATCTCACACATACACACAAGAACTTACACCTGTGTTCAGTGATAAGTGCAGACTGTGTAGAGTCCTACGGTCCCAACGCATGTCTTTCGTTTTTCAACTGTCATAAATCTCTTCAAGTTCGTTTATGAATATGAGTAGAAAATTTATTATAGTACTCGTAGATTAACAAGTACGCCATTTAAAGTAAGAACTTTTTTAGCTCCAGAATGCATCAGATCGGTCACCAAAAATATTCATAAGTCAATTTATAACATAAGTACAGAACATATTTTTATTTAAGGCTGCAAAAGTGACTATTCGCCGCTTTTTTTACGGTAGACAGTGTATGTATGTTTGTAATGCGTACATTTATGTGTACAAGTGTCTCTTCCATGCGCGCGACATCGCTGCCGGCGAGTATTTCGGTTATGCTATAAATCTGCATGCGCGTCCAGGTGCGTGGGCGGCAGATGTGGCGACACAATGCCACCGTACAGCTACACCCCGCACGCTACACTCTCCACGCGCGATCACATTCATCTCAACTCCTCTGCTATTGTTTACCTCATATAATATGTATATTACATACCTTAATGTTTAATGTATTTACGTACTGTCGCTCACAGAAAACGTGTACCGAAGGCTTTGCTGTCGTGTGTCGTTTGGTGAATGAGATTATTATAGATCCAATAAACTTTGTCTTGTCCTGTACTGTTCTTACATTCTCCATATATTTCGAGAGGCCGATAACGCACTCTACGATCTAAGAATTCTGTGCTCGTATGTTCAAAGGCAGTAGTTATCACTGAGCATGAGGTGAGCTGTTTGCTCGCCTGCCGGAAATATACAAGAAATGTATTATTATGTGATACCAGAGTACATAGTTTTGTGTATGTAATTTGGCAACACGTTCGAATTATTTAACATGTTGATATTTAAGAGCTAAGGTTAGAAAGAATTATATTTATTATCAATACGCAGACATAAAGAGCTATTAAGTTAAGTATGGTGCAGAATGAGAACATAAGAGGTTAGATGTTATGACGAATTTTTGGCGACTAATTCTAGGTGAAGCTATAGAGATTGGAGAGAGTGGTAAATTTTAAAAGGCCTTATTAAAATTTAAAAAAAACGTTATATGAGAGAGAATGGCTTAATATTATAAAGAAATATTTCAATGCCGTTATGATAGCTATAACTGCCCGTAGAATTTTATTAAATTATAATAATTAACCTTTTATTTAATTAACAAATTAACGTATTGAATTATTTAGATTTCTTAAATTATTTTATTGGGCTCTAAAAAGCAACCGATGGTTATTAGTGTCCTTTATATAAATACCAAGATAATCTGGCGGACGAGGCGTGTGAAACCAACGTGCGTATGTGTTGCGAGATGCTTCTAACGAAACTCATCACAAAGTGAACTACGCGTATTAATAATTTACTGCTGTAAAACTATTATAATAAAGATGTCGTTATTATGTATGAGTCACATTTTATTTTCATTGCATATCAATACACAAAAACTGTTAACATGCATGGTAGACTCGAACGTTAAGTGACGACTTAGCAGGGACTTATTAACGAGCATTTATGAAGCTTGATGGAAAAGACTAGAGCTTCTCTCATTGTTTTTAAAGTATTTTATGCCATCGGAAACGTTAGTTACCTTTTGGCAACAACAAATGATGCCAAGTCGCAGTATAAACTTTGTAAGCGATTTTTAAGTCGTGACTAGGTTTCTAGGTGATATCAATTAAATTTGCAAGTCTCAAGGAATTGGAAAGTGATTGAGCTGTAAAATGGTTAAACTAAACAAGGAATGTGAATGATACTAATCAATATTATATTCACTTTTTATCACGTTTTGGGACGACATTATGCTCGACGTGCTGCGGGCGGCAGAAGTATCACTGTAGCTAACTCCATCGGGTTGTACATTGATGTACAAGAGTATGTAAGTAAAAGATACGTCAGTTTTTATGAGATGTTATGGACTTTTACTTAGCTGAATACCCCGATAAAGATAATATCAATCGTTATTTGACAGCTTCCGTGGCACAGGTGGTTAGACGCCGGCTGTGAAATGAGAAGCCGCAGAAAATGTTTGTGTGAATCACAGGTATCTGGTTTGGGCCTGAATTTTGTCAGAACGGAAAGTCCCTCGTAGTTCTTGATACCCACCAGTTCCAGATTCCTGATACACGACACAAGTCCCGATATTAGTATTGGGTTAAGTATATTAACAATTTAACTGTGTTGTTTGGTGGTGAGTTCGCTAGCAAGCGCCACGTGCAGCAGCCAAGAGCCGCGGGAGCGTGGGCCTCCGCGGCGCTGGCGGGTCTCGGGACCGTCTCGGCTGCACAGGGATTCCGATTCTATGATGTGATGTCGCGTGGAATGCGTATTAATTTGGCGCGAAGTTGGCGGAAGGTTCAAGTTCAGTTCGTCTGCGAGAGCGGACAGCGCGAGTCGTTGACCTCGTCTCACCGCATCACTTACCTACCCTACTCGCACTCGCACTCGTCTCCACTGCTGCTAGTGACTACAGCGCTTATACAGCGCCTCCTCGCATTATCCACCACAACGCTTCCCGTGTTCAACAAATCCGAAGCCTCTCAAAATGTTGCCAAACCTCATTCGGACTTTTGGCAAAAACTGTAATAGCCGACGACATGAATGAACCGGCCATCGGTAGTTTTTGCGAGTCGGGCGCTGCATGCGTGTAGTGTTATGCGAGGACGCGGGCCGGGGGGAGGGCAGGGGGGCGAGGGGGGCGCTGAAAACCTAGCGGGCCGCGCGTATGTAAAGCGGCCGCTGAAGAAAATCCATAACGGCACGCGGAAAACCCTTTTAATATACGGCACGTAAATAAGCGCGGGGCTCGCGTGCGGGGCGGCGGGTAGAGGCGGCGGGCGGTGGCGCGCGGGCGGGGGTGGGCAGCGCGCCGCCATTGGCCGGCCCCCGCCCCGCCCCCGCCCGCGCGCAAAAAAAAACCTTCGGAAAAAAGCGGCGCTCGCACGGCAGTGTCTCACGGACGCGCTTAGTGGGCGGACGTTCGCACCGGAGAGACGGCGCGACCCACGACCGGCGGCCGCGGCCGCGCCATGCCCGCGCTGGCTCTGCGCGACCAGCCGCTCGACTGCTCCATGCGCCTGCGCGAGTTGCCCGCCTGGCCGCCGCCGCACCAGCAGCACCAGCGCGACCTCCACCGCCACGGTCAGTAGCGCGCCGCACCACCTCCGCCGGCAGCGGCTCGGAGGCGAGCGTGCGCCGGCGCCGGCTGGGCAGCAGCGGGCGCTCGTCTCCGGGCCGGCCGAGCGTCGCGAGCGCCGCAGCTCTCTCTCAGTGTTCACGGTTTCGCGAGTGCGTCGGCTCGTAGGCGCATTTGCAGCGCGCTCGCATACACCGATAGTCCAGTGAATCACCGTCGTAATGACCGCATAACGAAACTCTCGCCACGACCCGCCGTAATTACACGCCGCCAGTGATTTACGAGCCGAATTGCTCATTTGCATGTAGCGTAATTAGTTCTTACATGGTATAATTTAATTTTGAATAATGCGAGTAAATTTTAATTGAATAACAGTACGCACCGGCGGTCACGCGAGGCCGCCGAGTGCATCACGCTGGCTCGGCACTCGGTACGCCGCCACCTCTTTCGTTTCACTAACAACTAGGGAGCCGGCACTCACCACCCTCGTACCAAACAAATCGTTGTGTTATGTGGAGCGCAGTTCAGAGTTCAGTGTTTACATGAATGTCATACAACTGGCCGCTCCTTCGCGTCGGCGGGAGCGGGCGAGCGCGATTTAACCAACAGTTAGTGGCGGGTGAGTTGTGCGTTGAGCAGTGACTGGAGGATGAAAGGTATTGTCTCACACTATTCATTAATGCACCGGACGGCGCTCCATCCGTCTATCTCCTCTTATATTCGTAGGCATTTCGACGGCCGATGTGAACTTTTGCTGTTCGCACCTAATTGAAATTTAAAACAAAGTGATTCTACTCTGAAATACATATATTCCTGACCAAATTTTTAAGGCTTTTCTGCTTGATTCTATGAGTTTTTTGTCACACTGGTTATTTTTAGTCCTTGGCTATGAATTCTCATAATATCGAAGCTTTTCCCTTCCTCCACATTGAATGCAGTGCCTAATTCCGAGTAGGCCAGTATAGTTGTGTCGACAGGTGGACTGCGTCGCAAATCGCAATGCACTTGTACACAGTACAGGTGCCACATCACCGAACATCACAAATAGATCATTATACGCTTAGTTATGTTTGTAAAATTGCTAAACTTACCAACAAACATTGATAATTAAACACCGTGTATTACAATAACTGGTTCACAATGTTGTTCTGATATCCATTGTCATTAACAAAACTAAGGAGTTAGAGCAACAACACAGCAGGCACATGGTGGAGTGTTGTTGTTGTTACTACAACACACAGAAGAAATCTTTATAATTGTATGACATCAAGTCCAACAAATCGCAAGAGGCTATTGTGATAGACCACGGTCTAAAACCTTTAATTAATTGCTAAGGCAAAATCGGTAATATTACGGTACCAATAATCAGGGTGCTTTGGTAACAGTTTTTCAGTTTCCGGGATTATGGTTGTCGGGCGACAGGCTAAGATGTTGATGGTAACAAATATCCTAATATTAATTCCCGCCCGGACAGCGGCCGCGACCGTTGTACAAGATGGTTGCAGTGACCCAAGTAGCTGCGTCTCGTTTGGGGTGCAGCTTGTGTATAACATCGTTTTCATGTAGGCAGTATAACTACTTGTGCCAAAAAGAGAGAAAGAGAAAAGCAACTGTCGCCGTTCGATACTATATAATGATTGTATTACACTTACTATCAGGTGCATCGCAGACACTTTCTTGTGCCAGTATAAGAATAATTTAAACGCTACACGCTACTCGTACTAGCTGCTGTTATGCTCCCGCCTGCCACATTTGAAATAGTTTTCTTCAATTTCTTTAGTCTTTCCAAATAATTTACTTTCCTGTTTGTTACCAGCTCATGTAAACTTATACACGCATGATGTAAAGTCCGTGTGTTGTGCAAGCCTCAGTGAGGTTGGAGGTTGTGTCGGCGCGAAGGTGTCGGTAACATAAGGAGGGAGTGCGATGTCAATAAACAGTGTCGCGCGAGTAATTCGTCGGTAATCCTCGGCGTGAGTTACGCGAGGGTCAGGTGCGCGGCCGGCAAGGGTTGCCGCCTCGTCCCCGCGCCCTCCGCAAACAATATTAACTCTCTTTATGCGCGCCTTTTGTCGCTCCACCCGCACTAGCCTGCAAAATGATTCTTTTCACGTGCCTCCCACGAACTCCACCTTTATAGTGGCCTCGAGGATTTAATTTGTTTGGAGCGGTCCCGGCCGAGCCCGCGCCACCCTCGCGTCCCGCTACTTCTCAATTTACGTCATGTTCGTATTTCATGCGGCGCGGTTTCCACTTTCATGAGAATTTCACAAATAGTCCGACGACGCGTGCAGTAATTGCTTAAGTAACTTTTTGTGCGCGGTGTTTCATTAGGATCAATTTAAAGACAATTCCGCGAAAACGAGCCACATGGGAGAACAAATCATCTCGCGGCTCCGCGCCGATCATTATTCGATGCGCTGACAATGGAGACTCGGCGTCGCCCGCACCCCGCGCACCCCGCGCCACTCGCCCCTCACACTCTCCGCGTGTACAGTTGTATGATTTGGGCAGGTAATAGCGACTAATAATGTGATCTAAGTAAGCGAATTAGGAGTGATAGAGTCACGCGTTGTTTGCGTCGGTAATGGCGCTGGTGTTGCGCGCGGCGTCATTACCGCGGCGGGTCGGGCCGGCGCCCGCGCCACCACGCGCTCGCTATCGATCTGTTCTCTGATTAGGTTTTCTTGTAAAACACGCGACGAACATTAACAATATGTATTAACATAATAATTTAATCTGATGGCCTTTTTAATATACAATACCTGTTTAGATCCGTCACGATAACGACTTGTCCGAACGAGCACTCGTTTTAGCGTCCAAATCGCTTTATCGTGTTTCCACAAATTTATTTTAGTTTGTCGATAAACATTAAACACTGAGAACGAGTGCCGCCGACGCCGGCGCCCCGCGCACGCGCCGCCGTCTCCAGCTTGCATCTACACCAAACCACCCAAGTTTCACCTTTTGTCTTCCGTCACACGACGTGATAGAGGGCGAGCCTATCACCATTCGCCATATTGGCCACAAATTCCTAACTCCGGGCTGATAATTTGCTGAACAATCCAATATAATTTAGCGCGACCCGGAATTAGAGCCGGGGACCTCAACGTTGTAATCGTACCGTAGTACAATTGCGCCACCGAAGCAGTCATACTGAGAAGTGTGCGAAGATAACTTACAAGCACTGGCATTTGGATGATTCTTTTTAAAATTCATCTTATAACCGATCTGTGTTTAGGCATTTTGAAACAATATAATAAACATAGGCAATGAAAAAAGTTATGATAACAATGCTGATTCTAATTAAGTTTTATTACGTAGCGATACTTTAATAATAAATAATTCCAATTTAGCAATTTGTCTAGTTCATTAACTTTTATAAAGCGGCCATACTACAGCTGAAATTACTTTTCGTTTAGGAATATGAAGCAAAAAAGTGTTACGTCATTAAACATCTTTGTATTGGTAGATATAAGACATAGACTATTAATTTATATTAAAAAAAAAAACAATATAATAAAATAAACATATTGTAATGAAAATTAAATAAACAAGTTAATTTCGTGAAGAGCTAGTTTGACACTGACTTGTGGACGATCAAGCGACAGGAACATAACAACTTAATAACAAGTGTTAAGCAATAATTGTACACACTCCTCCCGGCGGAATTCAATACGTACTAGGCTATAGACGGAGCTCTGAATCGGTATGGCTGTGAAGTAGAAACTGTATGGCGGCACCGCATGACACCGCGTCACCAATATTAAGTTTTTGTCATCAGCTAATAAGCTATACTATCAAGTCTATTCTACAATTCTGACTATAATATTTCACTGGTGTTAGGTCTCTCATAATATTCGAGATAGATAGGGTAGGTAGCACCGCAATGTCTATTTCTCCCGCCAAACAGCAGTGTAAATGCCCCGTTGTGAGCCGGTTTGAAGGACATTGTAGCCAGAGTCGCTTCTAGACATACTGAGACTTAACATCTTACATCTCAGGATAGCGAGCGCAGTGGAATGTCAAGCATTGCTTTGTAATTCAGGGTGTTGTTTGGTTTTGCTACTGTCCATGAGCGTACATATCGATTGCTATCAAACGCATGGCATGCTCGTCTCGCCATTTATCGCATTAAAAAAAAACATTATAATCGAGTGTTTGACAAAATAAGTCATGAAAATAATCACTGTTTATTGCTAAATGGCCGTAGCATATTTTTTGACAAGCCATCTATGTTAGTTATGTTAGCGCTAATTTCACGCCTGAATGAGAATGTCTTCATTATTATTATTATTACTTACCACCGAGACACTTGTCTATTTTGTAATGTAACAGCATTTATGTGTACATAAATCAAATTCATATACCATTGTAGCTTTATTGTATATTTACATATACTCATAAAAGTGCCACTATCGAGAACGGACCCCTTGCCATTGAATTCTTTTCAACATGTCCCCGCATCATGATACGAGTATAACAGATATCATATGATCATAAAACATTAACTACGTTTTTGGTTAACAAATGCACCGCGAATAAAGGGTTGATGTGTTGTTTGTAAATTGACTACCGTTTTTTTATTGCCACGTTTTTTTTCGTATCTGATTCCAAACAACTCTCTTATGCCGTCGGTTCAATACCACATACTATTTTTCCGACATCAACCTGCACTCTTGCAGAAAGATTAATCTGATTATTATTCGATGCTGTCTACCTGGTGTCACTGCTTTAGAGTTTAGGGAAATCATTCCGTTGCGGGAAGATCAAGTTTTACCATTAGATTTCTCGCCCAAACTGAGGGCTAAATCCATCTGATGCGGCGCAGTCCAGGTGAAGTCTCTACCGGCGGAGACATGATATTTGAGCGGAGCGTTAGGAAGGAGTTTTAACCATCAGTATACAGTGGTCACTATACGAGTGGATTCCAGTATCCTACCACCAACAAATAGGAAGGCATAGAACGACATAATATGTAATTTATGTATGTGTTTATTAGGAATATTTTTGTTCGTTGTATAACTTAGATTTTTTTTAGATTTTAAGTACCTATGTATGAGTCATTGTTACTTGCAATAAAAAGTTATTATTATATTATTATTATAATTAACTGAGGCGCACCAGATTCGCAAAATATGAATGTATCACGTATGTATTATAATACTGTTAAGACGAAAATTTTATAAGTAGGCGAAATATTACCATTAAAGATAGACATGCATCAATAGGTATATTTGACAGCGAAATGAGAACTAGTGGGTTCGAACCGCGCATTGTTTTTGTATAATCCACGAATATATGTGACGGCTGTGAGTGTTGTGCGATCGGAGTCTCTCCTAGTTTCTAATATCCACGTTCATCATATGGCCAGGGCTATGTGTGTGATTCTTAGGTGTATTTTTTATTTGTGAATTACACTATAGTGTTCTTGTTGGACAATGTTCACGAAGCCAATAATTATGACGCAAAATTCGTATTCTTTGCTCAGCTTAAAAGGATTTAAAGATATCCAAGAAATACTTTCTTATAAATGCTTGTGTAAGACACAATGGAACGTCCTATAGGAACAAAAGTTAATAGTAGTTAACAAATATACCACAGAAATGTTGGGAGCGATGAAAATAATCCATCTATTGGTTCAGAGGTTAAACTTAATTTGTCGGAAGACATACAATTTTATTTCATGAAAAATATTATAAATATTACCATTTCTTATAGATCTGTTGATATTAAGCGATATAGTCAAATCGAAATATTCTTTATTCACTTTATTTTAAAAGATTTTATAAATCGTCAATTAACGTTATCTCCACTACGCAATCTACAGACGTGAAAAAAATTGCGCAAGGGATTCCCTCAGCAACTTCACCTATCACTATGAAATTATAAAGAGATAGAATCAATTGTAACATTATGACATTACTTCGCTTGAATTAATCCCAAGCTTGCTTATCGTCGAGGTAATCACCAATTCTTTCAAACCTTACTCAATTGAGGTTTTAAACTTGTTAAATGATAGTTTTTGCAAATGCCCATTGTAGAACTTAACATTTATAAGTTTCCTTTTTTATATAAGTGGCCGCATTTTTCTAGCGACTGCATAAGCTTAGTGCATAAAGCGGAATGTTTGGGATTTGCTGAAAAATCTCGCAAAAAATATTTAATTGATTTTTGAAATTAGCATTACAGTGGATCGAATTATCGTGCCATGTCACTTTGCTGTGTGCAGCTTCCCTGCGATATGTATGACGCGGTGTCGACATTCTCGTCGCGTCTCTATCTATCCTGTCGGTACAAGCGTAATAGTATGCGCTTGGATGTCCCATGTTATGATCACTGCGGGACACGTCGGGTACTTATTTGTTGAATGGTGACACTACCTGACTATGTTCATTCATATCATGCAAAGTTCTCTAATATATACTATAAATATTATAAGAGTATTGAAGCTTTCAGATTGTATGTATTTTGCAATCCATAATCGTCCATTGAGTACTACTAAAGCTTTCCAGTTTTACCTAACAAATTATTGTTATGAAGTAAATCATCATACTTCAACTTGTGTTGCAATGCCGCACGGCGCCACACATCCTCTGATCAAGCAAATATCTCTTCAATAGTAGTATTATATTCCTTCGAGCATTTTATATTATTTAAGTACAATATTACAAAGGAATGAAGCGCCATTTTAATGTTGTTTATCATACGATCGACTTGTGACATCATCAAACCTTTATATATTCGTGGAGGTTCGTTTTATTTTGCAAGTTTATTTATCACAAGATATGGATATGTGTTTATGGAATACTAAGCAGCGAGTGTCGCGGCCCCGACACCGGCCATAACTCGCCAGCGCCTGCTGCGCATATCAAGCTGCACCGCACCACGCGTGCCGCACCGCAATAACACAATGTGAGTGAGGCCGGCCGACCAGGCGCAGACCAGCGCCACGCAAGCCTCACCTAACAGAGCACTAGGCAGTACGGACAATCTGCTTCATATCTCGGAAAATATACCATGCGCACCAACACCAATAGCTGCCCGCAACAGTCACAAACGTAGACCAAACGTAATACTGAGATGCAAATGGGAATCACAATCTACGGCAGTACACACGAATTAAATGCAATATTTTGGGCTGCAGGAACATTTGTCTCGGAGTGGCGATCTAACCTGCATCCGCTCGTTTCACAGATGACTCTCTACCAATTGCAACGGTGGTTGTACCCGACGGTCACTTGACGTGCAGCATTTTAATATTTAAGTTGTATTGTGAAATTTTAGCTATGAATCTATTTGAGAGTTATCTGCAAGGCGGGAATGATGTTACAATTGTGATTCGGAAACTATTGTGCCTATATATTCTACATTGCTATTTCATTTTCTAAATAAAATTCCCTGATAAACAAACAGAAGGGCGTGCATCGAAGCGCACGGAACTCGCCCGCCTCCAGCCCAACTCGCTACAAACCTATGTTTGCACATTCCCTGTATTGATTTATTGGATGTGAATTCAATTCTATTGCCCATTTAAGTCGCAATAAAATTAAACGCATCTCGTCTTAAACTTTACGATTATCGATAACATGTTTATTTTATTTGACGCACCAGCAAATGCAATAAAATTATAACCACGGTACAGTACACAGACTCGCTAATCAAACTTGTAGAACTAAATAGGATTCACAAAGTAACAGTAGGTACGGAAATTATGTCCTGCTTGCTGTTAGAGTGCCAAGCCGGAGAAGGGAGCAATGAGAGTAAGGTCCAGATGCATCAGAGTGTAGTAGTAGTATCAATGGCGGTGCTCGCCGTTCGCCGTCGCTTATTTGTAATGAATATAGCTAAGTAGATGTGGGTGTGTGCGTGTCCGTCGCGCGGCTGTACGTACACGATCCACGTATGGAGGCTGCGTGCGTGTGAGTGTGTGCGTGTGTGCGTGAGTAGTGAACTTGTGCCCGTTGTTCTGATCGATTTTCCTATATAGGGCAAATGTTACGACGTCATGTGCGAAGGTCTGCGTGACCCCGAGCTCACGGAGATACTCGCCGAGAGGGCGAGACTAACGCTCCGAGGGATGTACGAGCGACGCGCCCGACGGCACGCGCGGGGCTGGGGGGAGAAGTGGGGGTAGCGACGTAAGGGATCAACCGCAATTAACCAGCCACGGTCAATGACCTGCCTAACTCCGGCTTTGTTCGTAACATATACAACAACAGAATGTTGTGACGAGCCGCCGCCGCTCGCCGCCCGTGCTGGCGCGCTCCTCGCCGTCTCCACTGTCGTTCTGTACGGCTACAAATTAAACGATCCACCTTCACGAGCCTCCCTTTAGAACTTTAAAAGCTGTCAAAGGTTATGTAAGGAAACGGCGCGATTGAATGAACCCGAAATAAGAGAGTTCGCTACAACAATTTTTTAAATAAACACTCTTTATGGTGCTGCGTCGCCATGACAGTTAGCCGCGATGAGTGACACCTCTACAGGGAGCCCTGCGGGAACCATACAGTATAATGTAATAATAAAGAGTTTATATTTATAGTGGCGTCGCGATGCGCACCCCCGGCCGGCCTAATACTTGTCGCGTCTCGCGGGCCGAGCCCGTCGTAAACAAACATGCGTACTTGTAGATTTATTATAATACCGACGGTCCGTCCCGAGTCCTGCGGGACCGCGCTGGTCGCTAGCGGCGCTGTTTAACTTCTTGCGTCGGATATACTCGTAAATAATGCAGTATCAGCAGCAGTGACAGTAAGAGTTGTCGAAACGCTCACATTTTCGCATCGCCGACCAACATTAACATAATATGATGAGTGATCGTGAATCATGTGTTGCGTTTTTGTGGTTCGCGAATGATGGCCGCGGAGTGAAACCGCTGACAAGTGTTGTAGACGCGTTTCACTGTACTTGTCACTAACAATTACCGCATTCATGTATTTACTAACCGTCGTACTCCGGAGGGTAATGGAAGTACGAACATAGATATATTTAATCAATAACTCTAGTGTGAAGTTTTGAAATAATTTCCACACCCCCCCAATGATGTGGCAGATAAATGAAAAGGTTAGTCTTCCGCGACATTTGATCACCGTGAAGATATTGGCAGCCTTGTGTGGTCCGTTACTATCAGGCCACCACGCAGTTTTATTTATTTGTTGAGTAATTTAAAATATTTTTCATAAGAATTGACGTCAGACCTGTTGTTAACTATAAAGCAAGTGCAAGTGTGATGGAATCAAAAAGCTACAATGGGGTCGGGTGTAGGAACCGTCCCGCTCACACACCCACCACTGCAAAACCTGTCAGTCAGGATCAACAGTGGCACGCAAAGAACTGGCACCGAACTCCGGAGCTCGGCGAATCTCTTAGGGATACTAACCTGCATCGAAATATATCAGCAAGAAAAAACAAATAGGAGGGCAAGGGAAGAGGAGGGACCGAGTCTATGTAAATGTATTATTTCAGTATTCGTACAACAATTGCCGCAAGTAAATCAAGGCGGAGATTTACTGATGATAATGACGATATTGTTACGCTCGCCGAAACACCTGCAGCGCGGGGCGCGCACGTTCCGGACTCACCCGCGTAGTTACTCTATCGGTACTTATCACCAGGTGTGCGCTACTTGATACGAACACTACTTCATTACTTCATATTTGGCCATATTATCTATGCAGAAATGAGTATTCAAATTAATTATTGTTTATGATATTTACACGTGTGTATTGTTGTTTTTGTGAACCAATTTACTATAGAAGCAGATTCTCTCTCAAGTCTCTGCGGACATTTATGTTTTTATGCATGCTATCGCATGCTTAGATATTTGCAGGATACATTTTTATTTCAGGCGGAAAACTTTAAAAATGATTGCATTGTAACTTCGCTTTCAGTGTAAAGGTTTAACTTGCTTTATCGTTCCGTTCCAATTCGGTCCAGTTAGTGTATATCCATTTTGATCGCGCATAATTGTATCTATTGGCATATCTGACTCGACCATTAACCTCAATACATTTACCACAAATATATTTGAAATCAAGCTTTTTAGTAAAGATTCTCAGGTTGTAGTTTTTTAAATCATTATTTTCGACTGCAAAGTGAGACTCCTATAACATAACCATCTAGTAACCCGTTATTCCAAATAGTTTTATTTCTAAGGGGTAGAGCATACTAAAGAAATTAATCTCAAATATTAATGCCCAAAATCCATACGTTTCAGGCGAGAATGTAGCTCTTTAATACGAGAAAATCATATTAAAAACATTACTTTCTTGGGGTATAATTTTACGCAATCCTTTAAATGTGTAATTAAATAAATACAATCGCCTTGGACGCGTTGTATGTGTGAGGAAGACAACAACTGTGAGACTCTCTCGGCTGACTGAGAAACTGTTACTGGTGGTAGGTCTCTGATATGTGAAAGGCCGCCAGGGTAGGTATCACCGCAATGTATATTTCTCCCGCCAAACAGCACGGTAAATGCACTGTTGTGTTCCTGTTTGAAGGACATTGTAGCCGGAGTAACTACTGGACATATTGAGGCTTAACATCATATGTCTCAGGATGGCGAGCGCATTGGAATGCCAAGCATTGCTTTGGAATTCCTGGTGTTGTTTGGTTTTGCTACTGACCATGAGCGGTCATATCGCTTACTATCAGGCGAATGGCATGCTCGACTCACCATTCATTGCAATAATAAAAAACACCTATCTTCTACGGTTGTTCATTATTAGTTTGTTATCCGGAGTATCTTTTTATTAATGTAATTTAACTACGAAACCGTAACTATGCGGCGTGATCGCGCTCCGACACTCACAAGGCTCAAGCCACACGCACATAATACATGGTGCACGGTAATGTGAAATTTTTAAATGAAGCATCCTGACGCTGTAGAGTGTAGGTTTCTATTGACCGTGTGTGGCGGTGTGTTGTGCGCGATAAGAACACAGCGCGGCCGACACACTGGGCTCACTCGACAGTCGAAAAATTCGTCGGCAGAGACGAGGGGCGCCCCTCAAATTGGATTTAAACATTGTGAATTACCTTTCTTTGATTCGCGGGTTAGCCAAATGGGGACGATTTATGGAGTGTCCGAGCGAGTCCCAGGGGCGCGCGTAGTGCCGGCGCGGCAAGATGGACGCGGCCCCGCGCGCGATTTACTGAGCCGAGCCTGCGAGCGCGCGCCGAGCCGCCCTCCGGGACGTGTTGACCCCGAATTAATTTAAAATGAAAAGATATCTATTTGGATATAACGAGCTGTTAAACCACTCGCAGGGCTGCCGCCACTGAGACCAACTCACTGTTTTACATTATATATCGACCATTTTAGATCATTGCACATGGATACGATGATCACATACTTTGTAATTTAGTCATTTGTAATATAAATATTTTAAAAATTATGAATACCAAGTGGCGAAATTATATTGAAATAACTATTAAATAATGTTTAAACTGAATTAAATTACGTACATACATACATACATAAACTCACGCCTTTATCCCAGAAGGGGTAGGCAGAGACGCCACGAGGACACACACATTTCGCCTTGTATGTACTGTCTCATGATGTTATAAGAGGCGAGCCTATAGCCATATCGAACACAAATTTCTGAGTCCGGGCTGATAATGAATAGAAAAACCCAATATAACTTTGCCCGACCCGGGATTCCAACTCGAGATCTCAGCTTTGTAGTCGTACCGTAGTACAACTACGCCACCGAAGTAGTCGAATTAAATTACAATACATAAGTTTTGAGTAATGACGTGTTGCAATGAATCGCGCGCGCCGGCCCTGTCGCCACCTGACCCCACTTTAAATACAAACCAACCCCGTTTAGACCCCATTCGCTTAATGCGATGCTATCTTTTACAACCCCGATAAGAATGAATTCTATTTGGAAATGGCGCGGCGCCCTCGGCCGGCGCTGTGTGATCGTCTCTCCGCTCTCGCCAATGAGCCTCATGTATGAAATTAAATAGTCAAAGGACTGCCACCCGCCGCCCCCGTCACCCCCGCCGCGCCACCCCGACGCCGTCTGCGCACCCACCATTACTCAGGCACACAGCCCTTACGGGGCCAGGCGCTTTTCATGAGAACGTATCGAAACTTTATTTTGTTGCGTCTATCATGGGGATACAAAGTTTTTTTTATTACGATGAATGAAACGAACATGCCAATCACCTGGTGATAAGCGATACAACCTCTCATAGACAGTAGCAAAACTAAACAACTCCGAGAATCACAAAGCAATGCTTGGCATTCCACTACGCTCACCATCTCGATATATAAGATGTTAAATCTCAGTATGTCCAGTAGTTACTCTGGCTACAATGTTATTCAAAGCGGAACACAACAGTGCATTTACAATGCTGTTTGGCGGGAGAAACTGACATTGCAGTGGTACCTCTCCAAGCGGTCTATCACCATGTGAGTGATCCTTTTGAATAATATATCAATAATTACAGAGAGCAATGACCCAGGTGAGCAACATATATGCACGTTGCTGATTCTTGTTGTCAGCAGATATTTAATTGTATGTGTCAATTGGGCTTTGTGGCGGTGGTAGAGTTCCACTGTGCACCTCTATGTTAATTTCCACAAAATCAATTAACTTGCCTAGTAACGGGAAGAGACTCTTAATTCAGTGAGAGTATCCATTTATGGAGATTGTGAAGATAAAGATTGAATAATGAAGATGTATGACGATAGGGCGATATACATAGAGACGAGCGCTCCGGCAAGCGACGGCATTTATGGTGCATGTGCAGTGGTGTTTGTGGCGTGATCAGATGCTGCGAGCCGGTCTCCGCGCCACCTCCGGCCGCCTCATTCTACGTCCTCCTTTCATTGTAAATTGTTTTGGAAAATGAGAGTCGGTACTACTCGCGATCAGTTCGTTTGATAACGTGCCCGCCGGTCCCCCGGCCCCCGCCCGCTCCCCTCCGCTCGCCCGCTACAATGCTCAATGATTGTCTCATTGTTATTAAAAAAATGTCGAACGGTATTTTTTCTGCAATAGATTACATCTTTTATTAATATTTTTATTACCAATTGACAGCATTTTATTTTGTGAAGGCAGCCGTTTGCGCATTGATTCAGTTGCTACACAATTACACTATTGTTGCCGAAATTACTGAAATATATGTACATCAACAATTTCTTGACCGTTATGAGCTGCAAATATATTAAACTTTGTAAACTTTCGCTCAAGTTGCAATACTTATTATATCACGTCCAATCGACGTATTTACGAGTAAATAACTGACGTACTTTAATTACATTAAAGATAATTTAACTCATCTTGGCACGCCGCCGGTTGTGCGCGATGAACTCAGAAACGGTTTAACGGATTTCGATGCAATTTGGTATGGAGGTAGCTGAGATGAGGAAGGAATTCTGATATATTTGTTACTTTTTTATACTCAAAGGCCCATCCCTTCATAATAAGACTGGAATGGGACTGGAATACATGCCTTCAGCGAGAATTAGGACGCGGGGGATATAACGGGGACAGAAAGGGACGCGATGGAAATTTCCAAATAAAGTTAATTTCAATTAAAGTTAATCACACAGACGAAGTTCGCGGCCAGAAGCTAGTAAATAACATAACAAATACAATAATATTTTTAGTGATTTATCTATCCATTACGTAGTTAGACTTCTTACATATATTCCCTGAGTTACATAACATTTTAATCGTTGACTGTACCTGCTCAAGAGAGCGCAAGGAAGACGTCTTGCTCGGACGACAACAGTCGCTAATTCTAAACTCCATATTTATAAGCACACGCACACATTGAGCCGCGAGCCACCTATTTTAATCTAATGTTCATGAGCGACGGCGAAGTCTACTTTCCATCAGGTGGCCTTTCTGCTGCTCGTTTGGCCCCTATTCCATAAATAATAACTGGCTTTCAGTCCGCGCTATGTCGCTCATGCACTGTCCATGTTCTTGATATTTAGCCAGTAGCATGTGCTGAGTGGACGGTCCACAGGAGGCGCACCGCGGGGCGTCACTGCGAACAGTTTATTTATTTATTTTATACAAGTAGCTTGCAACGTGATCACACTCATTTGTGTATGGGAACCTGCACAATTTATTTAAACAATGACGTGGCGTCATTGCGCCTTCACTCGACCTGTCCACGCGGACACACTGTTACATGGACTGCAGTGCAGGACACTACATTTGGAAGTCGCCAAAACAAAGTCGTCAATGAGTGTTACTAAATATTACAACTGGGGTTGGTAGAACAATTACTTTCAGTTCGAACCCGTCCACATTACACTAACTAGTGGCTAACGCAAGCGCACAGTGCTTTGTATGCACCTACAACATGTTTGATTTATCCGATTAAAATAACTAAATTGCTTTGCAATGTAAAGTAGAGTGATTATAATCATTATTATAATGACAAAAGAAAGCACTTGATGTATGTGTACTGTCGTGAGTAATGATAGCAAACTGCATAAGTAGACTTCTGTGCCTTGCTTCAGAACATGAGTCGTGATGTATGTAATAGGCACACTCTTTTAAATATTAGTGTCTAGGTTGAGCATTCAGTTGGTGAATGAGGCTGGACGGTGAGCTGTAATTGGAGCGGCTAGGGCACCCGGGCGGACTGGTGACGGCGCCCGAGTCTTTGCGTTGATACAATCTTTAATGTTTTATCATTTAAACGACTCATAGAGTAAAATACAACTTTAATAAATCATTTCAAATATTACCTAATATTTACCGTTTATATCATTTATATGGTTTATGGATTTAAATCACAATTGAGTAATCAACTATCAATTAATTTTGTTACAATTTTAAGCATGAAGGTTCAACAAATATTGTTTAACAATTACTCAAAAAAACGTTGAGCAGTTTGCATGGACTCGCAACATTAAAGCAAACTTTATTAGCATTTTTTCAACTTGTCAGGTTGGATATGTTTGACACACGACATTTTTCACTTCTTTTATTGTCCTTTGCCCAAATCCAAGTACCGGCAAAAATAAATAAAACGCAAGGAAGTAAGCAAATCGCATCATTATGTACCACAATTAAATATCATTTTTTTTGGTGCTGTGATGGAACGCACAACGCGCCGTCAACATAATACGCCTTCGCCGGCAACGCATACTACGACGAAACAAAAGACAAGTGAAGTGTTGATAGTAATACAAACCCTGCCTGATGCCGCATATAGCATACTGCAACGCAGTGTGTTGCGAACAACAGACCCAAGCATAGTGCAAGCTTTACGTCGATTCGTATTTTTACATTAGTCATGATTATTATACATGTTGTTCATCCTAGAAGAAGCCTTACAGTATTTTATTTGGCTTCATGTAACATAAACTTTTTACTTACCTCATTAATTTAAACTTGCCTCATTAATTACAATTGGGATTTCATTAAATAAACACGTATCCAACATTATTCCAAATACTGGGTTAACCGTAGTCAGGATTAGTGCGGGTTGTGGCTAGTAGTGTGTTGTATGTTATTTGTGTGCTGATCGTGTCGTTGTTGTTGCAGTGTCGGGCCGCGCTGACGTCACCAGCTTCTTCAACACGCAGATGGTGCTCGACCTTAACGGTGAGTGGGCAGAGGCCGCGCGTTGCGCAACTCCTCATTTGAATACGGAAGCGGGAGCCGCTCCACACCCCAATTATGTAATTATGTTTTTGTGCACCGCTGTACCGCGCGACCGCCGCGCCGGTCGTCACACGCCGAGACAAAACGACCTAATTAAATTAATACAAATTCAGTCGCAAGCAAGGTTTTTGTCGCGGCGTGCACCGACACCGAAACATTTCTAATTTTCGTCTAGCTTCATTTTTTATTCGCGTTAATTACGCCGTGAATGGGCCGGGACGAGTAAAAAGCGGACGGCGAGCGAACGCGCCGCTTTTTGTGGCGCGCGTGCTTCACGGAACTCAGCGCAGCAGCCATTGTGCGTGCACCGCCGCTCTTATTCAAATTGCTGAAAAAATGTCGCCACCGTCACCGTCATCGTCACTCATCTGTCACAGTAGACATCGGCAATCACACGCTTTTTATTCATACGGATCGATTAATCGGCGTGTAATGTGGTTAGAAGTATTTATCGGCAGCGGGGCAGTACCCGCCGTATAAGCACACATGTTGTATGAAACGATGGTTTTTTGTCAAGTGTTCATTGATGAACACAATTTGTGAATCGAAGTCGCCTCACAGGCGCAGATGTATGTAGCCCCCGACACGCAAAGCTCGGTACGCAAGGAGCTGTGTTCAGCGACACGTTCAACTTGCCATCTTATGCTTTGATTACAATTATTGCTAAAGTAATTCCGGTGAGATTCCTTTTACAATGAGCCGTAAGAAGTCATAGGTGTAGTAGGGTGGTAAGTGGTGGCGCGGCAGTCGCACGCAGGTGCGTGCGCCGCGGCCGTGGCGTGAGCTATGAATGAACGTAGATGTGATGTGGAGACCCATGGTGAGTGGTGAGTGGTGACGACAGCGCGTGAGTGACGCGGCGTGTGTCGCTGGCGACACAGAGCTGCTCCCACGGCGCAGATGACGCAGCACTTCCCGCCGCGCCTCCCGCGCCTCACGCGCTCTGCGTGCTGTCTACTGCCGACTTACACTTTTCTACTGATCAATGACTATCATTAACTAGTGACTATCAATACAACCTTCAACGCTCTCTCTTGCGTACTGTTCCAATCATCGTTGATATAAGTTTCTTTAGCACTAGAAACAAAAAGATTTGCTAGTATGAGAAAAACTACTGGTTTGCATAATAATATAATGGCAATTGACAATATTTTTTTTTCCTTCTTGGATCAATGTCCTTGTGAGCCTAAATTTGTGATAGATCCCGTTAGGAAGACAAAGATGACACGAAATTCATTACAAAACCTTTTGAAATGGGAGGTTTTGGTAATATTATTGAAGGTATTGGTTTGATGACACGGGTGTTAGCGCGCGCTCCGCCGCTGCGTGTTGGCTGCGGCTCGGCGGCGGCGCGGCGTTCCGCACGCGCGCGTCGCGCCTCTCGCGCTTGTCACATCCACGCCACTCCACTCTCCACTACACCACTCACCATTCTACCCGACACATTCAATTTAAAATAACAATGCTTACATATTCATACAATAACATGATCTAAAAATTAAATCAAGGTCCGATCGTACAAGGAGACGGCATTGCGATACGGTATTCCCTGAGTAAGCGATCTTAATTCATTTTAAACACGTATTGATATTAGCACATGCAGTGACATTTAGCAACGACCTGAGTGAAAAGGTGTCGCAACATACACATTGCACACCACACGTCGCCCGGTAAATACTAAATGAGTGATCAACGCTCCGCTACCACCACGCGGACACTGCACACCACTTTAGTGCTGCCATAACATATTAATCACACATCATAGTTCACTACAATGTCTTCAAACTTCTGTAGTCAGTTGAAATATACGAGTAGGCGTAATGAGTTGTTATATTGCTACTATGAACTGCTCAATAAAGCTTTGTTAGAGAATAGGTGCAAGCCGATGTAGCGACGGGTCGGCGCTCGGCTCAGTGGGCAGTGGGCAGGGGCGCTGCGGTTTAGTAACGGGCGCCGATACATATCTAATAAACAATTTGCTCTCCATAGATTCAGTTTTGATGTGTGGCACGTCGCGATGGCTGTCGTGTTATTATGCTTATTACTCTAATTCCATGCGGCACCGGGCGCGGCCGCTGACTCCGGTATTGGCCGTCTCATTATTCCACATTACAACGGTATGCATATTACATTGAGAAACCAAAATTTGAGCTCTCCCCGATATTTGTGCTGATCCGCCGCACGTCACGTTATCCCGCACTGCGTAGAGTCTACAGTAGCTTACGCCCGATGGTACGATGTAAAGTACGTGCGCGATATCAGCCGACTGCCGACTGCCACACGTACCGAGGTCGCGATAGAGCAGACCCGAGCATGGTTTTCATGCAGAATTCAATATGTTGCATTAGCTAGCGGGTTCGTGGATGCTGCCCCTGTGCACATATTTGCATGCGTGTGAGGGTGCGGGGTGCGCGGGGTGTGTGCGGGGGTGGCGGGCGCGGCGGCAGGTAGTCGCGGCACATCTGCTGCGTTTTTTTCGCCGCCTCACCTTCGAACGCTGAACAGTCGCTCGCATATTACAATTCATTTGCATTAGTTTTTGTCGTAGTTTGTGAGATGCGAATAATCGTAGTTTTTAGTGCATCGCTCGGACGACAGAGAACAGCGAGCGGCGATCCGTCACGCTTTTGTGAAGTGTAAAGCGATCGGTTTATGCGATGTGTTGATACTCACGTCCAGTGCAGATGGACCTACCGATATTGGGATGATGTAATTGAAAAGTAACATCTTATGTCTTAAGAAGGCGAGCGAAGTGAAATACCTAGCATTGCTTTGGAATTCATGGTGTTGTTTGGTTTTGCTCCTGTGCATGAACGGTCGTATCGCTTACCATCAGGCGAACGGCATGCTCGTCGCGACATTCACCGCATTAAAAAAACGAGCAACATTATCGAATGGTGTCATAATACAGCATGTGTTTTTATTCTATACATCAGGTTTCATCCCTTGTTAGGAATAATTATTTATGATAAATCTAAGTATGTAGTTTTAGTTTTCATCAAAATTGGGCTCATGACTCCTTTCAGCATTTATAGCTATTCTTCATAGTTTCGGATTTGGTCATCCACGCCCACTTGAAAAATTCACCTGTGGATGGGCTGTTATTGATACGCGCTTTCTGAACTCAATGGCGAATGAATCTAGTGACTCCTCAGAGGTTTTGTTCAGGGCCTCGACTCTTAGTTTAGGACCACTAGTGGGAGAAACATAGTCATGAGTTGGCTTACACTCGCGGTTAATTGTTACTAGTACATAACAGTTTATCCCCTTTAAATCATGTTTCTTTATTCCGTATCTGTATCAGGCCATATACGCCCTATTGCATGGCACGGGCTCCATCTATAATCAAGAGTACAATTGATAGGAGTAAGGCCTTATAGTCCACCATGCTGGGCTGGTGGGGGCTGGTTTCTTTATTAAGCCACAAAAAGTTGATAAATTCATATATATTATGGGATGCATCACATGCTTATTCGTCGATCTCTAATAGGCAAATATGTGAAACTGTCCCCTACATAGTTCCAACACCATAAAGAAATACTTATTTTGTCATGTTAACAGCGCTGATGTTAAACAGTTTGGTATTCCAATCGTTTGTAAGAAATGTTTATTTGCTAAGCCCACAAACGGCTTCACAGCTTCGGTGTGCGAATCCAACCTTCAAAAAAAGTTATCTGGCCCTCTCTCGGCCGATGTACAACGAGGCTGTATGGAGATCGGCTGTTCTGCAAGGGTCGAAACCTGCGACACAATAGCGTCAGCCCGAGTTGGTCGGGCATATTGTTAGCGAGCTAGTTTGATATACCTATTAGTTTTGGTCTTGCCAATTTTCTCCAAACGGCGTGCGGGAGAGTACCGGCAGGTAGCGTGGAGTGCACACTGCACATACCTGGCTAGCCGCGGCAAAAAATATGCATCATCGCGTCGATGTGCGAGGCTCGAGGGTGGCGCTCTCTCGCGCTCTACGCGGATGCTCCAACGACATGTAGGCGCCGAATGTACATTACGCTTATTTTAATTTTGTTTTAAATCGATTGTTAATTATGTCTATAGTCTAGTTGTGAAAGTGTGCAACTAGGTTCGACTCCCAGATTGGCACTTTCAGAGAGTTTTCGATTTGCGGACAAAAAAAGCGACAATTTTTTTTTTGTATTTTTTAAATATCTTTATGTTTAGGTAGTAAATACCTAGTTTTTGCGACAATAGTCATTTATACTTTTAAAAAGATGTACATTATTATTATAGGAAAACTATTTATTAGTCATCCAAATACGACGATAAGAAAAAAAAATACAAATTGCGAAATTTTTAGTTGCATTGTCTCTGAATCGTTACTATAGTACAGCGAGTAGTAGCTTATTTGGTAACATCTTACATTCTCGATGGAAGCACATACCCGCCACTCTTTACAGCGTTATTCTTACTGTGCAGGTAGCGGATTAGCAACGTACAAAGCACTCGACTGATTGATACCCCTCCCCCCCCTCCTGCTCCTCTCCCGTGCACGCCGCGTCTCCCGGCCCACACCTAAACGTATGCAAATCCTTTGTGGCGACGCGACGTGCTCTACACGCGATTGTTATCTACAGTTCTGTGCGAATGGGAGCCTTTCAATTCCGAGAAACTATCCAAATTGCTCCGAGGGACGCCCGTGATTGATGGTTTTTGCCTAATATGCTTTATTATACGTTTAACCAAAAAAGTCATAACGATCTTTTTTATTTGCAAGAACGTTTGCAAAAAACTCCGGTAGGCGATAAATTTAGCTTTGTTGTAGCAGATAATGCAACAGTCGTTGTTTGTCGGCGCGGCCGAGTGTGTTGATGTGCGCGTTGATATTTCGAGCTGACATTACACCTGCTAGCTTACTGTTATTGCGCCGTCTCTGTGCAGCGGGCGGCACTGCCTTGCGTTGACAACTCACTGCACTCACTTCTCACGGGATCTGTCTTGCACAACTTCCTAAAGTTCGTATACTGGGTTACCCAGTACCCAATATAGGAACTTTGTGTATGGGATTCCCAGTCTGGATAACAGTCCCACCTGTCACCACGTCGTCGCCACGTAACGTCCGTGTACTTGAACACTGCACTGTCCTACACTTTCGGATCATAGAATATTACATCGCTCTCTTAATCGAATAATGTATTTATTGGTAGTTTACGTGTAAGCTTTATGGGCGATTATGTAACAAATTGCTCATAAATATCAATGATAAGTTTGGAGCAGAGGCGGCGCGCGGCTGCCCGCGTCAGCCTCACTAACAATGCGTTTTGTTTCAATCTCGGTCTCACAGTGTCGCTAATTAGTGGTTATTACCATATAATATGCTAATAACGTATTATCTCAAGCGGAGATGTTGTATGTGACGTCATGGCGGCTGGTTAAAGCGCAACAACATGAGCACCATTCAGTGGGAATATGTTAGGACGACGAGTGGCGTGCTAACCGCGGCAGGTCTCGCACACATCATGAATTCCCTAAACTGTTTGGCGTGAAGCTGCATCTCTTGCCGTGTCGTGGTAGGTGCAGGATTAACCGTGACATTGCCTGCGTGTGTCTCGGTGGCGGGTGCAGTGCAGTGCAGTGCGGTGTGAAGGCGAGCGAGTGCTCGTAGTGGATGGTAATTATGGGAAAGGTCCCGCGAGTCCCGCGGGTCGCAGTCGGCCTGTCCCGTTAGGTTACGGCGGAGAGGCGCGCGGGGAAATCACCTGACATTTCAGTTTTTGCGTGTGCTGTGGGGTGAATAATGCGCTCATAGACTGGTCTAGGGTTGAAGGGTGGCGGAGTGGGGCGCGAGCGGCGGCTGCGCATCATTCACCGCCGGCGAGTGCGTCCCGCCGATCATGGACTCGGGTGAGTGCCACGTTCTTACTCCGGCTCATTCCTGCACCGCATTATACCTTATGCACTAGCTACAGTCCCTTCCTCGGAGGGCCCTTTTGTCAATCCCACCACGAAAGCCATCAACTCGTTACTCCTGATGTTCCGAGATTCTATTTTGCTCTTGTATGTACGTTGTCATCTTGCTCTTGGTCTAGACGATACTCAGTTCGTATCTTCGTATATTTTTGTCTAGTGGGATTATTTAAAAATTGTGGTATTTAGTGATACAAAAGAAGTCACAAGAGTCCCATCGATTTTTTTACTATTTTCTGTTTAGCTATTGTATGATAAGAAGTCACATAGAGTATATAGTGGTGGTTGGTGGAGAGGTGCAGTAGCGCCGGCCGCGGGGTGGCGGGTGCATCGCCTTGACATTTACACCACCACTTAACGGACCCCCGGCCCTGTCGTAAACGCTTACAGTTAAGCGAGTCGTTTCTTGTTACATTATTACTTCTTCAATTTTACTCGGAGAAAGCAATACGCAGTAAAAATTTTGTCTGTTTGTTACGGCACTTTCTAATTTATTGGTCCAACAGTTAAAGAAACATTAAAAAAGGTTGCATTTTAATAGTAAAAAATCGCACCGCCCAGCACCGGCGAGCCGCGCACACAATCACCGCCTATTGTTTCACAACGCTCGTAAAAGAAAGCTCTTTTTTTATTTAAATGTTTACACCGGCTGTTGCGTCCCGCGCGCCCCTAATTATGCACTAAACATCCAAATGTCAGCAAGGTTTTTATGAGCGCTCAACAGCGGGAGCCGACATGCATGTTGAGTAGGTACTCGCTTTAGCTGCGCGTTTAAATGACGTATCAGTGGTTTTGCAATGTTTTATATTCCGTAAAATATTAAAAACATAACTTTGTTGGTAAAGAGTATGAGTGTAAAGAGCGGCGGCGCGCCGGAGTGCTCCGCGGCCGAGTCGCGCAGCGTCGGCTATGAGTGGTGACACGCGGGGGTGACCTTTGCAGGTCCCGTTAGCGGCACCTGCTGGACGTTAGGGTCCCGCTAGGCCGCGGCGCGCGCCCGCATTAATTACTCGCATAATAGTAGATCGCCTTAACGGATCGCCCGCTCCTGTAGACCCACCCCGCCCCCCTCCCGCGTCCCAACACAGTGAGAATGTGATCGGCTCATTGCAGCGCGGCGCTAATCGACTCATACTAAATGCATCGCACCGCCTATGCGCCTCGCTCCTTTACCGCAAATTATTATATTAACTTCATTTGTTTCTGTTTCTTTGACGGCGTCTGTGTCTTAGTATCTGTGTCTTACGGTACACGCCGATGTCATTTCAAATACCGAGTAGCTCGTGATTGGCTATAGTGTACATGCACTTTGCATTGCTAGATTATGTCTTCCACATTATATACGATTCAATTTTCCTCATTCCTAAAGCGAATGGCGAAAAGCCTAGCACTCAATATACTACCTACTTATATAAAATGTATTTCTTCATATTTTCATACGTCAGACCTGTGCGCGTAAGACAGACTAAAATTTACGGTTGTGTCCGGATTTAAGCTTTCAGAGCTATTTTGTTTTATCTGGAATTTTTCTAACCCTATTTGATACACCTGCGAGTTATTACTCCCGATTCTGGAAAATAAATAACTTCATAAAAAGTAGGCTCGGCTCACCTCAATGGATAAAAATATCAAAATTTTAGTTAGTTTATGAAATTGAACTATTGAGCTATTCAAAAACTGTAGATGAATAATGGCGCGCCGGCGCGGCGGGCCGAGATATGTATCGCCGCCGACCGACCTTCACAGATATGCAAATACACGAAAAACAACCTCCGAATCCGCAACGTCTATTGAAATTAACGATAATGAACGCCTCCACACGAATGCATACAATTAAGCGGTTTTTTGTGATCTACATAAATAGTAGCGGGTGTTTTTCTAAAGCAAGGCGGTGACGTCACCCAACTAAATCCTCTAGCGGCTAGCCGCTGTGCCGGCACAAGTGCGCGACCCAGCGCCGCCGCGCCGCGGCCCGCGCCTCCCGCACACGCGTTTAAAGGTATACCAACAACACCACCTCCGCCAGTGTTGTCATAATATGTCCGCGAATTATAAAAGCGACCTGCTAATACTATAAATTCACGAGTAATTCTTATCATATGAAGTAACTCGTAAATGACGATGAGGTGTAAACAATAGTATGTTGAAGGCCCGTTCCGGCGGGGTCGCGGGGGCGGCGACCGAGTGTAGTGTCGTGGGTAACGGGACCTGCCCGCAGCCGCCTCATCTCGGGGGTGAGTGACATGTGTTGATATTTGAACGGCGGCGCGTGCGCACCCTGCACCTGTCGCCGCCGCGCACACTCGCACGCACACGCGCCGAGCGCCGAGCGTGTGTGCGCGGGGTCAAGGTCGCAGCACAATTACTACCTTGCACTGGCACCGAGATGAGAGAGCGCCCGCGTCGCCGCCGCGCCACTCGACATACACGACCGCCGATCTATCATATTCTTAACAGATGCGACATGCTAGTTTTAGTGAACTCTCAAATATTAACACGATAGTAAATTAATTGATTAATTGTGCATTGCGACTGGCCCACGAAGGCACAACTTTCTCTTGATAGCTAAAGACTATTGCAGTGGAAGGCAGGGCGGGGACGCACGGGTGCGGCGCGTAATGCGCGTACGTGCTGCGATCAGGCGCATCAGGCGAGACGCGCGCAGCTTGCAGCGCACTCGCACTGGTTCCGAGTAGCGTTGCCAGGCGTCCGGATAAAGCCGGACATAGTTAGGCTTTTTGATTGCATGTCCGGCTAAAATAAACAGTGTCCGTCTTGTCCGGCTTTTGTTAGGCTTTTTACATTTCGCAAACAAGCGAGCACTGCCGCCGCGCCGCCGAGCGTGGCCGAGATTTATGATAATAATCAAAAAGACTTGATTTTACATAAAAAAAAAATGTCGTAGCTATTAATACTAAGACAAAATCCTCAATAATATAGGGTGTCCGGCTTTTTTAACCAAATGTCCGGCCAAACTGGCTGGTCTGTCCGGCTATTAGGTTTGGCGACCTGGCAACGCTAGTTCCGAGCCGTCAAATACAACGCTAGCCGACATTACTCATAACTATATATTTTTGTTGTACCGGCTATTGACGGGTAGTACGGAGAGCCTCTCGTCGTCAGCACAGTCATCAGTTACAAGCAATTCATTGCTGTAAATGGCCCTCCCACAAATAATTCCACAACACCTCTTAAAGCCGCCTGCTATGAATTCCAACGATTTTTTTTTTATTTTATCAGCCCAACATAATTGGTCAGAAGTTGAACGCTGCACGTTCTGTTGCGCGCCCCCACTAGTCTCAACAAAACCATTCGGCTTCACCGATTACCATTACTTAGCGCTATGTGTCTTGGCCACTGTGACTTTAACGGATCTTTTCGTTTCTGCTTCGATCTCAAACGGAAACACTGATAGCATCTCTTGACTTTGCATAATTTCAAAAAGTATGTCCGGAACATATTCTCGGCGTGTGCGTGCGGCGTGGCGGCGGCGGTTCCCACGTGGCGCGGGGGTGCGAGCGCGCTCATTGAAAGGAAATCCTTGATTTATATCAGAGTGTCGCCTGTGTCATTAGCAATGTTGCAAAAATGCAGGACATCGCGTGCGCACCGCGCGGCCGGCGATGGCTCAATTTGCCGCTTCCACTGAGTGGGTGTCGCAGTGCGTGACCACCGCACACCACACACCACACACACTGCTCGCACTGCACTCTGGTCTTAACTTTAAATGGCGGGAGCAATGGGCAAGCTCACTGTGTTGTTCTAATTATGATATATGCACCGATCTCTTCATACAGTTATTATGCGGAATACCTCGTCACATTCACGAGCCACTACCCCAACTCATAGGTAAACATACCACGACATGAATCAATAGCACAGTTACAGTTTGTATATGTTTTAAATAACATATTCGTACATAGAAAGACAAAATTTATCCATATATAGTAGATGGATCGAAAAAAATAAAGAAAGACTTGTGAAAAGTCTGGCCTACCGATATCAAATACTAGAAGCAGTTAAATCCTTCTCTGAACGACCAGCTCTACTTAAAATGCAAACACTGTACGCAAGAAATATCATTTTGGATCTTAAATTTCTATATTAAAAAAATCACAATGAAATTGATAGCCCAGACATGTTATCAAAGTTTAACCCCCACGTGCCGAGTACACCTCCGCGTCGTCCAGCCCCAATGTTCAGTATCCCTAAAAGGACATCCCTAGAAATGCTCGTTTTGCGCGCATAGAGAAATTCTATAATACATATATTAATCATTGTACTTGATGACTAATAATCCTCGCTAGAGAATGTCTCTAAAAACCTGGATAAAATAACTTATTTTTGATACATAAAATAAAATAATGTTTAGTTTAACGATTCTTATTTTAAGTGTTTCATTTTTTTGTTATAGTTTTTGTTTCCTGTTTGAATTTATTGTAATATTGTTTAATTGGTTTTTATGCTTCGCTACTCTTGTATAGTACTCATGTTGTGACTATTATACGAGATGCAATGAAAATATAGGTACCTATATTCATGTAAATGTATACTACTAGTCAATTGTATATTCCGTTTGATGGTCCTTAATAAAAAAGGCAATGTAATGGTATTAGCTAAATATTATGTTTATTTTTATACCGAGGAAGCAAAACAAAAAACACGGCCCAAAAATAAAAAAACAATACTACACTTGTAAAAAAACGTTAAAAAGAACGCGAGTTTATGGCCACGGGGTTACTCTATTCTCCGACACGAAGTTCGAATGTTCGAACGTTCGTCGTCCAGGTATAAGATAAAACATTTCCATTTCAAAACATCAATACTGTTCTCTATGAAATTTATCATAAACTCCAAACTTAGTCTATTGTTACGACGTACGATAGAGGATTCGAACAATGTACAGTATTTAGCCACATTCGTGCAGTCTTACGTACTACGTCCGAACACTCGTCGTCGTGTCGGAGAATAGAGTAATGTGCGTTTTCTTGCACATTGAGTTGGTAATGGTATTTCGGAGAACATATTTTAGTAGATCACTACACTGAATGTGAATAATTCATTTTAACTCAATTATTTTTATATTATTTTCTTCACGAGTGTTCAAATAATGAATGTATAACGTACGTTACAACTTACAGCGGACACCGTATTACATCTTAATGCCATCGACAGATCTCTATGAAACTGACTTGCGCCGCGCAGATAAATAATACACAGCAAAAATGATTTCAATATCTATATACACCGTCACGCTTGAGGTCCAGCTCTATCTCTAATATTACTCTACACGAGGGAGACTACTTTCGCAATTAAAAGCTCTATGACAAATTAATGTTATACCGCCTTCTAATTATTGCAAATAACTATTCCATTACTACTATTAACAAGTGGAGCAGAACATATGTCGGAATCAATGGTGCAGTTAATACAAATTGTATAATACGGATATAAATAAAATAATTATGGAACTTCGTTCCAATATGTAAACCCCACACGAAATGTGAGTGCGAATCGCAGCGCCCGCCGCCCGTACTCATGGATTCGTACACAAATACCAGTGGCGATCGCTTCCGCGACAAATATATACTACTATCAGCCTGACAACGACTGTCCTTTAAATTAATACATGTTTTAGTATTTCATGGCATTACACCGCGTCAGTATATTGTTGCGGGTCGTCGGCGGGAAAGTTGCACTCACATTCAGTGTGTTTTTGTGCATGTACTCGCGGGCCGTGACAAGCTGCTATGAATAGCCGCTAGCGATTAGTAAACAGTGAATAGTGAGTAGCCCAGTGAACCGCCGCGTGTTGGACCTCTCCATTTACATAATTATACTAGAGCTAAGCAACGGAATGGTCGTGTAATAGCCACATGAACCATTGTTAACAATCTCACTGCAGTGATACCCAAACTCATCTCACCAACAAATAATAAGACACTTGGCGAGTGTGATGAACGAGGCCACGGCGCGGCGCGAACGAGACGCGCACACGTTGCGCCACACTGTTAGGCGAAGAGTACGACGCATCAAGCACGACACCACTTAGCGTCATACCAGGTGTCAAAGCACTGTCGTGTAATTGTCGAGCAGGTGCGCGGGGGATGCGGGGGTTGCGGGGTGTGCGGCGGGGTGTGCTATCTCCATAATTACATCAGAACATCATAAGGCACGAGGCACAAGGCACGCACTGTTCCAACGTTATCGCGCGAATCGACTCAAAACATAACTAATTACAACGCAGTGGGAGTTAGTTTTAATTTGTAAAAGCTGTTGATACTAATCTTTAGTGGTCGCGTCTGAGAGCGCGGGTGAAGCGGTGTGGAGCGGCGAGCAGCGGCGCGCTTGCACCAAGCACTCAGTACGGTGCACGAGTCGTATTATAATGAAATTCGGGCGCGCAATGTGTACGTTGGCCAGTGGTCCGGGAATGAGCCGGGAGCCCCGCGGCCGGCAGCGCGGTGCGTGCGAGGCGCTCGCGTGCGTGCGCCTTGAGCACGAGGGCGCGGCGGGCGTCGGTGCACGTTGTAACGGATCGCCCATGCAACTGTTCACTGCACACTGTACAGTAGCGATCTGAGGGCCTGATCACGTTTAATCTGTGCGCGTCGGTATTACTGCAGTTGATACTTTTCAAAATGGTGACATCAACAAAACAAATTATAATTATTAAAGGAGCCAGTATAAACCAGGTAGATTCCATTTCTTCATTTAAACTATCTGCACATTAAGTTATATTGTCTACATAATGCATAGATCGAGCATAGAATATTCCGTAATTCAATATTTTGACTTGCTTTCTTGGAATGATGAGTGTCGGCGAACGCGTGCGTGTGTGCGAGTGCGGGTGCGCGTGGTGCAGTGGTAACAATAGTGGTGGATGTAGCAGAGTGTGGTGGAGGTTTCAATTATCCGGCGCGCTCGGTAATGAGCCCGCTCGCGTCGCGCAGTTCCGCTCCCGCCACACTCACGCACACACACGCACACGCACGGACGTGTCGCATCTCCGAGGAAACGCACTCGTTAACTTATGCAAATAGCCGCTCAATTATACAGCTCGAGAGCCGCCGTGCCGCTGCGGAGCTGATTAGTGGCGGCTGTTAGTTTTTCCGTCGCGGCGCGTTAGTGGCTCCGATCGCGATGAAGCTATTAGTGTAGTGGCATCGATCGGTTCCCGCGCGTGGGCTCGTCGACTCCACGTGTACGCATATCCACGTATCCGCCGTCTAAGTGAAAAGTTTAGTCGCCATTAAGGAGGACTATGAGTGTCGCCAGCTGCGCCGCGCCCGCCGCCTCCCAAGCCTCCTGGCCCGCACTCTCTGCACTAAACTATTTAAATTTCATCTAATTGTCATACCTATACCATGTTCACATCGCATACTTGCGTTGATACATAAGGAAAACGAATAATTTTTATCCTTAAGTGCCGTTACACTGAAAATGTTTATGCAATATTAGGGATCTTCAAAGCACTTTGTATCAAACAAAACCAATTCCTTGTTTTTCTATTCGGAATCTAAATGGTGCCCAATTTAAAATAGTAGTAATAAATATTCCTATAAGAAACTTGAACACGACACCCATGTCAAACGTACCGGATAATAAGATATGACAAAACAAAAATTGTATGCAAGTTATGAGTACGTTTGTTTTATTTGAAGTGGTGATATCTGAAGATAGTATCCACCGGAAGAGATAACCATCTACTTGGTCTTCTTGAAATCCGATATTAACACACTGAAACCAAACCGATTCACATACCTACGCGTGGGGCAATGTGGCGAGGCTTGCTCATTGTGTCCGGTGAAATGTAATTATTCATAGTATGAGCCTCCATGCAAAAGTCGCCAACTTGATGGCAAACGACCAAAACATGCCGGTGGATACTCTACGTCGACTGCGATGCCCTGTATATCGGATAAGTTGCAGTCACTTTGTCGTGCCAGTATAAAATAAAAAATGTGTGTGTGTGTATTAGTGTACACACGTAAGAAGTGAAACTTCTTTATGACATCATTTTTCGAAAAATGATCTACTATTTACAAATTTACAGAATTGGTAAAATAAAGCTAAATTAAATAAAGTTTAAGTTTAGGAGGGGGGAAATTTTTGAGGGAATTTGGGATTTCTATCGGGGCCAATTTGTAGCCCTCACCGAGACGGTTCCGAGGATACCAAGCTCGGTGGGTCCACGACCTTTATTGGCCGAGATAGGTTTAGGGGGGGTGAGGTAAAAATTTTAGGTGGGGGTAGGGGCGGGGGGGGGGGGGGGTTAGGTTTCGTGGGGGGGCTATTGGGCACTTTAAAATATTTTTGGGTGGGGAAAGTTGTGGAGGGGGAATTCGGGAATTCTGTTGGGGCAGGATTGTAGCCCTCACCGAGCCGGTTCCAATGAACCCAAGGTCGGTGGGTCTACGATGGATAATGCCGGAGATATGAGTAGCGGGGGTGAGGTAAAATTTTAGGGTGGGGGTAAGCGGCGGGGGGGGAGGTTTCATGGGGAGGCTATTGGGCACTGTTTTGGATTTAGGGTGGGGGAAGGCCAGAGGGGGGGTAAGGATCAAATTACAAAAAAGTGGGTGGGACTTAAAATTTTGGGTACTAATTTACTAAATAAAAAAAGATGGCGCGTAACGGAAGAATGTGACGCGTAACGAAAAATTTTTTCCAACCCCGATAAAGAAGTTTCACTTCAATTAAATCATATTATATGAACCACAAAACCTGAGTAAAGTAAGCCCCTTACCGGCCTTTCAAGTAAGAAGTAAAATGAAGCGATAAGCAATCAATTAAAAATTTAAAATGACGTCGGTAATCTTATAAGACTATTGTCACGTGTACCAATTTTTAACATGTAAATAAGTGTGAATGAGGCGCGTGTCGTGGTCCTTGCTATCGAGCTTGTTGCGGGAGCGGTATATCTTACTTCCTATCATTGGTCAGCGGAATGCTCGCTCACCGTGGCAACGCTCACGCTTGCCCAATTTTTTACTACGTAGACCCACAACGAGCTTGCAAAAACACGGCCGCAGCTCACTAAATACTGCAGCTCCTAATTAGTATTAGGCATTTACACATGCTTAACGCCACTTCTATGGTGTCGTGATGGAATAAGAGCATTAAGTTATATGCTGAGGTATTTAGGTTCATACGTACGCTTAAGCTTGTATATCTGAGTAGTGATAGGCAGAGCTGCCACTAATACCAAACAGTTTGCTGAGATTGGGTATATACATAATCGTCACAGGTTGACAGCCTCCGTGGCGCAGTTGGTTAGACGCCGCCTGTGAAACGAGAGGCCGCGGGTTCGATCCCCGCACCGAATCAAATATTTGTGTGATCAGGTATTTGTTTCGGGTCTGGGTGTTTGTGAGACCGAAAAAGTCTCTCGTAGTTTTTGATACCCACGACACAAGACTCGATCTTAGTGTGGGGTCAGGACTATGTATGTGACTGTTGGGTATATTTAGTTATTTAATTTATCACGTACATACATTCATAATCACCACGGCTTTATCTCATAGAGATTATGTATCGCTACCTTGCTCGATACTGACATATTACATTCGCTTCATCCATTTTCATCAATCTCTTCAGGTATTCTCATCGATTCAGGGTACGTTTTACCCATAGGTTTTACCTGACCGTTAAATGAGCGATTTGGATGGTTTAAGTTTAAGTTCAGTGAGATCGACCCCTACCGATTCTACCATCCACACTCGCCTTGTATATTTGCTATGTTAGTCACCTTTCATCCATCCTCTCTACGTGACCAAAGCATCCTAACGTGCCTTTGTGAATTCTTGTGGAAACATCCTCTTTCACTCCACAAGTTTTCATCACCACGATATTCCGCACTCTGTCACGCAAACTCACACCATACATTCTGCTTTATGATCTCATCCCCACTGCTCTAATTCTTATTTTATGCTTCTTCTGCCATACCCAACTTTCACTACCATACATGAGCGATGGCATTAACACTTTTCTATGGACAGCCAGTCGAGCCTCTTAAGAGACCTTCCGTAAGGGAGTCTATCCGTTTCCGGCCCCATAAAGGAGTGTAGATCACCATTGACTTGATATCCTGTATTCAATATCACTGTCATGCTTTCCATCCCTTGTGAATACGAATAGCCCAGATCTACGAATTCAATCACTTGCTCTACTCGTTCATTATCCCTTCGCTTTGTCATATTCTACTCCCTTTCAAGTACCATAACTTTTGTCTGACTCCCATTTATTTTCATTCTTGTACTCTCAAAAGCTTTACAAATAACACTGACCTACAAAAAAAATTGTTTTGGTGCAGCTCTGTTCGCATCTGTAGTCGGTAAAGTAGGTAGCATGAACTACATTGCTGCTGCTATATGTCAGCTGACAGCTCTGGTTTACCTACAATTCTTATTTTAACTTTTTTACGGTTTTATTCAAAATCAGTCCATGTTATAACTATTTTTATAACATTAATCGTATAAATTTGTGATGGCAAGTAAGTCAAGAAGTTGCATTAACGATCCTGATATGTTTTGTTACATATGCGGTGAGTATATAATGAAAGATCAACGGACACCGACTAATGACACGGTAATTAGCTTGTATTCCGTATATTTCGGTGTTGAAATTGGCAATAGCTGATATGAAAAATGTGACTAGTTTTCTCGTGTCAGCTTACAAAATATACCTAAAATCAGGTCTAAAATCTTAGGCACCAAAATGAGTGTAGGCCAATGTAATTGATACCATTTTTAACTCATCATCTGATGATGAACTAATAAAATGATAATAAACTTGTGAGTTCGATGATTGAAATAATAGAGGACGAGTCTACCCCTACTTTAAGAACGAATTTTGGTTATAGACAATTTATATGGATCAGATGGTTAAATAAAAAAAACACACATCAAGAATTAGTGACGGAACTCGCATAGCCGCGCTGTGTGTAAACATCTCCTGTGAACCTCATTGTACACCTAATTATCCCCCAGACAACATTAACACACGAGTAATCATAGCAGCCCGTCGTACCACATAACCCGCGCCCCGCACCCCTCATCATTTACATGGTGCAGCGATAACCCGTAACGCGTGCTACTTGAAATTTTCGAAAAATTCATGCTAATTTTACATTAATTATAAATATCCCGCCTGTATTCCGGCAGGTATGGTAGAGTTGCCACTAGTTGCAATCGCAATTCGACGAGGCTATATTAACTTTCTGGAAATGTGTTAATACTTAGTAGGCAAATCGCGAAGTATGTTTCAGTCCCAAGCAACTCATGATATTTTAAAAATGTAAATATCATAGCTCAAGTAGATTACCCAATTGGGGAATCGAACCTAGGACTTGTCAATGCAAAGCATCTGGTGCGCGACACAGCAGTGGCAGCAGAGGTGTCGCGGCGCAGCTGGCCGCGCCGGCGCCGGACAGGTGTCTAATGTGTTTATAATGAAGAGGTGTCGGTGTCGCACTCGTCACGCCCGGCACCGACACCGACTACAAACGAGCCCCGTCGCTACAACTATTCCGACTGCACCAGCCTTACACGATTTCCGTCTAGTCTGCACCAGAAAAGCGTCACTGGAGCCTTTACATCAACGTTTTTAATAATTTTGTCTAGTTTGAATATTTAGTAACATATTTTGGAAGTCTTGTAGCTAATCTACTTGCTGAAATGATATTCATAGATTTCAGTCGAAATCTCGTCCAAGTGGAAAAATGTACTTATTTTGTTTTAAGGTTTGCTGAGAGAGTATGTACATAAATATATGCGCAATAGCGCGTAATTTATATTTTTAGTGTTGGAAAGTGCATTCGCAAATCAACCAGACTTCTATAACACATTCTGTTCTAATTAGAACTACTGCAAAAACTTTGGTCTTATTGGTTAATATGCAGTCAGTACTCAAAAGTAAAAATTGTGAGGAAAATTACGATCCTACAACATCCCCATACAGTACATACTCATACAGTTTACTATTAAAGTAACATTGATTGCACCGTTTGCTTTTATGTACTCGTATGAATCGAAGCGGCAGTATTTCATTTCGTATCAGATTTTTTACATTTTATTGCACGTACCCTGGGAATTGAAGAAAAATATGACACATGGTATATGAAAACCAACTTAAGTGCTGTCATTAGTGAAAACAATGCGTGTGTGTGCAGTGTGTTTGTGTACACTGCACGGAGCACGCGCGGTGTCGGCGCGCACTCACCGCCCGCGCCACGCCCGCGCCGCGCCGCGCCGGTGTGAACGAGCCGCGAGTCTCCCAACTTATGTTCTACACGTGACGGAATTATATTACAACTTCATATTTTATGCGTGCGCTTGTTATACTATATTATTATGTTCTTGTTACGGCTACTAATTTTTTCATTAAGCAAGTCGATGACCTCTGCTGTTCTCCGCGCGCTGAGTATCCGCTCTACATATTCTTGCGATGGTGATGACGTAGATTTTTGCACCTGCACTGCTTCCATAAGTATGTACAATTCATGATTTCATTGTAGCCTGTCCTTCCTTTCTTGCTTTCCCTGGATATGAAATGACATTCCATTGCCGCGGTGGATCTACAGCCGTGACAATATTTAATTTTAGAAAATGAACCGCTCTCGTGTTATATATCGCTGGTCGGCCACTTGAGCCGCGTCCGAGCTACCGACTCTATCAAATTTTTCTCACGTCGAGGTAGGTAATATGTTCGCTACAACGAAAATGACTTAGCTCGTCTAACTTATTTAGTCGCCTCGGAGGAGAGCTTCTAACACGGCGTAAAGAAGCCGATCCGACGCCGGGGAGCTTGTCGCGTGGCGCGCCCGCTTGGATAACCACGTCGCCGACACACAACGCCATGCTCTTTTCAACACTGTTTGAATACTGTACACATCTGGGTGTGCAATCCTACTACCAAAATCATTAGCATTGAGGTTGTGTGGATACGCAGGGAGTGCTGGCACGGGAGGCGCGCAGGCCCGCGGGACTCGCGCCAGGCGGCGAGGGCTGATGCTGACCACACGAGAGAGCCGCTCGCCCGTGCGCTGCAAATTCCGCCGCCGAGTGTTTATTCCGCTTATCTGAATTTTAAATTCGGCCCCGTTCCTGCCCCGCGCCGCCGCCCCCGCGGCCCGCGCGCACCCCGCGCGGCCTGCCGCCCTCTGTCCCGGCATAAATTCCTAGCGGTCTCGCCAATCCGTCCGTAAAAACCCAATCAACTGGCCATTTTTGTGATGCGCGCCGGCATTTGACACACGATTTCACTTTCAACTCGCCAACCACAAAAACCTTTTTCTTTTTATCTAAACAGCGCACGTTATTATGTTAAATAAACAAATAAATATATAAAATTCGACGGCTCGTGTCTGTCAACGTAAGCGAGCTCGCCGGTCTAGTCCTCAGGATCATAAAGATGCAGATTGCATCGCTTACGCGGTGGAACACGCTGGTGCCTCGTTGTATTCATCGTTGAATGAGTCAAGTCAAAGTAAAAGTCAAAGTCAACATATTCTTTATTCAAATTATCTTTTACAAGATTATTTGAATCGTTGATATCTGCTACCACCGCTTCGTAACGTGTTGCAGCTGTGAAGAAGAAACGGTGCGAGAAACTCCCTCAGCAACACGAACTGTCTTCTTTTTTTTGCTTTTCTTATTTCTTAAAGGACATTTATAATTACAATAGTTATTAGTGGTGCTATCAGTTATGCAGTACAGATTGTGCTGTTCATTATCAGTGTATGGGTGGCTCGGCGGGCCGCGGTTGTCGGCGGGGGTGCTGTACCGCGCATTCCCTCAACTACACCTACATATTTCATTTGCGTCCTCAGTCAATATTCAGCGACGTTCAGCGCGGTGTACTTTATTTTTCTCTGTTGACCATTTGATGTATTTTTATTGTCACAGCGTGTGTGTGCGTACAGTTACGTGTTGTACTACTTGCAGTTAGAGATTTACAAATCAGCGTCGCCCTTCACCATACGTCATCCACGTTTGACTAGTATAAACTCCAACCCGCGCGTGTGCGGAGTGATATGAATTGACTACATCACTGGCACATAGGTGTTGTGTCGTCGATCTGACGAAGCTTTGCGGTCTATAGTAGACTCGCAGGTCCGCCTCCGAGTCTGCGTGTGCGCTGTGTCGTGGGAACGAGCTGTGTCGCCGCCCAGTCACACTGGACCCACCGCCCGGCGGCGCGCACCCGCAGCTTCGGCGCTACACTCGTTGGTCACTAGTACCGGAACTCCGTCGTGATTATCTCACTTATTACGATTATCGCGGTGATTGTCGACTTTACTACATAAAACAACTATGACGAACTTGTTCTCAAGTTTTAATTCGACGAAAGACGAACCACTTAGCGCTGGCTTTGTGTGTTGTGTTTGGGTAGACATCGCGATTCCCGAGCTTGAGTATTATACCTCGGTTTACGCTAATTTAAAGAATAATAATAAAGGATTCTGTATGGTTGTTACATAATGAACAGTGTGCAGGCACCGCGCACGTGTAGCGGGCGGCGCCTCCACCGCCACGCGGTATATCAAAAAGTCAATTTTGTTTGTTTATTGATGTCTGACATTTTGTCGGCTTCGTTCATTAGGTAAAAATTAACGTTGTACAAATACGAAACACGCCATTTGATATTTTGTTGGAATAAAGGTCACCGCGTGCCGACTACGTTACTCGGTAATAATTAACATTTCATCCGCGCGCCCTTCATGAACTCGGTGCGCTGCACACTGCCCCGCTGACAACCGAACACCACGCATATTAGTGCACTGCCGAGTGACCCGGCTGCAGCGGGCGCGGCTGGGGGGTGGCCCCTCATTAAACGCAGTGACTGCGAGCTACCTGCAGCCGCCACTATTCACGTTGTATTTGGAGGTATTGTGCGCGGACGCCGCGGCGAGGATTACTATGCGACTAATTAAAGAGCAGCGAGTGTTTGTTGGTGATGGAGCCGCCGCACAATGCGACCGAGCGGAGGCGGCGCTCTGTGCCGTACACCGTCACTAACAACCTTACAGTGTCTGTTCCACGCCGCGTGCGATGCTGTGTGGCTGTCACGCCGCGCATGCTTCCTAATTAACTTGCGTTGCCCCGGCAATGCCGGTGCCAAAACTTATGACTTATTAATTACATTTATTATGGCAGTGAGCGACGAAAGACTGTACATATTATTATTAAAAGAAACATACGAGAGGAGATTCCCTCCGTTACAGGCGTGAGGCGAGGTTAACCCGTCGTGGGTTACCGCAAACCAGGCCCAGACCTTATTCAGAACAGCAGTAAATACATGAGACAATATGTCGCAGTGCTGAAAACACATTCGGCGTCCAATTAGATAGCTGCCTACCCGCCACGTGTAGTTAGAATATCTCACACGATAACTACGCGGTGTCAATAAGTTTTTGTCTTATTAGAAAACGACGATACTATCCAATGAAATTATTGGAATGCTATAATCAAACTCTACCTGTTTTCAAATGAAACAATTCCAACTAATTATTAATATTAGCACCTATTAGCAATAGATGCATCACCGTTCCGTGGCATGCGTAGGCGACACGGGACCTCCACTCCGAGGAAAGCTTCTTATGTTTTGGTAAAAACGGTTAGGCCCGCAGTCCATGCGCACCTTCCAATAATGCCATTTGGGGTAACTATTGGTGTAAGTATATTCCGCGAACAATTGTTTTACCCAGCGGCGGCACTACATTTGCATGGTGCGGCGTGCTGTGCGGCGCGAGTTCGGCGGCGAGTGTTGCAAGCAGCGATTAATTAGATTTGGCGCCGCGCCGTTGCGTTACCACCACACCCGCCCCTCGCCCCGCACCCGCCCGCGTCGCGCACAGTTCTGCAATACGTTTCACAAGGCGAGCAGAGCACGGCAAGCGCGCGCCGTATTCAAATGAGCTCGTTTTATATCCCTCATTACGAGCGGGGCCGTGGGAACTCGCAAATTAGATCTGACAAGAAAATTACACCGCGCGTACTAATATGCACGTTGTTAACATAAAGTAGCGGCTACTCATATCGAAGCGCTGCGCTGTCGTCGCGGCGCGGCGCGGCGTGGCCGAGTCTCCTGCGCGCTGCACGCGCGGCTGTCGAACGCAGTGATAACTGAGATAAAGTTCATGAAATGCACACTCACGCCGCGCCGCGGACCACGCCGCTGTTGTTTGGTTTTTGTGTGTGGATTAGTGTAGTGAGCGAGAAGGCCGTGATCGGTTAATTGGTTGGCATCGCGCCGCGGCCGCAGACACTTGCGTCTTTGTGTCCGCATTGTGACCCGGCGCGGTGCAGCATTGTCGGTGCACCTGTAACTAATATCATCGATCCCCACACCTATTGTTGACACAATGTATTATACTTGCGTCTACCAGCAACAGCACGGTGCTCACTCACATACTCGTAGATCCACGAGTATTCGAGTCAGCTCTAACAGCACATATAACGCCACGGTTATGTTGTTACACGCTAGTAAACATATTCGATTAATTTCAATCAAACTTCAAAGGAAACAATAAGCATTTTATGGCTATCAATCTGAATGAACAGGTACCTGGATACCTAATGAAGGCATTTGGAAGTGGAAGAACGTATTTAGGTTAATAAAAATAGAGTTCAGTAATTCTATTCACATCAGTATTTACTAAAAATCGTCTATTTACTGCTATCTTATCAAAGGAAGGCAGCTGTGCGTAAATTATTCAGTTTCAACAATTTTTTTTTTTTCAAATTTTTTTTTTCTCTTTGTTCTGGTTAAAGTAATGTCAAATACTTTTTAAATTTTTCTATTGTCATCGGTCCTTGACAAGAATGCAAAATTTTATATCAATCTGATGTTTTCATTCATTTTTTCTTAGACCATTTTTAATTCAAATTTATTAAAATTTATTTTCTACTAGCTTCTGCCCGCTAACTTCGTCTGCGTGATTAACTTTGTTTAAAAAAATATACATGTATAGATTATTTGGTATTTCTCATCCCGTCCCGTCCCGTCCCGTTATATCCCGCCTGTCCTATCTCATTCTCACTCTAGGTATGTAATCCACGCCCATCGCATACCTTTGAGTATAAAAAGTAACAAATATATCGGATTTCCGCCCTCATCCCACGGGAACACTTAATTTATCTGGATAAAATGTAGCCTAAGTGTTAATCCAGTGTTAATATGGGGAATATTCGTTTTTCTCATTTATCTTCCATAATACAAAAAAAAAACACCCTGTATGTAAATAAGACATTTACGAGTTTTTAAGTTGGACTTGTACCTATATAACTGTGAAACCGCATCTCATTTCGTCTTGTAGTTTTTGCGTTATGCGCAAGTAAATAAAAAGAAACAGCCTGTCTATAAATAAAATATACCAGTTTTCAAATTAGACGTGCACCAATATTACTGTGAAAACTGCATCTTATTTGGTGCGGTAGTTTATGAGTAAAGTGCAAGCAAACAAAAAGAAACAACCTGTATGTCAATGCAACATATACCCGTTTTTAAGTTGAACCTGCAGCAATACAACTGTGAAAACCGCATCTTATTTGGTGCAGTAGTTTTTGCGTGATGCGCAAGCAAACATACAGAAAGACAGACAGACAAAAAATCTAAAAAAAATTGTTTTGGATTCTGTAGCTGTTATAAAGACCCCCCCGTGTTGAAATTTCTTAAATATCTTCCATGTACAGACATAGACCATTTACATTTTTATTATATGTATAGATAGATTTTTTAGTTGGATTTTCTATAAAAGCGTATTTTTTAAGTTTTTTAAACTATTATTTATTTTTCATTTTTTAGTTTAAAATATTGAATTGTCATCGGTCCTTAATAAGAATGCCAAATTTCGAGTTCATCCGACGTTTTGAAGGGGGTCAAAATCATGTTCAAAGATTCCGTTACATACTAACATACACACGTCTGAAGCTAATAAAAGCGTATAAAAATAACATTGGAATCCTACTCAATTTTTAAGAGTTCTACTCTCCAGGTCATAAAATATTTCAGATCTTCACCATTTTTATGGGACCAAATGATAAGCACCAGCTTTCAATCAAAGTAAAAAATATCAAAATCGGGTCATCCAGTCCAAAATTATGAGGTTACAAACATGTCGAATTGAGAGCCTCCTCCTTTTTTGAAGTCGGTTAAAAATAACCTGAAACGACATTTCATTTTTATTTGCATCGTGTTTGGGACCACTAAAACTACCACCTGGCTTCGTTTCGGTCGCAGTCTTGAGATACCCTGTATATAAGGTGGCATGTAAGATACAAACATTCCGTTAATTCGTTAATGTTGTTTAATTAATGTATGCGTAAATCGCCAATAATCACACAGCAACTCAGGAAAAATCAAAGTTCATAGACCTCGGACGTAGATGTGGAGGTTTCAAAACACCAACAATAATAGATAAACGTTGTACTTGTTATCAAGAGACGACGATCAACAGATTTGAAGAAATGCTGTTTGTCATAGCTTGAATGAATCGATTACTTCGCTCTACTTAAATGATGGCTTGAACTCGGTCGCAATTCAATTTACAAATAATGTCGTACTTACCAGTAAAACCATACATGAAATGTATTTAGAGAAAAGCTAGTGCATTCTTATGTTGTAGTTATGAATCTGGCAATTATCTTGAGTGCGTTTAACTAACGTGAGGATCATTTAATTTTTACAATTTACAACAACCACAAAAAATGATTTACAATCAAAGATATCACAGAAGGCGAAGTTGCATGTCCTATCGACTCACTACGAATACTTATGGGTGAAAATTATTATAAGTTAAGGAAGTCCGGTTAAATCGATTTTGTATCTTGATACGAAATTACCTTTTTTTAAATTGTGGCGTGGTGAGATGAAGCACTGGCGCGCAGGGACGGACGCGCGGGAGGGAGGTTGTTGTTCTATGGCGATGACCTCGCGCCGATTAATAAATTAAGATAACAAATTAAAGCGAACCCGCGGACAATGCGAGCGCTTTGTTCGTCTGCCGCCGCGCCGCGCCGCCTCGACAGCCGCGTGCCGCGCCGACCACGTGCGTAGTACCGACCCGACACCGACCACGAGGTGGCGCCACGCAAATGTACCTTACACTAGTACTGGAAGCAGTGAGTGCCATTGAGTGGACATCATTGTCGTCGACATCTGGTCGTTCTCAGAGAAGCGTATCGTGATCGCGACACTTCGAGTCCAGTTAGGGAGAAGGTCATATACCCACTTATTGTAGAATGTTTTTTCTGAAACAAGAACTTGTGACACTGGTAAATGTAGCCATGGGCGTCAATCGGCGGAACAAAATAGAGCGAATGTGGTTAGAGCGCACGCGCCAGTGCGTCTGTGCGTCTCAAAGCGTCCAATAAGTGAGGACACTGCGTGTCGACAATGGCGCAGATACCATCGATCTTTATTCGATCCCGCCTGTGGTCGCCGCTGTGTGCGGGTCGATTCACGCGGCAAGCCTGATACTGCATACTTTTGGGTGTTGGGTTTGGATTGTGTGTTCGTGGGCAGTTGCCACATGCAAGCCTACTGCTTGTGCTGTTGCATCCGCGAGGTATTGCTACAGAATCCATCGACGCACAGAAGTCTGTACGCGGGCTATACGTGTAGCTGTGTACTCTGTGGCGATGCACGGAGGGGCGCGCGGCCGACAGTAATTGATTGACGCGGCATCCGCACGGCGCGGCCGCTACAAAGCGGATAATATCTTCATAAATCGACGTATTTCCATCGCTAATAAAGCGATATTAATTATCTAGTATTCAAATCTCGGGCGCTCGTGACTGCGCCGCGCCGCCCCGCCCGCGCCGCCGTCACGCGCCGGTCGTCGCCCGCGCAGCATCCGACAGCGCCCGCGCCGCCGCGCCGCAATATATCACGTCGTTCTGCTGTACGTGGCGGGCGGGGGGTGCGCTCTGCGCGGTCCCACGGCTGCGGCCGGCGCGGGTTGAATGCACTAATTATAAACATGTGCTAATTAGTATAGTTACGACGACTAGCATTAGGTATTCGTTTCGGAAACGGATCGCGCGCTCGTTTGTCGCGGCCGCGGTCGGCTCCGAATGAAATGATATTCCTTGCATGTTTGTGTGTAATTTAACATATAATTATGTTCAATAATTTGCGATTGTATCGCACGGCGCACCAGTCGGGTCTCACAATTCATATGTTTTATAATATTAATGATTGCGCGTCTAATTATAATTCGAGTCGGAGAAAGCTTTTAGACGGCGCGAGGCGAGCGTATAAAACATATCGTGTATAATTAATTAATTAGGGCGCGCTCGGAGCGGCGGCGACCGGCCCGCGCTGCGCACAGTACCCGGCACAGCGTGGACCGTAGAGTGCCACGGTGCTGCGCCACCGAGCTGCACTTGTATGCAATCAATCAGACGCTTCACAGATCCACATACTATTGATCGATGAAAAACACATACAATCGAATTGAGAACCTCCTCCTTTTTTGAAGTCGGTTAATTATCGTACAAGCAAAATGCGTTATTCATGTGTTATAGTGTGTATCAACTACCATGTCACACACGCTATGGGACAAAAAGGTCGGGGAATTTTGCATACTTTGTCGTGTGACATGAGCATGGAAATGCACACACATTCACAATCATATAATTATATCAATGTGAAAAAAACACGGGTTTAGTTTGAACGCTAACATAAAAGAATGTGACTATACAGATAATATGCTTTTATATTTGGTAAATCTTTAGCTAATCTTTAGTAATCTAGGCCAGCGTGGTGGACTATATGGCCTAACCACTCGCAATCGATTCTCTCGATTGAAGAGTAGGCCCATGCCCAGCAGTGGGACGTATTTGGGCTGATACAGAAATCTTTAGCTCCTGGAAAATAAAGTTGTTCCACATAGCATGTGGTTGAGGGGTAATCTACTAGCATTGACGCTATGTTGATCCACAGCGCTGTTTACATAGTGAGGCTAGACTATATTATGTTAACGTCATCTCGGTTTTCATGCGGGGTATAAGAGTGGGATTTCATTAAAAGTAGAGTCGCGCTCGCGAACAGAGATTTGCTGTCGTCGTTGTTCCGACAAGTGAGAGAGCCAGAGGCACAGCAGCCCTTTCTTCCGTCCATCTTTTTTCATTCCCTTTCCTCTGGCACTTTGGAAAACCGTCAACGTACCTGTATCGCAATACAGGTGTTGTAGATCTTCACTTACAATCCCTTTTCACCAGCTCGCCAGCTCGACCAGTTCGACCAGTTCGAACTACATATTGAAAAAAATGTTTAGATACATGTTCTAGACTTCTAGTTGTGTGTGACGGAATGCAAGTTAATAGTTTGGCCCGGCGGCCCGGCTGGGACCAGTCCAGGGGTTGTCAGTGTTCGCTGCCGAGGATGTGGTGCTGGCTGCTCACGTGCGCGCTAACTAGCCTCGACACACGCACGCAGTAACAGGTGCGTGACCTTTGCGTGCATCCTGCCACCCCCGCTGCCCCCGCGCCGCGAGTGCTTTACACTTAATGTAGTGGTATGATATTCGTCCCCACACGAATAACAACTACCATACACATGTGTTGAGGGGTCTCAATCTGGCAAACATAATTAAATCAGCCGGAAGGAAATGATCTATTCATATGTATTTGAAGAAGTCATCTACTGGACATAATGAGACTTAAGATCTTATATCTCAGGTTGGCGTGCGCAGTGGAATGTCAAGCATTGCTTTGTAATTCATGGTATTGTTTGACTTAGCTACTGTCCATGAGTGATCGTATCGCTTACCATCAGGCGAATGGCAAGCTCGTCTCGCCATTCATAGCAATAAAAAAATGTCTGAGTACATCCCCCAACTCCATTTGGTTTCCACTGCACTTACCGTCAGGTCACCAGCTGCACTGCAGAGCCAGGATAAAAAGACGTGACCGCTGCCAAGGCCTAGCACCAATAAATGAGTACTATATCACTGCACCGGGTGTGAAGTACCTGAAGTGTATACGGAAATTTGGAAACGAATTTCCGACGCTTGTCAAATGTCGCACAAACCTGAATAGCTTATAAATACGAGTACATACATATAATATATTCACATACAGTGGGCTCTCATTAGTGAAGACAATATGAATCTATTTGAGTACATGTATTGGCCAACAGCTTACTTAGCGTGCTACCGAACACCTCATCATACCACTAAAATCTGTCGGGCATTTTAGATTATTAGTCGGACAGTAGACACTCAGCATTTTGGATACCGAAACACATGTGCAGACACATCCTTGCTGGTATGTAGGACACACAATAAAGGGTCTACGAGCCGCATACTAAACACAGGAACTAGCCTGTGGCGGGAGCGGGATGTGTCGGATGTGTGGAGTGTCCACGGCCGAGTCGCTCCACGGGCGCAAACCTTGTTAGCTGAATATGCACTCCAATCTACGGCGGAATCGAATTTGCGCGGCGCGTCGAGTGCCCTCCGAGCGGCCCTCGCGACGAGATGTTGATGGATTATTTGTGAAGTGGCCCCGTTCGCCTTTGAAATCTTTCGCGCGTTAAAACGGAGGTAATCTCGGCCCTAGCCCTCGGCGGCGGGTCGCGCGCCCTCCCGCGTCCCCGCCGCCCCGCGCCTCACCCCGCGCCGCCCTGCGTCACTCGCTCGCTGCTCTGCAAACAGCCCGCAGCCTTCGTTTTGTTTACCTAATCATTTTATTGCCCCCGCCGCCCCCGCGCGCCCTCCGGCCGGCGGGCCCGCGTCGCGATCGCTTCGACCGGCGTCGTCGAAATTTATTTGAAAACGAGTAATCGCGGCGACAGATGTGCGCGGCCGTCGGCAACCCTTCGCCGCTCCGCCGAGTACAAGGTTCGCCTCCTGTACTACAAGCCGCCGTTAGATTTATTGCGAAAAAAACGCAATCCACTCCTGAGAAAACTCGATCGCAAGCTGCGCAGTAATTTTTACATTTTTTACCCCAAAAAAAGTGTGTCAGAGGGGCGGGGGGCCGCGGCGGGAGGCGACAGGTCCCCGCGTCGCGGCAAAATCTCTTTTTTAGCGCAAAAACGAAGGAACGGAACAATGGCTGACCCATTTCCCGGCCGTGGGAAGGAATAACGACCGCGGATCCGAGTCGCACAACATTTTTGTGATAAAAAATGCATTACCCCACATTTTTTAAAATCTGACAAGAATAAAAAACGCGATGCAGCGAGCGCATTGTTCGGCGCGGATATTGAAATTAAAAACTCGGAAGGGTGACGTTTTATCGGCAAAATAACGGTTTTTAGCAAAAAAGTAATGGAATCAGCTGCGCCGAACAACGCAAACACAAGCCGCTCGTTAGCGCAGCCCAGTGACCGACTGCGCGGAGACACCGCACTCGCACTGCCACGCACATGTACTGTACAATCACATTGTATTACGAGTACTTACTGCTGTAATTTATTCCAAAAACATTTTATTATCAATGTTTCATTGCGGCGCTTTACACATAAGTACATATAACTTTACGACCGTTTTTACTTAGTATGTTTGTTAAAATTTACTATTAACCAGGAATTTTACATACGAGTACTTTTTGTGATTTCTTTTTTTTGCTTACCATTATATTATAGAAAAACTAAATGAAACAGATGTCAGAAAACATTATAAAATCATGTATTACTTTGATTTATAAACGGAACTAGACAACCTATCGGCATTGGCACTGTAACACTTTCTCAATAAAACCGAAAAACAAATAATTCATGCATCAATAACCCCCAAGGATACGGGGAGAAATAATTCTAGCCGAAACCGTTGATCATGTTATATTTGCAATAAAAATGAAGGTTAAGTCTGAGTCAAAACACTACTCGTATATCAATGATCGAAGATACCGGCGCGGCGTGAGCTTACGTATGTAACATACTAAAGAAAATGTGTAGAAGCTAAAATAAAACAATATCATTTTAATATTTTTATTGATTAAATACAGTAGGTTATTTATATTAAAAAATATTTTAGTTCACTAAAATTGTAAAATGATTAACTGTACATTGAGTAGGTACCTACGTTGCTACAAGCTCGCTTATGGAATGGAACCATACGGGATTGTTTTTGCATACATATATAACATTAAACATATCTATGCAAAAACAAAGCTATAAATCTTACCAGTTAACAATTAATTTTAAATAATGAGTTATTTTGGTAAACTACCCAGAGATTTTTGCTGATGCTGAGATTTTTGCGACAAAACTTTATAAGAGATTATCTCAATTCTCTTATAAATAATACAATTTAAAATATAATACAATATGACTTTCAATACGGAATCTGCTTTATTATGTGGTATTTTCAAACTGATTTGATTTTAAGACAACTTCAAGAAAAAATATTAATGAGCACATATATTATGGACAAGATGTTTTTCGCATAAACATTTGACGGCATAGTGTTTCTTTATGCATATACTAATTTTAATTGCATTTTGTCATCAGCCACACTCATTTTACCATCATACTATCACAGCGTTAAAATATTGACGATTGATAATTATTGACAAACCATCATTTCGTCGTGTAGCGTCTCTACAGCCGGAGCGAGATTGTTCAAAGATCGGCATCGCACGGACTATCAGTATTTTTACTCCAGTGACATTATTTAGATTTCGTTCAGTCAGTCACGGACTGGGGCGAGTATTTTTTTGGCAATGGCTTACATTTTGCTCATTTGTTTTTATTTTATTTTATTTACTAAGCACCATCAAACGGAATATACAATTACCTAGTAGTATACATGAATATAGGCACATTTTGATTGTATCTCTAATAATAGACAATCACAACATGAGTACAGTAGCGAAGCATAAAATCCAATTAAACAATATTACAATAAATTCAAACATTACACACATAGTTTTACACGAATAAATTCTTTACTTCAGTGCAAGTTTTAACTTGATTGAAAGTCAAGGTTATGTTTTGTATGTACATCACGACGCTATTTTTATTGTTTATTTTTATTTACTGTTCTGAAGTTAAGTTTAGGCAGAATGTATTGTTTTAATTAATGTATTCAACATCAGGTGAAAAATTATTTGAATAAAGAATATTTAAATTTTAAAATAAAAAACATTGCTGATATGAGTAGATACATTCTTCATTCTATGGAAAGTCAACGTAACTTGCATCAGGTACTCTACGTGTTTCTGAGCCTCGGTAATGTTTGCATAGCAAAGAATATATTTAGAGGACATAGACTACACGCGTCCGATGTCATGACCTCATGTAACAACTTGCCAAACTTGTATGGAATAATATAGCTAGCGTGTGCGCGGCAGGATGTTTGTTATGTCTGCGATGCTCGGCGGTGTGGTCGGGTGCGCGCCTGCTCTATGTAGATAAGAGGCGGCCGCGCGCCGGAGGTCGGAGTGCGAGGAGGGCTCGCGGTATGCAAACCACGGGGCGGGGTCTCGCGTAAAAAACGCCCCGCGACATGCACCCGCCCTGCCGCCCCGCACGTCCCGCGCCCCGCGCCCCCTCTACACATACCTGCGCGACGGTTAAAAAACTGCCGCAATCTGTTCGACGCGACATGAAAAGTGAAACGTGAAGGGTGTGAGACAATGCGTGCACCCGTCGCCACGCGAAGGGTTGCATTGTGTGCGCGCGCGCCATCACCCCCCCTTCCCCCGCGCCACAACCCTTCGCCGCGCAACCCTTGTCGCGTACACGTGCGCCTCGCGAACATTAACTATGTGGCGAATTTCACTTTTACTACAAGTAGATATCTATGTAGGTATATGTTGACATCTCACTACGGCCAGCACGAATACTCCACAAACTTGCCCATAACTTTTTAAACACCTATATGTAGTCTAATTACTCTGTAATTAACACGTTTAACCACTTTGTTGACGAACTGTCATTACCAAAAAGGAATTTCCATCGATATAAATGTTACACTAGATAAGACATTCAGTACAAAAAATGTGTCCCACCTACTTGCGGTGCATGCACCACACATTTTGCTTCGTGACAGTGAAAGTGCAGTCCGCCTTATCGCATACGTTTAAAAGTAATAAATTAATGTTTCGCCGTCAAACCGAAAGCAAATCGTCTTAAGTTACAATATTTTAATAAAATACCAGGTAAGTGATGTAATATTGCAGTGTGCTTTTAAAAAACGGGGGCACTTTATTTCTTTGACGTGTCTCGTCTATCGGTAGAATATAAGTCAATGGTAATTTCAGATAACAGTTATCACCATCTGACTCACTGAAATCTTCGCAGTTGGGAGGAAGAGTTTATACGTACATTATGCACATCAAATAAAGAGCGTCGTGTGCTCCCCTCAGTGCCTCCGCTGTTTAGCAACAATGCATTCCACAAAGTTCAAAGAAAAACAAACGGTGCCGGACGAGTGTTCCCGCTCGCCGTGGCATGCGGCCGGAGAGAGCGTGCACTCGCGCCGCCCGGCAGCCTCCCTCGCCGGGGAGGGACATTTGAATCCGCGACGCTTTGATCTCAACCCTTGAGCGGACACCGTCTGTCAGCGGCACTGCTCGCTAAACGTATTAATTCTTTGTGAGCTGAGCGCCGCACGCGAGGGTCAGCTGTCCGCGAACCCACGTCGAGTCCGCACAAAGCAAATGCACTCAGCAACCTTGTTCAGTATTTTCCAAAAATATCGCCCTTTTTGTCACAAGCTGCAGACATTCGGCAGCAGTAATTATATTTTAGCGGTGTAAAATGATGTGCACTTTCTACTTGTAATATTAGATTACTCAGTAAAGGTCATATATCAATTGTCGTGGCTAAGACCCATGGAATTTATACTTGCTTGACATTCCTAGTCAAACAGCACGGAAACCCCCGAGGCAGACGAGGCGTTCCTGGTCAGGGTATAGTCGGTAAAGCCAGTAAAATCCACAGTAAGTGCGATTTATCCAGAATATTCCAATCCTGCATCGTTCGTATATATTTAAAGCATGACGGCCCGCAGCCCCACAAGCCGGATAGATGTTTGATTTAAAAAAATACATTTCATTTATATCACAAAAGCGGAAACGCAAAAAATGTCCGATTGACAATGAATTTTAAACAACACCATATTCCTTATATTTTATACTGCAAAGAGGCAGTGGCAATGATGAGTGTTGATTGGAACATTACAAAATACAATCGATATTTTTGATTAGTGCTTTTTCTTATCGCTAGGAAATGGCTTCTGCTTTGAATCTAGTTATGTAGTATACCGTAAGTAGGCGATTTTTGTTGTTTTTTATATTCCGACAAGACCAAATCACTACATTGTTTTGTTAGTTTAGTGCAATCCGAATAAAATAACATGCCGACCAACACATATATGTAGTTAACATACGAAGCTAGATGTGGATGCGGCAGTCAAGGCAAGCGGAGGTACTAGTGCGCGTGTATATATTGGTCAATGCGGGTTGAGACAAGTGGAGGTGGCGTTATGATTTAAACCTTAGCAATCAGCGGGCTCGAGTAGCATTCCCGTTTTTGTGGTACGGGATTGTCGTGATGTGTTCGCCGGACCTCTACTGCATCTATTTAATCTCATCTTATATCCAATGAGGTGGAAAGCCACGAGAGTTATTCCTGTCTCTAAGGGAGAGGCAGGTTCAGACGTTAGTGGATATAGACCGATGGCATTTCTGGCGACACCGGCTAAGATGTTCGTGTCTATAGACATCGTTGCGTTAACCAACAAGTATCTGCACTATTGTCAGACGCTCGACACGGATTTAGAGTAACCAGTAGCACAACTAGCAACTTGTAAACTTTTATGACATACATATGTGATCCCAAATGTCGATGGAGCAATACAAGGCGATGGATATTATTTTTACTTCTAAAAAGCATTCGATATATCATACATACATACATAAACTCACGCCTTTATCCCCGAAGGGGTAGGCAGAGGCGCCACCAGGACACCCACATTTCGCCTTGTATGTTCCGTCTCACGATGTGATAGGGGGCGAGCCTATCTCCATATCGGGCACAAATTCCTGACTCCGGGCTGATAATGAATAGAAAAATCCAATATCACTTTGCCCGACCCGGACTTGAACCCGAGACCTCAGCTTTCTAACCGTACCGTAATACAACTACGCCACCGAAGCAGTCGATATATCAATGAAGACAAAATTTGCATCTGTTGGCAGAGATCCAAAACTATTAGGTTTATTTGCTAGCTGCATGGGAGACCGGCAGCAGTTCATTGAGTTTGCTGGTCATAAACGGTTTACGAATGATCTTAAACTCTATTTGGCGATCAAGGATAAGACAGACAGCGGCAGACTACAGCGTGATATAGACAGAGTGGTACAATGGAGCAGATATAACAAATTGCTCTTCAATGTATCCAAATGTTCTGTAATAACATGCAGCCGCAGAAAAAGACTACAAAAATAATGTTGTGGTAATTAACAGGACAGAAACAGTGCGTGATCTGGGTATGTGGGTGTGTGTGTGTGTGTGTGTGTGTGTGTGTGTGTCTGGACTCTGAGTTAACATTTTATAATCACATAGTAAATGTTTGTACAAAATCATACAGAAGCTTAGGTTTTATACTGAGAAGAGCAGAAGAATTTACAGACTTTAAAACCATTGTGTAATTGTATAATGCACTGGTAGGTAGTCAGTTAGAATGTAGCGCATGAAACTAAATATAGTCTCATGTTGGAAAAGATTTAGAATTTTGCTAGATATCTGTCCTGAAACTTTATGGCGTTTATCGCTTCTACCCGTTAATGTATCCTACTTTATTTGTTTTAGGCATGGTAGGTTATCATGAGTTGGCAATTAGAGGAGAGTATTGTATTTGCCAGATAATTGCGTAGGGAGACAGAGTTGCTGGATGAGCCGCGGGCCAGGACCTATTTACTTGGCAAAGCCTCACACGCGCGCCTTATGAACTCTTCACCAAGCTGCCATTGATATATTTTCCTGCACGCTGAGTGAATTTACAAAAATGTCAAATTTCATAATTATTTATGGTAAAAAAAAAATTAAAGTAAAAAACATGAGGAAATATCATACGACCGTCAACACTACTGTATTAGGACCCACCCTGTAAAAATAGTTATTAAGTGAATAAATAAATAAAAATGGCACTTATATACAACCTTAACACGAAAAAAGACATACTTATGTGGTTCGCTATGAGTTCGGTTTTCCACCATCGTATATCAGCTACCATCGGCTTTCGTGTGTTTGGTAATGTTATACGCCGAATAAACCGCTACAGCTTGAACAAAGCAGTTGCTTCACGTGTGATATATACAAAACATTCGCAGCACCCCAGTAGCGCAGAACCACTTCTACTGTAGCTCCAATGAGCTCTCTCTAATTGCTACCAATATGTATAAGGCTCTACCGAAAATTAAGTTTTAAATAAAGCACAGTCACAACTGATATACGAGTAGTAATAAGCCCTTATAGTAAAAATATACGCTTCTTTCTTGTTTTTCTTGCAATTATGTAGGAAAATTTTGTGTTTGTTTTTTTGTAAAATGCTACGTAATTGGTGTCTATAAATACCCATTCATAAGCGTCTTGTATTCAAAACTCTAACAGATAATTATTTATAATTTTTGGAGTAACATTATACCCACAGACAATTTGAATTATTCATACATCAGTCGCTGTGTCACACTATTAAAATAGTATTAGGAAAATTAAAATACGTCAATTTAAATAAACTAATTTGAATTCTGCATCGCACTTATATGCGTAATTTTTTAGTAAGAGGTTACAGAGGCGCTACAGCTCGAGAACATAATATAGCGCGTGACACTTAGCCAACCGGCGGATGATGCAGTGCAACAAGATCCATTGTGGCGGACGCTTCGCTTTGAAAGTTGTGTAATTTCAGCTCGTAATCATTAAAGCTTTCTATAGCAGTATATAATACAGGGTATATCAAGACCGCGACCGAAAACGAAGCCAGGTGGTAGTTTTTGCGGCTACAGACACAATGCAACTAAAATTTTTGAAAAATAAGCGACGGATTTTTTTTTACAATTTTTTAAAAATCATCGTTTTTGAGTGGTAATATCCTAGTTTTTGCAAAAATAGTAATTTAAACCCTTACGTACCATTGCGTGTTTAAAAATTAAGCGATGTACGTCATTATTTTAGAAAAACTATGTTTAATCACTCAAATACGACGATATGTAAAAAATAAAAAAAAAAATTTGAAGATTTTTTTTGTAAAATTTTTACTTGCATTGTTTTTGATATCACTAATACTACCTCCTGGCTTCGTTTTCGGTCGCGGTCTTGATATACCCTGTATATGTGCTCTCGTGTAGAATCGGCGGCAGGCGATGAGAAGCAGAGGGAGCTGCTCCTCCATTACAGTGTGAAATACGAGCGCCGGAGACAGCCATTAAACGCGATTAAAGCAATTTATAATGTTTATTCGGCCGATATAAATTATTAAAGGAGTCTGCAGCGGCCCGCATGCGGCCGCTACTTATCGCGGCGCGGGCACGCGACACCCCCACCCCGCCGCACCGCCGCCCGCACCCCCGCACAATCTAATTGTTAAATTAAATAGAGTTAACTGCCGCTAAAGGGTTGTGGCGCGTGGCGCGGATTGTGTACGAGATCAGATCCCCCTCCGCCCCTCGCGGCCCGCCGGCGACGGCAGCTGCGCGCCGCCTGCGCACCGGCCGCGCTGCCTTTCGACACACGTCGGGATTCCGAATTCGATTTCAATTCTGCTATGTGTTCCGTATCGCAACTGTAATGACGCAGCCGGGTGGTGAGGTACTATCCACACCTCTACAACACATATTCGCGTGTTGTTTGACAGAGGCCGCGAGGGACGACTGCGGGCCGCGCTTCTCAATCCAATCGGAGTGCGTGCCTCTACACACAGTTCCGCAAACACAGGATTCCCAGCGGCGTGGATTTGATTAGCGCACCTGTTTGCGACCGCTGCCCGCGGCGCCTCGCCCCCGCGCCACACACCACAGAACCCACACTTCAGAGTAGAGGTGACCAACCACGTCACACGTCTCACCCGCGCTCTGCCACGCATAATACTTTCAACAACTGTCACTGTTCAATATCTAACATACTTCTTAAATACTTGGCATCCTCCGTGGCGCAGTTGGTTAGGCGCCGGCTGTGAAACCAGAGGCCGCAGGTTCGATCTCCGCACTGACACAAATGTTTGAGTGGACCACAGGTATTTATTTCGGGTGTGGGTGTTTGTGAGACCAAAAAGTCTCTCGTAGTTCCTGATACCCACTACACAAGACTCCATCTTAATGTGGGATCAGGACTATGTATGTGACTGTTGGGTGTATTTATGATTATTTATTCATTAGTTGACGAGTATTTTTTTTACTTTTGTACCACCAGGTAATCTGGAAAATTACCTGGTGTATAGATAAATCCGGCAATATATTTTAAAAATTATTCGTACAGTGAAAAGATGAAGTGCTATTTAGTTAAAGTGTTTTATAGTGTAATATAGCCAGTACAGCGCAATGTGCGAGTGTCGTGCGCTGGTACATAGTGGCGACTCAGTACATAGACAACGGAGCCGGGCCGGGGTGTCGCGCGTCATTCATCATGCGCGCTTTAATTGAAACGGCGTCGCGCCGCGCGCTGCCGGCTGGCACATAAATCACGCGCGCATTGTGCGCAACCCTTTCAACCCTTGCGCGCGCGCCACATTACCATACGGGGCGCGCCTCGCCCAATCACTGCCGCGATCATTTACATACGCCGCCCAGCACACCTTTATGTAAATTAAACCCTGCTCATCTCCGGCCTCGGGGTATCGCATTTACATACACAAGCATTTTCGTAACTGCAGAGCATTGAGCTGCAAAAACTCGCTACTTCATTACCTGTTGATACACATTGAACAGTTTTGATGGCCACTTAAAACAGTGAGTGAGAGTGTAGCTTCTTCATTGTGTTAATAAATGGTATTGGAATCATACTTAGCAACGTGTTTTTTAAGTACCATATTGATATTTTTCAATGATGCACCCGAACAAACCAATTTCCGTATAAATAAATTATGTGCATTGTGCATGTAGGGAGTCTACTTCTCAACACAGAAGAATATTAAGTTTGTGTATTATTTCGGTAGAGAATGTTTTTTTTTTATACTGGAACGGCAAAGTGACCGCACTAACAATGTAGTCAGGAGGACGACCAAGCCATGACCCTTCGCAGTATCATCATATCTAATTCACGGGTAACCAGGTGTGATCGGCTCTAACAGCCTTGCGTTAGTTCTCAGTGCGAGTGACGAAGAAGGAGTGAGGTGGTAGGTAGCCTGGGAAGAGGTATGGGAGGGCGGAGGGCGCGGTTCGCGAGTGCGCCGCGGTGCAGATGCACGGGCTATTGATTAGCGCCGCCGCGCTGCCCCGCTCACGAACATCTCATACCTCCGCGTATTCAGCTCGCCAGCCAATCTCAGTACTAACGGTGAGACAATAGCTAACTAACCCTGCAGGATCACTTCGTTTCGAAACCTATATCCTGGTACAGTCTGCAATTAAACTAACTAAGCAATTGTTCTGTCATAATATATGCATACGTATTCAGTGACCGTAATCTACACAATAAAATTTTCCGATTTTTGCAAACATTCAATGTTACAACACTAGGTAACTGAACTATCACCTTGCGGTTACTGAATAGTACCTACGTAATCGAGTCAAACGAATAGGCTGACGCCTGATAACACCAGAAATAGCGAATTTTATCCGCAGTAGAGATCGCATTTAGACAGTGCGCTATGGAATATACGGCGCCAAGCGTAGCGGTGCCTGTGCACCAGTTGATATAATGTAAATGAGCGGCGCAGGGGTCGCGGCGCGCTGCTGCTCTGTTGACACGGCCATTTGCTGCTAACGGGATTACCGCGCACGCGGGGCTCAACCCTTGCACTCCGCCACTCAATTGTAAATGCAAATACGGGTTTAATCCCAAAATGGCCGCGATACAGATGAACGACTCACTCCCTCCGCCCTCTGTATCTTAACTTGTGATCGATGCTCTTGATCAAAATATTTAAACTAGAGTAATATTATTATTCGAAATAAAAATTATGCAGCCATGGTGACTTTACTTTGGGGGTACCGCCGCGCGTGCGCCGCGCCGGCCCGATGATGCGTTTAAAACATTCACAGCATTCAATAACAATATTGATGAGAACAGAAACTTATTTAATTATATTTTTAATAATTTAGAATACAGCACGGGATGTCAATGTCGAATAATTATTGCCCTAAAAAAAACTGTTGAACTATTCTATAAAGTCTAGATCTGATACGAATTGAAATTTGTGTATAAAAATACAATTGAAACAATCCCGTGTTATTAAAAGTGGAGATAATAATACCAGAGCTGTGTCCGCGCACCACACTGCACAGTACATGTTTAAACAAAGGGTGACTGAACAGTGGACAGCGCGGCCCGAGTTTCGTTCTCGTTCGGATGTCCACGTAGTTGTATGGTAAACGTGTGAGTGAAGGAATTTGTTCATCAGGTTTATAAATGTACATTGCTTTTACAAGCCACAAATTCACTATTGCTTAAATGAATGATAAACTAAGTTAATTTGAAATGAACTTTCATGAAACTTTTACCCTAAAATAATATTAAACGCGAAGTTTCAAAAAGCAAACAAAACAAATAATATAAAATTACTTGACACAAGTGCTTGCTCTATAACTACACAGTCACCACTTGCTCGGGCCCAACAATTCATAATATTTGTAAGTACCGTTGTTCATACGCGATTATGATTAGTTTCGTAACCTTTCTATCTTCATGTTAAAAGCTTATTTATGCGACGTTATCGACATGCGCAATTGAATTCAATTTTCGTCAGTACAACTTTCTTTTTTCCCAGTTCAATTGTCTTCCGTTCCCGCTTTTATTCCCGTTGTGTATACCGCTAACCTTTTTTAACATTTTACCCAAAACGCTATTTTAAATTGTAATAACAAAAACCTTAATGCGATCTATCTCAAATTAATTATACATAAAATTTCGTTTTTTTACTGACTGGGGATCGCTGACTAACCATTGTTTTGGGTTCTATTACGTTACAAATTTATTATATGTATAGATGATATTGACAGCCCCGAACTTTTGGCGAAAATATTTCTTAATGTTCGAACTAGGTGAATTCGTTTTAACCCACCCTTACACGTACCGCAGCCATCATCGAACTATCGACAGAATAGTTATTTGGTGCGTGCGAGTAACGGCCGCACTCAGAGACGTTTAATGTCAATTAAATTGTTCCTTAGTATAGATTCTCTTTGTAAAATCTAAACTTAGTAATAATTTAATATGTGTAAACAACATGATCTGGATACTTTTACAAGCAGTGTGTATGTAGCGAGGAGGCGCTTGAGCTACAGTTTCTTTAGCCAATAAGGTGCTCATTTTTTTGCTCACACTTGTATTATTTATTTTTTACTCAATTGTTGTATTTGGCTTTATTTTATTAATTATTCTATTGTCTACTTCTATTGTTATACGCCGTAAGTGATCCATGTTTTAAATTAAATATTAGGTTTCTGCACTTGTTCTCCTTATAATCTTCAACTGTGTCAAACATGCTCCTCCGTCCGAGCAATTTTAATAAAAATGCATAATATGCATTTTTGATATAATTTTTATATCAAATTAAAGTTTTTTATACGGCACGTAGCACAACCGGCGGGCTGCCGCGACGCTCGTCACACCAAAGAAAAGGGGTTTAGAGTTTATCGATGAAGCTGTTTTATTTTGAGGACTGCACGAGAGGTCGGCAAACTAATAAGATTTCCATCAACACGCGGGTCGCGCAAACAGTGCGCGTGGAAGCCACTTACGGCTGCAACCCTTCGACCCTCGGCGAATCTTTAATTAAATATGTGAAGGGTCGCGCCGGCCGCATTCGCACTGCACTGCACCGCGGTACAAATCACTGTTCATAAAAACCTCATAAACACAAAAAAACCATCTGTAGGGTGGAGGTGTGTAAGCGCCGCGGACGGTCCGCGCGTCGCGTAGCACGCGGCGGCCGGGTACTACGAGCGCGCGCGTAGTACCGCTACGACAGACGGGGCTATCTACATGCTTTTATGCACTTTTGCAAATGAGTGCACTTCAGAGCAATGTGTACTGTGTGATGTGCGGGCCTGGCTGGAGTCAGTGCTCACCGTGCGCCGAGACATCCGTGCAGTACACGCGCGACTTCCGACATGTTCAATGAAACTATTACACAGGATAAACAAACATTGACTCGGGTCGAGATCGCGCTCACCCGCGCCGCCTCGCCCCGCACACTCGCTGCGTAAACATATTTTAGCCAAAAGGCGAGCACAAAGGAAGCGAAATTTCTTATTCAAAGTAGCAATATGTTGGCGCCTAAACAAACAGCCGGCGAGCACATTACGTAAATGCATTCGATTGCGATGCATGAGATTGGAAGTGGCCGCGCGGGTCGGCGGGTCGTCGTTCGGGCGGCGAATTAAACTTTCATCGACCACTATTTGCTCACATTACCATCACAAAGATGCGGAGCAGGGCCGGCGCGCTGCGCTCCCGCTTTGTGACGAAGTAATTTACTGCCCTCAAGGGTGGTATACGGGACGAGTGACCGACCAGAACTGGCACATTGTCCGCCTCAGCAGCCCAAACTTTTACATCCAATACTGCTGCAAGTTGGAGTGACAGTACTTATCGATCTAAACTCTATGTTGAGGCACTCTGTAGGCGCGGCGTCGCACGTCACTTGCATTGTGATATTGAGTCTCGTCGTTATCAGTCGCCCCACCAAATTGAGTGTCTCGTGCCCTCCACGTCAGATCATTTCCGTTAAAAGTTTTAACCCTCTCGAATTCAAGCGGAATCAAGAAGAACCTTCAAGACACAGACATATAGGTGCCGCATGAACTAGTGTTCCATCACTAATACCAGTGGTAGTGTGAGGGCGAGTGCAGCGGGTTCCTCCGCGTGTGCTCTCCTCTCATAACAGCTCGCTAACGAGAGTAGCGCGCGCTCCCGACCAGTTTTTTTCAATCGTACCCGATATCGGAATTCGCGCATCGGTTATTCGAACCCTTCGCCCCCTTTCCTATAAAAAATTAAACAGCTTTTAAACGTGCATCGCGCTCGATCGTTCTGCGAACGCGAAAAAAATCTACTCAGGTAATCGAAATAATGGCGAGGTCGCGCAAAAAAATTCACTAAGGGCGGAAAAAGAAACGGATTTGTAAAAAACTTTAAAATGTTGGATGCGAGCGTGTTGCGTATCTGCGGGGCGGGGTGCGGGGCGGTGCGGAGGGTGGTGCAGGGGGGTGCGTGCGGCGCGGGGAGCGGTGTCGGAGCCGGGGCGCGCGCGGCGCTCGGCGCCAGTGGCACTCGCAGCGCCGCCGCCAGCACACGCACGTGCTCCGACTCCGCTCGACTCGAAACCGCCCGCGCGCACTCGCTACCGGCCATGGTGCTGTCGGCGTGCGTACGCGCCGCCGCGCGCTCCTACTGCTCCTCCTACCGTGAGTACCACTGCAGCACCATGTAGTGCACCACCAGCCTCCGCGAACCAGCTCATCCACACCGCGGAATTATTCTAACGGATTATTTTATCTTATTCAGTCACTGTGAAAACAATGTGCTATTTTATTTTAAAACATATAGCATACAGTAATGTGAACCGGCCAAGTTAATTTGATGTGCGTGTTGTACCCGGTACAAATACCTACAGCCCCAAGTCTCAATGAATTAAGTGTAGTGCACTCACTACACTCGGCTTTTGATGTGATAGTGTTCGTTGTGGTTCATGGTTGCGCTGGGAGGGGTCGTCGCTCTCGGTGAAGAGCTGATGGTGATGTGTGATGAGACGCGCGCCGCACACCACCACACGTCGGCGGCAGCCGCGCTGTACCTGCGCCCACATTTCGCGCGTGGGAACATAAAAACTAATCGCACAATGCAACGACGACTCAATCAAATCCCTTTTTTAACATAAAATCTCCTTCCTTTGCAACAATTTTACGAATAAAAAATATATTTCTTAATCCTTCTTTGGATATGTCCGCAAAAAATGGCTAACTTTTTACAATTTATCAAGATTCATCTGTCATGGAGCTTCTCTAACCCGGCGCTTATTGTACCACCCTTATCGTCGCCCGCAAAAAAATACTCTTTGACATGTCATAATGGACGCACAGGTGTTGGCACCCTCGCGCCGCCCACTACCAGCCCGCAGTATACTACGTAGTGCTCGTGTAGCCGCACCGTAGCAGACGCGTAGGCGTCGCTACGAACACGCGAGTACGACCTTACCACGATAAAATTACCCCAATACAAAAACTTTATTGTACGCAGTTTGAAGTGTCCTAAATAACAGATCAATTGTGAATAAATAAATTATCGAGTGGAAGTAATGGAGCGGTGTACTCTACATTCATTTACACTCGTAGCTGCGTGCCGCGACACCCAAACCTGGTTTCTGCAGCCTTAATCTGTAATCCTATTAATTAGGGTGTAATTAGATAAACCGATCAGACGGCGGCTTTAATGAGACATTGGGATATGCTGACAGCACAGTACGTGTGTGAGCACATGTGTACATCAACAGTAGGCGCTGTCAGCATGTCTTCTGTATGTAGTTGTTCTGTTGTAGGCGGACGTGTGTTGCAGTGTCGCTCGAGTGTCGAGTAAGCTAGGTATCGGTGTGCACACGCGGCCATGTCGGCTCAGGATTAGTTCGGCTTAGCCTCTAATGCGACACGCCGCGCGGCTTCCTCCCGCGCACCCCACCACATTCCGCCACTCCACACTCGCCGAAACATGCGGCCCGTGCGAATTAATCCTCATTAACATTATCCTAATTAGCTGAACTTTATAATTATAATAATGAAGCACATAGCGTCGATCTGAGAGCTGCACAGTGTATGTTTATTTACACACACGCACTCAGGTACTGTCGCACGATTGGACCCTGCAGGGCGCGTAGTAACTAAGTGTGTTGTTTGTTTCAGAGGAATCGGGCGAGCTGATCAAGTCGCCCTCCCCGCCGCCCAGCCATGGTGAGTACTGAGCAGAATCTACTGTGTGCCATATAGGTACATTTTTAAAGAATATCATAAACATACCCGCTTCGTCATTGTTAACTGTATGAAAAACATGAGTTGTCAATCCGTCACTGGGTATACGCACCCAACGCGGCACGTCGCTGTAGGGACACGTCCCCGCGCCGCGCCGGCACCAGCTCCTTGTAACAACCTGCCATACACAACAATGTGTGAGTGAAAGCGATCACGAGTCGCTTGCCAGCATTGTGGCACACAATGCCTCCCTTCAGGTGCGCACGCGCAGCGTCGAGCCCGCTCCCCGCATAAGACGGTGTCGGCGCCGCAACCCTTTGGCACGCGACGCTGCGAGACACGCGCCACCCTTATCACCGTGTCTTTATTGCACCCTTGCCTTTCTTACGGTGATTTAATTGATCTGCGTGCAGACACACCTTAACATCTGTTAACGGCCCGTGCTTTATATTCGCCGCACTACGCTATACCGGAGCCTCCTGTTATCTCAACGATGGCTAGAGCGTGCGTTGATTACTTTATTATAACTAAATATTTCTTGTTGTTATGCCGTTTAACAATGCCCTCCATCGCCCTGATGGCTGACATCTTTAGAGACTTATTTGTTATGTTATTACGAATCAGTCAGTCATGTTGCCAGATTTAAACAATTGTCTCATAAGAAACGTTTAATGACGTTTGCGGGCCATCAACGTGGCCTCATGTTTTCCACACATACCATATTAGTGTGTGTGAATGTGCAAGCCACGTCATGTTATACTTGTACTGACATTATATTGAAAAATTACACACAAAATTCAAATGTTTGAATAATTCGTCATTATGATGAAGACACGTTCACATAATATTCCATGACTATTGACGGAAGGCTAGTTGTTGCGCGGACTTGCATACTGTCGGTCTCCGCTGGCTCGTGCTCTCGCCGCCAGCTGTAAGATCGTGAAGGTAATATGCGAGTAGTATTGACGTGGAGTGTGTGCGTGGTGCAGATGGTTCAGCGAGCGGCGAGGGCGACATCAGCGGCGACGAGCGGCCCCCCTCCCCGCCGCGTGCGCCCTCCGCGCCCCTCCCGCACGCTGCGCACCCCGCGCACCCCGCCGCGCACCACGCGCCGCACTCTGCCGCCAGCGCCGCCGCCGCCACCGCCGCCGTACTCGTGAGTGCCGCCCCAGCCATCGGCCTCCCTCGGGGAGCCCCTTGTCTCTGCGAGCTTGTGATGACGTGTTGTTTGTGTCCTCAGAACGCGGCGGGCGCCGGCAGCGCGCTGGCGCAGCTGCAGCACCTGCTGCTCACACAGCACGGCGCGCACTCCCTGCTGCTGCACACGCAGGTTGGTCCACACACCACCACATCGAGCCGCTGTGGCCGCTATATGTATCCTCTGTGCCTCTACAATATACTGCCATGACGATCGATACTGATGCAGAGTGTGCTGGTGACAGGTGCAGCAGGCGGTGGCACAGGCAGCCGCGCAGCAGCTGCAGCAGCTACAAGCTCGCGCCAGCGTCGTGCCGCCCCCGATCACAGGTGAGTGTCGGCGCACCACGCGCACACCTCGACACGCTCGCACGCCCTCCGCGCGCTCGCAGGAAGTCGCTCACCGCTTGTTGTTCTAACAGAAGGCAGGTCTCCGTCGCCGCGCCGCACGCCGCCCGGCGCCGGGGCGTTCCTCACACCGCACACGCCGGGCTCGGGTCGCGCGCGTTCGCCGCTTCTGGCGCACGCGCACGCGCACACACCGTTGCACGCGCACGCGCACAAGCCGCGCGCGCTCGAACCAGCCGTTGACGACACTGCGGACCTCGAGGAGCTAGAACATTTCGCCAAAACCTTCAAACAACGACGCATCAAGCTCGGTAAGTCCCGCAACCCGTAATGTATCACCGCACCGATCCATCGGTGGCTCTCGCTGGAGTCTCACGCTGTCGTTCGCTCCGCAGGGTTCACGCAGGGCGACGTCGGCCTCGCCATGGGCAAGCTGTACGGCAACGACTTCTCGCAGACGACGATCTCCCGGTTCGAGGCGCTCAACCTGAGCTTCAAGAACATGTGCAAGCTGAAGCCGCTGCTGCAGAAGTGGCTGGAGGATGCGGACTCGTCGCTGGCGGGCGGCGGCGGCGGCGGCGGCGCGGGCGCGGGGCTCGGCGCCGGGCTGGCCGAGGCGGTCGGCCGCCGCCGCAAGAAGCGCACCTCCATCGAGTCGGGCGTGCGCGTCGCCCTCGAGAAGGCGTTCCTGCACAACCCCAAGCCGACCAGCGAGGAGATCGCCGCGCTCGCCGACTCGCTGTGCATGGAGAAGGAGGTGGTGCGCGTGTGGTTCTGCAACAGGCGACAGAAGGTGAGCCGAGCCGCCGCCGCGCGGGCGCCTCTCGCCGGCCGCTGGCACAGAGCCACTCAACACAGTGTTTGCGTTGCGCAGGAGAAGCGGATCAACCCGCCGGCGGGCGAGGGTATGGCGGGCATGGCGGGCGGCGCGGCGGCGGGCGTGGCGGGCGTGGCGCTGGCGCACGCGCACGCGCACGCGGCGCAGTCGCACGCGCTGCACGCGCACGCGCTGCAGCCGCTGGCGTTGCTGGCGCGCGCGCCGCCCCGCGACTGACGCCGCGGCACATATCCACATGTAAATAGGCCGGGTCCCCCCGGCGCCGTGTATATACGTGTACATGCGGGCCGCGCCCCGAACACTTTAGCCTTAGGTTTATCATATTAATATGTGAATTTTATTTATGTCTCCGCGCGCGGGCGCGGGGGCGGTGTGGCGGGGGCGCGCGGGCGGTTCGCTCTCCGCGCGCCCCCGCCCCTGTACAGAGCTCATATCAGTTAGCGCTCGACGCGTACATATGTATGTAAGGTGGATGTGTAGAAAAGTATCTGTATGTTATAATAAAACATGATAGACATTCGTGGTTCGTTTCATTTATATCCCCTGGAGCTGCTTGCAAGTAGCTCTCTCCTTGCTGACTGCGCCTGCTCCACTCCAACTAGCATCGAAATCAATGCAATTAATGATTCGTTTCCGGAATGTACATATGCGCATGTGTTTTTACTTTCCCCACACTCAGACTACTGATAAGCTCGCTTACTGCACGTAGTGACTCCAACTCGTCACAGCACGCGGCGCCAGCGTGCGGAGAACGAGCGGGACATCACCAGTCACCATGCATTCACGGATTTTGTTCTCTTTCAAAACATCAGATATAATCTTACGAACAAATCATTATTTATTAGAAATGATGTAGAAATGTTATACTCGTACAACAAATGTTATTTCCGACGTTTATGTTATTATAGGTTAATTTTTTAAGTAACTTTTTTATTTTATTTAATACGTGGTTTTCGGATAAACGGCTTTACAATGAGGCCAGTTAATGTTCATCTACATCAAATGTAAATTTATCAAAAAATTACACCACCGAGTAATTCTCATAATGGTAATATCAATTATGTAAAAATTAAATTAAAATTATATATTATGTAAAAATGTGGATTTGGTCGGTTAATGGTTACGCTTTTACATGTTAACCAGTGAACGGATGTTCATGAAATTACACAAACACGTTGACAGAAGCACACAAAATTTTATCATCATCATCTACTGTTACTGTAAAATAGCTTTATATGTATAAGTGGAAACTTTATTGATTTATGTATTTTAAGTTTTGTTACCTAGTTTATAAGAGTAAAGATATTGTATGTTTTCCAAATAAAATAAAATAAATAAATAAATAAAATAAAAAAACATCTAGGGTATTTTACATCTAGAAAACAATGAATACTGTTCCCAAAGGATAAAATATAAATGTATGAAACCATCGTTCAACAAATACGATATTCTGTTCTAAAAACCGAGCTGAAAAATTGAACTTAATACCTGAATAACAAATATTGGGATAAGTGTTATCTTGGACGAACATCTAATAATTACTACTTGTACCTTTAACAGCCAAATTAGTCAAGTGATTGATTGTTTATATTTGTACTTTAAATTATATTTGTGCACTTATGTGTGTATATAAATGTACATAATATGTATATATTATGTAATTTGATGTTTATTTTATTATTATGCATACCGGGTATATCAAGACTGCGGCCGAAAACGAAGCCAGATGGTAGTTTTAGTAGTTACAAATACAATGCAAATAGAAATTTCGCCAAAATAGTGACAGATATTTTTTTAGATTTTTTTAAAAATCGTCGTGTTTGGGTGGTAGATACCTAGTTTTAGCGAAAATACTAATTTAAACCCTTACGTACTTATCATAAGTATTATTATTTCGTATCAGTCAAGCTATTGGTACACTATTGACTGCCCTCTCTTTTATCCTTCTCTTATTTCCATCCCGGTAAGAGATTACTTCGAGCGATACGACCTTCTTTTGTACTGCTATTTAATTTAATGTTTCTTGTTAAAGTTGTAGTGTACAATAAAGAACATCAAATATTTAGAATAAACACTGCTACCAAGTAATCTTCAGCACGTGACCGCTTCGCGAGTAAAATCTAGTAATAAATAAAGAAGTACTTACTTGCGTCCGAGTTACAAACAACAGCGCGTAGCTGTAGCGGCTCGTAACAGTAATAAGTGAATCATTCGTCACATATACAATCACTCAGGTCATCAGATCATGAATCACTCAATGAGGACCAACTCCAGGGCTCGAGCCTCCTCTACGTTTGAGAGCCCCTAGTGCATACTCCATAGTCCCTCACGATGGCCTACACATGTGGGTTGAATTTCGCATATCATTGAAATTCTTCTAAAAATCTTTATGGTATGCGTAGAAAACGGCTAACTGTATACACATACATACATAAACTCACGCCTTTTTCCCAGATGTGGTAACCAGAGGTGCTAGCAGGACACCCACATTTCGCCTTGTATGTTTCGTCCCACGATACGATAGGGGGCGAGCCTATCGCCATATCAGGCACAAATTCCTGACTCCGGGCTTATTATAATGGCCGGGATTCGAGACCTCACCTTTTGTTATCGTACCCTAGTCCAACTACGACGCTAAGGCAGTCACGCATGTTTCCAAATAATCAGAAGTGGACAAATTCGAACCCGTGACCACCGTCCCGGCTATACACGTCTGATCACCAACCAACAGGCTATCATGACTTATACTTATGAAATACAATACAGTAACAGCCGATGCCAACAATCAATCAAAAATGTTAGATTGGAGTCAATCCGGATTGCTTTCTACTTTTCGATTGGTCGAATATCTTGTTGCCAATAAACAAAACAGGCGACAGTCGATTGCCTTTGTTGATAGATTGAAAACAATCGGTTCCCTCTTGACAATTTAGTTTGACGCAGAATATTTCATTGCATATTTATGCACTTTCAGCATTTTGTAAATAAATAATTTGTGAAAAACAAAAATTAACGTTAGAAATAATAATAATTGCAATAAAAACAATTCAATTTGTCCCAATTATATAGATTTTTACAGAATTGTTGTGTTTCTGGCCACTGAAAAATAATATATCCAGTAAACAATGATTTATCACTTGTCATTCTAATAGAAATATTATGAGAATATTGTGGAGAAAATTGCGAAATGTTATTGAACATTTACATAGATCCGTGGAAAGTGATCACTGCCGCCCATGAACATCCACTACGATTGAATCATGGCTGTGTAACCGGCCCATCAAATCGGGAGGAGAGCGAGAAGGCCATAGCCTGCCCATTCATACTGAGTCATGGCTGATAGCAGCGTGGCTCTACAACTTCCCATGATCAAAATTTGATTCCCTTTTCTATTATTTTTATTCTTTCTATTATTATTGTAAATTGTGAGTAATAAAGAATATTTCATTATAAATGTTTTTTTCACAAAACACACTGAACAATTAAATAAAAATACAACTATGAAATTAAGTAACATATCATAACAGAAATCATATTTATCAAAATATACACAACAATACAATATTTTAGATCTAAATGAAGAAATCGTTAATCAATGTTGTGTCATCTTCATCTACATTCGTTTCTACTTTCTAGTTTCATTGCTGTTGGCAAATCTGCATAAATAATCCGTGGAAATTCTCGGATTGCAATATTGGATTGTTTTGAACAATCCATCCAAACGTCAAAACTGATAATTGTTTATTGGCAAGCCTAAACTGTCATTTCCATACAGAGGACAATCCACAAGCAGGGATTGGCCCTCCCAAAAGTAGATTGATTTTTTAGATAGTTTTTTCCCTACTGAGATTAATTATTGGCAAGCTATAATCAGAAAAAAGATTGAGCTGTCAATGTCAAACAGCAAATTTTGGATTGGGATTGATTGTTGGCATCGGCTGTAAGTCGCTATGTTTAGATCGCGTGCATCGACTATACATTACACTATTATAATACAACTAAACATATACAGACCAAAAACTTTTACTTCAAATAAATATTATTGTTCAAATTATACAGCGTGTCCCAAAACTAGACGATAAACCGGTAACGGGAGATAGACCAAACTATAAAACTTATAATATCCCTATCCCCGAGAGTTTTCAAGTAACAGCCGTTCTAATTATCATTCAAAATCTACTTTAACCAACACTTTATCGCATTATTACTAGTGATATCTATAATTCATGGTTTAACGAGCTACATACCAAATTAAATCAAAATAAGTACATTTTTCATAAAATATGATCATGTTTGTATTTTTATTGATATAATTACCAAACTGATTGAAATTGAACTCTCATAATATGATATTTTATTAACGCGGCCTACAAGAACATGACCCAAAACCGCGCCGCGCAACATCACACAGTCAGGTATATGTACATACACGAAACAGCCATCTATTCAATCATATAAGAGTATTATCGGTCTTTATTTAGTAAGTTTCTTTTTACATTTTTTTCGAATATATAAAAAAAAAAACAATCCAAAGGGGTTAAAATAAGGGTTGAAATTTTATATAGAAAATCGAAACTGCTGAAGCTATTTCCATGGAAAAAAATATATTTTATCTCCTTATTACAAACCAAAAATAATAGCGTGCAATAATTTTAGATTGTAAATCGTACTCTCGATTGTAGAGAGTCCCTGCAGTGGGACGTATATGGGCTGAAACATTTACAATAATTTTCGAAAAATATGATTATGGGATTGGAATTAGGGATGAAATATTGATAACAAAAATTCATAATTTGACTCATTACCACTAATGAAAATTAATGTCTTGCATAGTTATTTTATTACCCTGAAGGGACAAAAAGGTATATATTTTTTTTAATGAAGTTTCTTAGCGCTGTTTGAGATGCTGTTTTAGCGCAATCACTAAGATGGAAAAAACGTTATACTTATTGCATTGTTTACATTCGAGAAATAGGTTCTTTTATTTCGTTTTCTATACTTCATAAAACAAATTCGTAGTCAGAATTATTATTACTGACCTCCTTTATAAGTTATTGACCCGATTGTAGCCAAACTCGATATCTAAGGCACCCTTTGTTCTGATTATATACATTTCAAGTCGGAATTGAAAATGATGGCCGCCATTTTAAACTTTTTTGTTATTTATTCGATTGGTCTGAAAATTGATATATAAGGCAACTTTTGTTCGAACAATCTAAATTCATAGTCGAAATTAAATAGGTACTCGACTGCCATCTTGATCTTTTTAACTCATTTAATCTCTTCTCGAAATGCTACAAATTATATAGTATGCTGTGTTTTTGGATAAGAGGCCTCAGTGGGTGATATAAGGGATCCTTACTAATATTATAAACGCGAAAGTTTGTATTTATGCTAGGCCGATTATAATGGAATTTGGTATAGGAATAGCTGGATTAAGGCATAGATTTTTTATATCCCGAAAAAATATAGTGTTCCCGTGACATGAGTAAGGAATTCAGATATACATATTTGCTACTTTTCAAACTCAAATGGATGGTATGGACTATGGATCAAGATAGGACAGGATTGCATGCTTTTCGTCATGGGACAGAACGAGATATAACGGGACGGGGCGGGAAAAGCAATATAGCCGACGGCGGTTACATTGAGTTTAAATATAAAACAGTTAGTCATCGAAATATTATGTTGTTGATATGAGCTGGACTTAAAAAACTATCTACACCCCGGTGAAGCCGGGCCGGGCGGCTAGTATACCTATAAATATATAAAAAAATGATTAACCCACCGGTGATGAGGCTCAAGACCCAAGCCACCGGTGGTTAAGGATCCAAAGTGAGGAACCTCTTTACTATGTGTGCGGAGTCCAGCAATACTGGCTTTTGGATCTGGCTCTCGACAAACGACAAACTGAGGGCCTCTGGGGATGATGGTCGAAGCCCTTTGGTATCAGTCCATGTGTAGAAACAGCATTCGGAACAATATTTGTTGAGTCCACATCCCACATGTCAGTAACCTCGTGGGCCGAAGTCTAAATATTTAGAAAATATATCTGTTTCAGCTTTCTTTCAGTCAAAAGTGGGTAAGGCAATTCACCAATAAGTCTTTGTGGACCAGATTATTTCAACTTAAAATCAAATTATTATTGTATATATTGTGTTTTCATTTGTTTGAATAGAATTTTAAAACAAACAAGCTACCTATAGTAAAAGCTTTGATATGAGGAACAAAGCTTATAAAATGTAATATAATCATAGTCACCATACGCAATTTCGTTATAGTAAACTTCTATATTATTACTCTAATAGCTCCCTCGGTGCTGTCGGTTAAGAAGCCCACTGTGGATCGAGAAGCGGTGGGTTCGTTTCCCGCTCTTGTGATACAAGTAGGTACACAAATAGGTATTTCCGGTCTAAACATTCTCGTCCAGAAGCATCTCATAGATTTTGATACTAACGACATTATGACTTACAGTCAGTATGTTACCTACTGTGCAGTGTGGGGTCACATTCAAAACAATTTGGGACTTCTGTTAAGGAAGCGCCACGTATTTTGGTACATGTTACGAAATTATTTGATCTGTAAGTTTATGATCAGGTGCTTAAAATTTTAAAGAAAAGAGTACCATCCTAAGTGAAAGCTTTGATATGAAAATGAAACATGAAAATAATTTATTGCATCCATTAAAATGTTCAACATCATTTAGATTAATTTTTTGATCTACCACCCGGTTCTATAAGCGGTTTTTACTAGAACAGAACGGGCAAGAAACTCTAGTGTTGTTCTTTACAAAACCGGTTTACAATGTTATAGTGATTATTACAAAAGTTACAAGTTGTTTTAAATCAGAGCAGTTCATTAATAATTAATTTGTTATAGTAATATAGTTATATTTTATTCCGAATATGTTTACGTTATATTTACTATGGCTGAGTGAAGCAAAGTCGCCCAGAACGGAGAATCAGTATACTCTGTTTCGCCAACGCAGTGAAAAATTGTGTAAGCCTTAAGTAATCTATAAATTAAATACAATGTAAGCAAATCGGACAGACCAGTCCACGCAAGCAGCACCCGTTCACGAGTATGACGCATGTGCCACCCATCGGCCTCCTCAACCATGTTACAAGGAAATGACCGACCCGACACAGGACCCCACCGCAAGCACAGCCTATTAAGTCATCAAGTAACAAGTACATGCTTAAATTATTAAAGGAAAAGTTTATTTTATTCTTTTTAGCGCATTAAACAAAAGGTCATTTTTTAAATATTTTTTGCACTTAGTTTTTATACACATACATAAAATTAATTTTCTAAAGTGTATTGTGATGCTACTGTCATTATATTTATTTCTTTAATTTTTTTACTAAGATAGTATCTGGATCCATCCAAATAAATTGATCTTATAGTTCGCTTTTGGAGAACAAAGATACCTAATATATAAATGTACTCATGTTTCTTAAGGTGCATCCACACCGCAGTTACCTTTTGTGCAGCAACATTATGCGGTAACCATCTGTAACCTTTGTGGCTACTTGTAACCGTTTGTTGAATTTTCCTTATCGCGTCCATACCGCCAACAACTGAAAATAATAAAATGTGACAAATAAGGAATAATATTATAGAATATTAGAATGTTATTGTTTCTATGTGGTTACAAAGTTAGACAACATTGTTTAACATATTATTATACTAAAACAGCAACATGTACTAACATTTTGTTATCGAATATTGCTGAGTAACATTTGGAAACGTTACTCCACAAAAATTAACTGTGTGGATGCACCTTTACAAGACTAATAAGAAATCCTTAAAATATCTGATTGGACCATATGTGCCGACATCTATGTTGGCGTTAGTGAAACATGTGTTACGGACTGAGTGCAAATTAAAGCGCCATCTATATCAGAGCTGTAATACGATTTAACGTTACTGACAGTGTCGTAGTTTTTGATGTAATTCCCAGATGGCAGCACATTTAGACCACTCGTAAGATTTGTATGTTAGTAAGTAGTGTGTAAGGAATAGGTCACAACTTACAATATAGAAGTGTGGTGTAGCTCAGGGTCGTCACTCGTCAGTCGCGGGTCGGGTTCAGCGGCGAGACCTCAGCTCATTACTGTGCGCTGCATTGTGTTGTGCGCAGTACTCGAACTTAACAATTGTTGCTTAATACATAATATAAAAGAGCAATTATTATTATTGACTCATTTAATTTGTGTCCTGTCTTAAAATATTTTAAAACAATGAATATACCTACGTTAAATATTTAGTGATTAAACGGACAGTGACGTGACTTCTCCTCACAATAGATGCACTCCTCGTGAAACGCTACTGACACATCGCACCAATTCGCGCAGTGTATTTTGAATGCTTTAAATTTTAATGCATACCTTCTAAGTACTTATACATTACCTACTGTCCAAACATTTTTATTTACTGATGTTATTACGATTTCATGAAATGACTGTATGAATCAAGTTTTTTTATAATACAATAAGGTCCGGGTAAACTTAACTAGGTACCTGCATAATGATAACATTAATTAGGGCATAGCTTTTGTGTTAATCTGACCGCGTGCGGTCACCTCTCAAACAGTGACTCACAGACTCCGACCTCCGCCGCGCAAACTCTACCGACACCTTTTATCTGCGCATCTCCACGAGAATAAATCACTTGTTCATTGTAATGATGTGCAATGAAACTGTAGCAGCAAGTCGACATTGGCGTTAATTGTTAGGCGCCGTCGCTGCCCACAGCAGCGCTGGCGTCATATTTCATGACTAAATCTAATTACTACACATGGCATATTGGTCTTTCAGCTATTTATTAAATAAAATAAAAATGGTTTTTTTTACAAACATCCCTTTGCCTTAGATTTGGTTGAAACAATACCGGGTATATCAAGACTGCGGCCGAAAACGAAGCCAGGTGGTAGTTTTAGTGATTATAGACACGATGCAAATAAAAATTTCACCGAAGCAGCGACAGATATTTTTTTAGAATAATTTAAAAATCATCTTGTTTGGGTGGTTAATACCTAGTTTTTGCAAAAATAATAATTTAAACCCTTACGTACCATAGTGCTTAAAAAAAGAGGTCTACGTCATTATTTTAGGAAAACTATGTATTTATCACCCAAATACCACGATAAGTAAAAAAAATTTACTTGCATGTGTCTGAAGTCACTAATACTACGACCTGGCTTCGTTTTCGGTCGCGGTCTTGATATACCCTGTATAAAGGGACAGTTGTAATATTGTAAATATAAACGAAATTGCTTTCATTTTTGAATATATCTCTCCTCATTTGTTGAAATCAAGTATAACAGCTTACATAATAGGTCCCATTTAAATGTAATGATGACTAATTCGTGGTGCTTTACGGCTGGCTTCTCTGGCTGTAAATGTCTTTATGCGAGGTTATTTACCTCTTTAGTTCATTGTTTTGTCACCCGCTTTATTGGGGAGGGAAGTGGACAATAATTTATTTCCAACACTTTTTTTTTTTTACTGGCACGGCATAGTGACTCCTATTAATTTAACTTTTTGATTGATTTCGTTGCGTGTTAAAGACAAGTTAGACATTCCCGGAGACTCGCTGAGCTTCAATACTCAGTGTCATTAAAATGCGTGCCGCTGTTGATCCTGGCTTACAGGAGTTGCAGTGGCGGGTGTGAGGGCGGGACAGTCTCTCCTCATTTGTTGGCTCAGTACTGACTACTGAGTATCGTGAGTACATTATGAACTCTTAAGTTTGATTTCCTTGCGCGAAGCATTGATGATTCCTTAATCCTTTGTAAAGCGGCATCTCTATTTATTGGTCGAATAGGGTAGGTACGTCCAACGAATCGGTCTACGGCCGCTTGGCCTTTTACCCTCTATATTGCCATGTAGGGTGGTCTTTTTATCAATATGTTTAATATTTATCAGTGTATCAGATCTTACATTACTCAAGTTGCTATAAATAAACAACATATTATTATTAAAAAAAAAAGCATTTAGTGAACGTTCTCAATTTTTTTTGCACAATTATTTGATCGTAACTACCATGTACGCATCTTTAATCAGACAACTAACTAAATATAATAGTTTTAAGTTATTCTATGTTTGTGTACTTTCGAGAGATGAGTAGATAAGAGGTCAGCTTCCACCGCGGTTAGTATGGTGTAGAGCAACATCCGTGTATTAATTGCTACAACAAATAGCCTCGTTTCAGCAACTAGTTCAATTAATAACACTGTAATTAGTTCGCAGGTGGCCGCTCCGTGTGGAGCGCGTCACGCGTGCTGCCGGCGGGCGGCGCGGGGCAGCGAGCTGGGTCCGCCACACGCGGCACCAACCCGCAACACCGTCGCCCTACCGTCCGCCCACACAGTACATACCAACACCAATACATCTCACAATATGTTTATACATGACTACGTTTGGCGACTTTCGGTTTCTTATATGACCACGTAGTAGTTATTTATGAACTCGTAAAAAAAGTTGTTTATTTACATTGTGTGACTAACAATATTATTACGTAAATTAAAATAATTTATCAACTTAACTACAAAACTACATTTGTTGTGGCGTGTATATTGTATTCTTAGGTAGAAGTATAAAATTTTAGTTTATTGCTATATTTTGTTTAACCTGTTTCCGGTTTCGGCAATTTGACTGTGCTGCTCCTAACGGTAAGTGCTACGCCGCGCCGCGCCAGACGGCAAATATTTCAATAACTCTCTTCAGACACAGGAAGTCCACTGCTGAACCTGATCTCCCCCAAAGATTGACGGAGCGATACCAAAATCGACCGGCAGTCGGCACACTGTTTTACAGCTTAAATGTGGGATAAGAAAATGCTGGCCTACACCTGGCGCCCAGGCCAAGGTCGTTGAAACAATGAAGCACTGGCTTTGTGAGGAAGCTAGCAAGGTTCCGCCTTAGAAAGGAGTTTACTAATTGAGGTAATTTAAAACTATTTTTCAGAATAGAATTTTTGAACAGCCTCTTTGTCACATTTGGTTTATAAGCCGACTGTGAGACAAGAAGCCGCGAGTTCGATGCCCGCACCGATACAAATTTTTGTGTGAACCACAAGTATTTTTTTCGGGTCTGGGTGTTTGTGAGACCGAAAAGTCTCTCGTAGTGTCTGATACCCACGTAAAAATAAAAGACTAAAAGAAATCAGACGAATAGCGCCGCACCGCCATGCGCGTCTGCGGCTGGTATTTATTTAGTTACGGGACTCTACACGTGGGGAGTGGGGTTCACAATATGTTGCTTGTAACTAAATGAATAGAAGAACCAGAGTCGAGAGAGTCGTTGTCAATGGTGAATGGGGCAGCAGCGTACGGTGGCGTGCGTGTGCTACCGTACGGACAACAAGCACCGCCGGACCGCGGTTACATCAGCCCCGCCCGCGCGCCGCGCTCCTACCGGGACGCCTTAAGGCGCAGACAAGGACACGCCACCGCCACGCCGCGCCACGCCGCGCCACAGTCATCCTGCTCCCGGGCTTAACTCGGAGAGACGCGTGGCTACTCATGCCCGCTCTTAACAATCAATATTTATGACATGAATAATGGCGTTTAACTTTAAGTATATCAAATATGTACACAATCCACACGAGCAAAACGAGCAAAATGTTGTACGTAAGTAAATATCAAATATCACGGTGCTATGCGCAATGCTGCGCGAGTGTGTCGGCGCAGCGCGGCGCGGGCGGCGAGGCGCGGCAGGCCGGGGAGGGCGCGCGCCGCTCGCCGCTCGCGCAGCGCTGCACTTGGCCTTAAGCCGCCACCACGATATCGCAGTGCCGTTATCAGTGTGCGATTAGATAGAGAGACGAGCGCACCGGCGCGCTCACACCGCCGCCGCACCGCCGAGCGACTCCGACGCCGTCGCCGCCGCCGCGCCGCCACCATGCGCACCAGAGACCGCCTCCCCGAGCTCCGACATGTGAGTGCACCGCTGCAGCCGCTCGCCACCCGGCACGCTCTCGGTGAATGTGTGATTCAGTGCGGAACACGTGCTAAAGTGTGGCGTTCGCAGTGATCGGCGATTCTACAGCCTTACCTCAAAATACTTGATAATTTTCATATTATTGGATATGAATGGGACGCATTGTATGTGCGCGAGGATGTGGACTCGCGTCCCGAGACGTGCACCGCCCGCGCTAAACAAGCTAAACGACGCATCCTGCCGCGCCGCCTGACAGAACACTTATCTACTTATTCATCAGTCAGTATAACTAAACCGTAGAGCACACGTGAGTCGGTCCCCGTGCCGCGTCCACAATGCCGGGCATCGGCAGTGGAGAGTGTCGCGGCCCGGCGGCATCCTTGGCGCGCGCTTATCACATGTGTTCAGAGTAGGCGATAAACGCTCAGTAAACACAAACACGGCACGTTCGGAGTCAGCGCGGCCTGACCCCGCGCGTGTGTGCTCAGGTGGGGCACCCCCCGCCGGCGCTCACTGCTCGCCGCTCTGTTTCAGCTGGCGAACGGCACCGGCGTGTACCATGACACCGTCGACGTGGACGTCACCGAACCCGACGGCTACGTCAAACAGATCGACGAAATGTTCCTCGAGGTGAGTACCCACTGGTCATCTCTTCTTAAACACTTAAAGTGTTTATATGTAAACGTGAAAACCTTACTTGTAAGTGTTTTATACCAGCTGCCCAGCCCGGCTTCGCCCAGGTGCAGATCCTTTTTGTGTCTATCCAATTTAGAAACATTTTATTTCGCGTACTGTGTGATATTTATACTCAACGTGACTGCCATTCGTTTTACTGCTTTCATTCAGTTATATCCAGTCTCTTTCTACACTATTTTATATATTTTTACTGTGCCCTATACTCTATTTCATCCCGTCCTTTCGAATATGACAGAGTAGCAATTATTTTGAATTCCTTGCTCATTCCATTGAAACATTTATTTATTCGGCATAAAAAATAGCCTATGTGTTATCCAGGATGTCAGCAATCTAAATACCCAAGTTCGTCAAAATTGGTCTAGTCGTTTGAGTGTGAAGAAGTAACAAATACACAAACTTTCGCCTTTATAATATTAGTAGGATATTATAGTAGAATTATCTGTCCGATGAAACAAACCGACCAAATTAGGTCATGTGATAGCATCACTTATGAGTATTCAATAGAACTATGGATTTATTATTAAGATGGGGAATGTGACCGACCTGCGCCGATTAGATTATGAAGCGTCCGATAAAAGTCACGCGCGCTTAACATCGCGGTGGAGCTGCTGAGCGCCGGCCAGGAGGACACCGGCGCCGGCACCGAGCCTGCGCTCCCTATTACTAGACCTCCGATGTGTACAGGAGTTGGGCATTTAGACTTTAGGGTGAACATGACGTCATGGCGTGGCACTTTCATTATAATTATTATTTATTGTCATCACGTTAACGAGCCTGCACCGGTGTGCTAATCTACTACATTATTGCCGCACTAATAGAGTAAGTAGCGGACACCCCCCCCCCCTCCCCCATACTCTCCACCTCTCGTCGTTCCATACACTAAGCTACTCTTCTGTTAAGAATTAATTTTTCTTCTTCTTTCTTCCTGCTCTCACAATAAGAAAATTTACCTTTACCTAACGCTCGAGGTTGATAAGACATGTTATGTGCTAGCGGCCCGACCTGGCTTCGCCCGGGTGCAGACACTTTTGAGTCCAGTCCACATCAGATACATATTATTATTTCGCGTGCTACTTATTTTATATTCCAACTCACTTTCCACTGCTTTACTCGTCCCGCCACGTTACATCCCGTTCATTCATTGACTCAAGGCACGCAATCCTGTCCTCTTAGTCTTACATACATATACAATTTCATCCGCCCTATATTCTATCCCAAACCATCCGTATTAGTTTGAAAGTGTATCAAACATATATACGTCAATTACTCGTTCGTCCCACGAGAACTGTACATTTTTCGGTATAAAAAGTAGTCTATGTGTTATTCCAGGGATCAGCTACCTCCATACCGAATTTCATCCAAATTAGTCTAGCCGATTGAGCGTGAAGAAGTAACAAACACACAAACTCATACGATGACGCTTAACATAAAAAATGTAGTGTGATGGACTACGAGTATTAACCAAGCTTGGCTTCTGCCGGAGTCGTGTTAGAACGCTCTGGCTATTATAATATATAATACTTACATCATATTTTTCGTAGAACGGTTTAATGTGACGTGGTCGCGGTGCGCAGGTGGAGCGTATGCGCAACTGGATCCACGAGCTCAACGGCAACACGCAGCTGATGCGGAGGCTACACTCCGACCCCACCTTCCACAACAACAAACGTACGTAGCTGCCGCCCGCCGCCACACATACATCGCGTCGGCGCCGTCACGTATGCGTCACGTTGCAGAGCTGCAGGACCAGCTGGACTCGGTGATTACGCAGTCCAATGCTACCGGGCTCAAGGTGTGCGGCGCGTTACGCCAGTTCGAGGTCCGCGTCGGCCGCGCGCCGCGCAACGACGCCGCCTCACGCATCGCGCGCCTGCAGTACGCCGCCACGCGCCGCCTGTACGCCGACGCACTGCACGCGCACCACCGCGTGCTGGACGCCGTGCGCGACCACCAGTTGCACCTGCTGCACGAGCAGATCAAGCTCAGTGAGTATCCGCCGGGCCACCGGGGCGTGACCCACTTCCGCGCCCTCGCTAAATGCACGCTAATTAATCAGCCGCTGATGAACGCTACTCCCGTTATGAATTAGCGTGGAAAAAGCCAGCGCGGGGCAACGACCGGCGTCCCCACGCCGCGCCGAGCCGCCGGCCGCGCGCTAACATCTAACAATCCTCTCTCGTTGCGATAATGATCGATGACTCATGAATAACATTTGCGAGTGTCAAAAATGACAACATCCCACGGTCGGTTCCGTTTTTCTTAATTGCGCCTTTATGTTTCAGCGAACCTGACCATCTCCGATGAGGAATGCCAGAGCCTACTGGACACAAAGAACATTTCTCTCTTCGTAGACAACGTGAGTGAACCGTCAGTTTAATATTGAATATAATGCATACGTAATGTATTGTTACAGTACAGTTGCACGATGTCTCGTGAGCAGGTGAAGGCGGAGACGGCTGAGGCGCGGCGTGCGCTGCGTGCTGTGGAGGCGCGCCACGAGGAGCTGACGCGCGTGGAGGCGTCACTACGGGACGTACGCGACCTGTTCCAGCAGCTGGCGCACCTGGTGGCGCAGCAGGTGAGTAGCACCCCCCGCGCCCCTCGTGCCGTCCCGCGCCCCCCGCACTGCGCTCCACTACAGCCGTCGCCCTATTGTTGCAGCAAGAGCAGGTGGACAGCGTGGAGTACTACGCGCTTCAAGCCACCGAGCACGTCGAGTACGGCGGCCAGCAGCTGCTCAAGGGCACCGTCAGTCGCACCAAGGCAAGGAAGGTAACCCACACGCCTCTCTTCAGCCGCGACTCGCGGCTCTTCTATAATATATGACAGACATACTTCTATAATATATCCATTATTTGACATTACAATATAAATTTTCCAAAATGCGAGAGACTTTTGATCTGGTAGTAGCAATAGAACAAAACGAGGCCTTGCCGCTTATCAAAGCCTTTACTTTTGTCTTTTTGTTTACAATGGTATTCACATTTGATGTTTCCAACGACATGAGACCATTGTAAATGTTAATAATTTTCTTGTGTTGCAGAAAAAAGTCAGCCTTATAATATGTCTGACAGCGGGTTTCGTGATAGTCCTGCTGGTGTTATTTTTGACATAGTTCTCGTGGAAGCTACAGCGTGCGGACTCGTGAGGGCGCGCGGAGGACCCGCAGCCGGTCGGTGTGAGCGCTGAGTCAACCAGCTAGTGTCCACGGCCGCGCGTCTCACTCTTGTAATCATGTGCTCAACTATTGTCCTACCACTTAAATAACTTACAACGATTACATACCTGCGCGATAATTTATATTTTTATACATGGCAATATACAATTATTGAGAAAATAATTATCGCAATCAAGGCGCGATCTTGTTTAAATATGCCGTTGGTTGACGGCTGCTGGGTGTCTTCACCATTTCTAGAATTTCTCATTAACTAGTACGTAATATACTATTCAAATAGCAAGGAGGCCTACAATTCATTGTCTTTACAATTATTTTAATAGTGTTGGTATCTGCGCGTACGCAGACCGCCGATGTATCTTATTTGAATAGGACAACAATACCTATGTGTTGTCTGGTACGCGAATCTTGCACATGTGCAAGATCTAGTCATGTAAAAAGGTCATATTATATTATTATTTATTGTATAAGCAAATAATACAAATGTTATACACGCAAAAAGTGCAGTTTCCTTATTGTAACCTTGATCAAGACATCTTAAAGACATTGCAATCTACAAATTAAGACCAAACGTTCATTTTAACTACCAAACGACATTACCTGGTGACTGGTCCCGCCTTCACACCCGCCACTGCATCTCCTGTAAGTCAGGATCAACAGTGGCACGTATTTTAATGACACTGAGCAGAGACGCTCGGCTAATCTTCGGGAATGTCTAACTTGTCTTTAACCCGCAACAAAATCAAACAAAAAGTAAAATTTATAAGAGTAATTGGAAATCAATTATTGTCCCCTACCTCCGTAATAAAGCGGGTGACAAAACAATTATGAACTAAAGAAGTAAATAACCTCGCATAAAGACTTTTACAGCCGGAGAAGCCAACTGTAAAGCACCGCGGATCCAATAATTATTACATTAAATGGGTTCTATTATGTGAGATACTATACTTGATTTCAGTAATACGAATAGGTAGGTATGGCAAAAATGCCGGAAAGCACGGAAATTCAAACGACCTTACCCTTGGCCTATGACACTCAGGGATGTTATATCTTTTTAACGCTGAAAGAATTTTTTAACGTAGTGTTTTATATTCTCTTTGGAATTTTTAAAATCGATTCAGTAGTTCCGGGGATTATGATATTATGTGATTTTTTAACATTTGACAGCCAATTTAAATGTCAATCCTTTTTAACCGACTTCAGAGGAGGTTATCAATTCGTACATTTTTTTTTCTTATGTATGTTCACCGATTACTCTGAGATTTCTGATTCGATTTACGTAATTCTCCTTTAGTTGGATGCAAAATAGCTGCCATTTGGTCCCATAAAAAATTGTTGAAGACCTGATGAATATCTTCGGACCTAGACAGTAGAACTTCTCAAAATTGAGTAGGTTTCCAATAGTTCTTTTTTAACAGGTTCAGTATTAACATCGAACTATAGTGAGGAAGAAGAAGTGGTGGGGGTGAGGAGGAGGGTGAGAAAATTAAGTTACTGTAGGCGTTTTGCTCTTATGAGCGTTGTTAACGAAAATTGAGTTTAGCTCACACTAAAAAGTAAAAAATAAAAAAAACTACGTTTAAAAACACCGACTTCAACTACTAAAAAGTATAAAATAACTTAATAAAGATTTAATTTAATACACCTCTTGTGCAAACCTATACCTTTCATATCAATAAAATACAATTATTTATATGTGCTACCTATTGATAGGTTTGAAGTCGGTGCCAAGCCTTAAACAAAATAAAACTTAATATTATAAACAGTTTAGTTTCTGTAAACAAATTTTTACGCTAAAGATTAACCTACATAAATAATCCTATAAGCAATGTGAATTTGTGACATTTTGGTTTGCGTATTGGTACCTCTGTTTTGAAAACAAACTAATAATGGAATTAAGTAATAATGAATACCTACTATTATAAAAACAACTTATATACTATACCTTTGTGCAGCAGATAATTTTTACAAATCTATAATATATAAATTAGGTTACAACGAATCAAAATTTTACTATATTTCGAGACGACCGCCTACGTCGTTTGCCCGCTTGTGTTGTTTTCATTGTTCTAGACTAGTATAGAGTTTTTCAATATTTTTTAATATGCGACACTTTTTCAGGTTAAAAACTTCTGGCGACCCCCGTGGGCGATACACAGACTAAAAGTTTTAGAAAAAGATTTAGATGTGATTTAGAAAGTGATTTAGAAGACTGTGTTAATGAATTTCTCCATTTTGGTACCTAAATTTATTATGAACACCTATACTCTGTAAGAATGGCGACTTCTTGAGTAAGGCCCCCAGGTGGTCGCGACCCACAGATTGAAAAACACTGTTATAGACAAAGCTATCCCGCTCCGGGTCACGCGCGGCGAGTGTAGGTACCTACTATTCCATTTGGCTTGGCACCGATTTCAAACCTATCAATAGGTAGCACATATAAATAATTGTATTTTATTGATATGAAAGGTATAGGTTTGCACAAGAGGTGTATTAAATTAAATCTTTATTAAGTTATTTTATACTTTTTAGTAGTTGAAGTCGGTGTTTTTAAACGTAGTTTTTTTTATTAATTAATGACATTATTCTACATATTTAAAATCTATAAAAAAACCGACTTCCACTACAAAAAAGTATAAAATAACTTAATAAAGATTTAATTTAATACACCTCTTGTGCAAACCTATACCTTTCATATCAATAAAATACAATTATTAATATGTTTTTACTAAAATGCTTAATGTATATAATATATATAACATAAATATATAATTACTTTAAATAAATGTGAGTACTTTACTTAACCTATTTTGTTTAACGTTCATATTATCAAATAATGTAGAAAAGGTAAATAAATCTGGAGTAGGCATCCCTAAACACACACACCTTGACAGTTGGATTACAATAATTACACGATCGATACTCACACATATCAAAGAAAGCGAGGACACTTTTAGCGCATCGTTTGTTAGCATTGCTCAATCTAGACGTGTATATAATCTAAGGCTGGCAAGCAAGATTAACATGGATTATATATTGAGCAAATATATACAGAATACAGACAGTGTGGAACGTATGTCAAGAGACGACCGGACGGAAGTAAGAAACCGACAACTATCATAGACAACAATGTTTGTTTATCATCTACAAGTAATACTGGCACTTAGTCAATAAGCTCCAATATTACTAACAAGTACTCCTTGGATTCGACATTCTTACAGAGTATAGGTGTTAATAATAAATAAAAGAAATTATAAACATAGTCTAAATTACTAACTTTTACAGCCGATGCCAACAATCAATCAAAAATTTTAGATTGAAGTCAATCCGGATTGTTTTCTACTTTTCGATTGGTCGAATATCTTGTTGCCCATAAACAAAACAGGCGACAGTCGATTGCCTCTGTTGATAGATTGAAACAATCGGTTCCCTCTGGACAATTTAGTTTGACGCAGAATATTTCATTGCATATATATGCATTTTCAGCATTTTGTAAATAAATAATTTGTGAAAAACAAAACTTAACGTTAGAAATAATAATCATTGCAATAAAAACAATTCAATTTGAAATAAAACTATCTCGTAGCTTCTGATACCCACGACACAAGTCTCGATCTTAGTGTGGGGTCAGGACTATGTATGTGACTGTTGGGTGTATTTATTTATTTATTTTACGGATTTTATCGCGATTTGGTCGGACGTCCGCCCCGTGACCACGAAAGCTGTAAAGTAATCGAAACGTCGCGTCGCGACGGGAAGTTAAAAAATGTAAAAACTAAACCATATCGCGATAAAATCCGTAAAATATAGTTTTATTTCAATTTGTAACATTCGCGTGTAACATTTGTAACATAAGAAACCATTAAACAATTCAATTTGTCCCAAATATATAGATTTTTATAGAATTGTTGTGTTTCTGGCCACTGAAAAATAATATATCCAGTAAACAATGATTTATCACTTGTCATTCTAATAGAAATATTATGAGAACATTGTGGAGAAAAATGCGAAATGTGATTGAACAATTACATAGGTCCGTGGAAAGTGATCACTGCCGCCCATGAACATCCACTACTATTGGATCATGGCTGTGTTGCCGGCCCATCAAATCGGGAAGAGAGCGAGTAGGCCATAGCCTGCCCATTCATACTGAGTCATGACTAATAACAGCGTGGCTCTATAACTTCCCATGATAAAAATTTGATTCCTTTTTCTATTATTTTTATTCTTTCCATTATTATTGTAAATTGTGCGTAATAAAGAATATTTCATTATAAATGTTTTATTTACAAAACACATTGAACAATTAAATAAAAATACAACTATGAAATTAAGAAACATGATGTAGTGTTTGTATACTTGTCTCGGGGGCACGGGCAGCGGGGGGATCAGTCACGTGCGAGCCGGGAGCGAGAGCGGGCGGTGAACCTCAGCTGCTGGTGACTTGACGAGCCAAAGACAACCCCTGTGTCGGAAGTAAACACAACACATCATAAAAGAAATCATAGTTTTCAAAATAAAATTAAAAAGTATCAATTCGTTCAAGATAAAATATACACAACAATACAATATTTTAGATCTAATTGAAGAAATCGTTAATCAATGCAGTGTCATCTTCATTTACATTCGTTTTTACTTTCTAGTTTCATTGCTGTTGGCAAATCTGCTTAAATAATCCGTGGAAATTCTCGGATTGCAATAATGGATTGTTTTGAACAATCCATCCAAACGTCAACACTGATAATTGTTTATTGGCAAGCCTAAACTGACATTTTCATACAGAGGACAATCATCAAGCAAGGATTGGCCCTCCCAAAAGTAGATTGATTTTTTAGATAGTTTTTTCCCTACTGAGATTGATTATTGGCAAGCTATAGTCAGAAAAAAGATTGAGCTCTCAAAGTCATACAGCAAATTTTGGATTGGGATTGATTGTTGGCATCAGCTGTTAGTCTGTCTATCGCCAAATTGATTTGCCTACAAATATGTTCATACATCTTAAATTAAAAATTAAAGAAAATACAAGCAAAAAAGTGAGAAAAAAAAACTTTTTGCTGTATAACTTTTTTTTTTTTCTTTCTTTCTTTTTTTAGACCACTAACAACAACATAATCCTCTTAAAATATGGAATTTGAGCAATAAATTATGTATAAAAGAAATAAATAAAATATAAAAACACCAAAATAAAAGAACAAAAACAAAAACAAAAACAAAAACAAAAACAAAAACAAAAACAAAAACAAAAACAAAAACAAAAACAAAAACAAAAACAAAAACAAAAACAAAAACAAAAACAAAAACAAAAACAAAAACAAAAACAAAAACAAAAACAAAAACAAAAACAAAAACAAAAACAAAAACAAAAACAAAAACAAAAACAAAAACAAAAACAAAAACAAAAACAAAAACAAAAACAAAAACAAAAACAAAAACAAAAACAAAAACAAAAACAAAAACAAAAACAAAAACAAAAACAAAAACAAAAACAAAAACAAAAACAAAAACAAAAACAAAAACAAAAACAAAAACAAAAACAAAAACAAAAACAAAAACAAAAACAAAAACAAAAACAAAAACAAAAACAAAAACAAAAACAAAAACAAAAACAAAAACAAAAACAAAAACAAAAACAAAAACAAAAACAAAAACAAAAACAAAAACAAAAACAAAAACAAAAACAAAAACAAAAACAAAAACAAAAACAAAAACAAAAACAAAAACAAAAACAAAAACAAAAACAAAAACAAAAACAAAAACAAAAACAAAAACAAAAACAAAAACAAAAAGGTTAGGTTAGGTTAGGTTAGGTTAGGTTAGGTTTTTTTTTTTTTTTTTTTTTTTTTTTTTTTTTTTTTTTTTTTAAAAGCTTGTCCCTCCGATACCGTTCAGAGGATTTTTCTACATAAATTTAATGATTAGCATACATTCGTTTAAAAACGACTAGAAAAAAAATAAAAGTTACACATGTAAAAATATCACACATAAAGTGCTTCGTCTGATGCTAATCTAACTACCTATCTGAACGATTACAGTCATCCGACAACTACAAGATACAACTATTTTACAGTAAAAATACAAGTATGTACAAAATATCAAATAACTTTAAAAACATAACAACTTACATACTTGTTAAAAGATTAAGAACATTGTAAAATTTACACATTTTTAGATATAGCATGTCTTCTTCGTCAAAACCACATTCCTTGGCAACTAGGTTTATATAATATCATATTATATTAAGTAGTTGCCCCATCTATTTGTTTCTATTCAACACTTTACATGCTATATCTCTACAGTATCTTAAAAATTTACATCTTATCTCACCGGTCTCCAGTATACTGCTTAGGTTATCTTTACATATTTTAATATCAATTTCGCTTTCGACTTTCAGACGTTGATACAGATATACTGGGCATTCGGTCAACACATGCAAAACATCTTCAATGGCCGCTGGGTCACAGATGCATGAGGGGCTCTCCTTGCACTTGAAGCGATTCAAGTACTCAGAGAATCCCCCATGACCCGTGAAAACTTGCGTGAGAACCGGGTCCGTTGGCATCTTCCGGATTACGCTGTATGCTTGTCTGGCGTCAGGGAAAAACAGCTTGGTCACTGAAGCTGTTTCTCCCGCCCGATAGCGCTCGTTCCACTCATCAATCGACCCCTGTCGGATCTGTCGCTTGACGAATGATACGGGGCATAGGTCATAGTCGGGCTTCTTTTTCAGCGTTTGGGCCGCTGCTTTAGCGAGTTCGTCTGCGCGCTCATTCCCAGCCAACCCCACGTGCGCCTTAACCCAAAAGAGGTTAATGGTTTTATCGCACTCTACGGTCTTACTCAACAAATCGTTGATGCCAAATGCAATGGGGTGGAGGGAGTTTCCGCTCGCGACGGACTCGAGCGCGGCCCTCGAATCGCAGAAGATGCTGTAGTCTTTACGACTGCCCTGTAAGGCCATTTGCACAGCTTTCCGCAGAGCGAGCAGCTCTGCCTGGTAAACGGTGCAGAACGATTCCAGTTTCATTTTGGTGGCTTTCGTCTCGGCATCGCCGTCCCATAAGGACACCGATGCTCCGACTTGGCCACCAATTTTGCTGCCGTCGGTGAATACCTTGACGGTATTCGCAGCCTTGAGGTTCAGCTCTGCATCGTTCACCACGCATTCGAACTGCAACGCTCTACGGTGAGCCGGGTGTTTCGAAATAGCAAAGGGCACAGGAAATTCCACCTCTCGGTCACCCACCACTTGCTGAGTATGTCCCTTTTTCACTTCGTAAAGAAGCGCCGCTTCTCGGACACGAATGTCTAGCGGAAGGATCCCGGCAAGCAGCAGGGCCGAGTTTAGCGAAACGGTCCTGTAGCCCTTTACCACTTTCTGTGCAAAACCCCGCTGAACCCTAGCGAGCTTCTTCTGTATCCCGATCTTATTGCTCGCTGGCGCCCAAGCACTGGCCGCGTATAATATCGTGGGTTCAACGACTGCCGTATACAGGGTTTTCACTACTTCAGGTCCCAGTCCCCACTGCACCTTCGCTGCAGTAGCCACTCGTTTGTAGAAGCCTATAGCCTTCCTACAAACTTCCGAGACGTGCGTGTTGAATGTTAATTTGTCATCCACAGTCAGGCCCAGTATTTTAATTTCATGTGACAGGCCAATGTCCACTCCGCCCATGCGCAGGATTGGGGAGTCGTACTTTAGTCGTCGTGTTACGACCATAGCCTTCGTCTTCTGAGGAGCGAAATTCAGCTTATTCCGAACTCCCCAATCCCGCACATACGCTAGCGCCTCATTGGCCTGTTTCTGTATTTTTAGTGTCTCATCTCCGTGAAACACTAACACAACGTCATCGGCAAAGGCTTGGCAGTAGAAGCCCCGCTTGTCGAGCTCCTTTAGCAATGGGTCGAGGAGCAAGTTCCACATAATAGGACCACCAATAGACCCTTGTACACATCCCTTGGTGGTCGTTCTCATGTGTTCTACTCCGGCGTAGCGAACTTTGACTCTACGGCTCTCGAAGTAGCTGTCTACTAACCGTCTTATGTTTTTCGGACAACCTTCCTCCGCCAGTCTGACCTTAATAGCGGGCCACCAAGCACTGTCGAAGGCTCCCTCTATATCCAGTGAGATCAGTGTGACAATTTTCTTGTCACTCACTTTACCCCTGATGTACTGGAGTAGGGTATAGAGGGAGTCTTCCGTGCCTCTTTGGGGCATAAAGCCAAACTGTCGTGTACTCATCCTAGGTAGCAGATGCCACTTCACTCTTCCCACTACCATCTTCTCCAGAATCTTTCCCAGCACCGGCAACAAGCCTATCGGTCTGTACGATTTAACGTGTGTGTAGTCCTCCTTTCCGGGTTTACGGAGGACTACGACCGTGGCCTCCTTCCAGATGGTCGGGAAGTGGCCATTTGCGAGGCATTTGTTAGCCAGTGCGAGGAACAACTCCGGATCCTTAAGGATAGCTTGTTTGCAGATGTCGGCTGTTAGACCATCTGCTCCGGGGGCTTTCTTAGGGTTGAAGCTGTTCACAGCCGCCAAGGTTTCATCCATGGTAAATGGCGGATCATGATAATCACTATCCGCTAATCCGTCATTTATGCTATGAGCTTCTGCCCTAATCCGCTGGTGTTCTGCGTTATCGTCCTCCACCCGGTCCTCCGGGTAGAAGACTTCCGCCAAAACCTTCGCCGATTCTTCTGGACTAAGGGTAACACCGTCTTTCTTCAGGGGGAGATCTTCCTCTCTTTTCGACACTCGCCCTATCACTCTATAAATTCCGTCCCAAACGGTTTCTTTTGCTTGTCGTTCGCAGAATGCTTTCCAGCTGTTAGTTTGGGCCTTTTTAGCTGCTGTCTCATACTCTTCCTTTGCTTTCAGGTACTCTCCGACGACGAAATCCCTGCGGACTGCTGCTGCCCAGCGGATCCTTCTCCTCCTGGTGACCATGGCCTTTCTCAGTGAGGCTAGCTCATCAGACCACCATGGAATAGTAGGCTTTCTATTAATTTTGAATTTTAGGTATGCTCTGATTACAGGCTTCCAGAATGACTTGAGTGTAATCTTCTACTATTCCGTCTATTTCTCTTTTGTTTTTTAAATTTACAATATTGCTAGTGTTAAATTTTGAATCTAATTTTAATTGGGCGAATTTATCACTAAATTCGGCCCAATTAGCTTTTTTGGTATTAAAAGTCCGAGTAGTTCTGCTAATTTCTATCTGATCAAGTTTGCCAAATTTGATGTTAAATAAAATGGTGTTGTGGTCGGAGCTCACAAGGCCTTCACTGATCCGCCAGTCGTTCACCTGGCCGAGAAGGTCCTCTGTGCATAATGTAATGTCCACATAGCTTGTATAGCGCTTACCACCCCTTATTGTGTCAAACGTGGGTACGTCGCCTTCATTGAGCACCTGGAGGCCCCATTCTCCTATGCATTCTGCTAGGTCCTCTCCCCTACCGTCAGTACCCGCGCTACCCCACCACATGCTTTTAGCGTTGAAGTCACCGCCGATGAGGACATTGGTGGGACCCAGTTCGCTAACGATCCTCCCCAGTTGTTCCAAGTATGGCCCTATGGGTTTATCTGGCTCAAAGTAGACGGAGACCACGGCGATTTCCCGGCCTCCAGCATATATGGTCACCACTGAGATGTTGGTCGTGGTGAACTTTGGACATGGCTTGACTTTGGTGTTATCGTCAAATACTACAATAGCGGCCTTAACCGTAGTATTGTCCACGCCTACATACTGGAAAACCCTCGCGCCGCCGTAGTCCCTCACCCTACCTTGAGCGCCCACGTATGGCTCCTGGAGTAGAGCGAACGCCATTTTTCTGCTCGCGGCCTCAAGCATAATCTCCTGCGTAGCCAACTGCTTTCGCTGGAGATTAGCCTGGGCTACGAGCAGTGGCCGTGCTCCTGCTGGGGGATCGTTTTGCTCGCTTACCCTGGGGACAACCTCAGCAATACGCTACCGCCGTCCGCGCCAGGGCGTCCCACTTCCTCCTCACCGGACATTCGCCGCTAAAAGCATTATGGTCGGCTCTATCGAGACCCGACCTGACGCAGTTGCAACACGTGGGGGGCGCCTGTGCCAAGCGTTTGGCACAGTCCCTACCGAGGTGCGCACCCCCACAGTGACTGCACACGTCAGTCTGGTCACTACAGAACCGCCTCCCGTGGCCATAACCGAGGCAGCGCGAGCACTGCACTAGAGGGGATTGGTCCTCGACTTTTACGCGTTGGACGTCGATGTGAACCGACCCCTGCTGGGTAAGTCTCTTCCAAAGCTCTGGAGAGACTTGTAGCACTACGTGCGATGTGAGTGCGTTCCGCGCGCCCTTCCGGAACTTCACGGACATGCGCGCGCAGTCCCCCTTCACATCCCCAATCAGGTTCCGGTTCTGTGATCGGAGTGCCTTGACGATCTCTTCGTCCGTGTTATGACTAAGGACGTTTCTTAGGATCACTAAAGGATCCTTATTCTTTATATCCTCCATCTTGAAACGTCCTTCCCCTTTCTTTATCTTTTCTTTTACCCTGTCCAGCTCAACTTTCGAACTGCAGCCTAAGATCACCTTTCTGTCCTTAGCCTTTCTCATCCTGTCGATTTGCAATCCTTCATCCCTGGCGTTGACAGTTTTGCGGATCCGTTCTAGGACCTGCTCGCCCGTCTCATTCTTATCCTCCGAGGCTATGACCACCGAATGCATTGCTGCCTGGTTCGGCCTCGGCCTCGGGGGTCCCGTAAGAATGCTGGCGTAGCTCTGTCGCTGGTCCCAGTCCTCTTTCTGTTTTCGGATCGCCTCCGTCAACGCCGCCATCTCTTCTCCATTCCTCCTGAGCATTTCGCTGTGCTCATCGATCTTTTTGATGAGCTCCTGCTCTCCTATTCCTCTGTTATCAACATCCTTCCGCTGTGTGTTATGTCCTTTCTCTTTAGGTGTTGTCCTTTCTGTGCATTCTTCTTTATGCTTTCTCCCTTCCTCAGCTTCCTTCACCAGCTTGAATAGCCTTTCGGTGGCATTCGTGACCTCGTTCTTAATCTCAGTCTTGAGATTGCGGCTGTTGCCAATCGACAACTTGATCCGCATGAGGCAAGCTTTTGCCTCTGCGGTGCGATTGGCAAAGGTGGTGGGTGCCGCAACTTGCTGAGGTCGCTCAGCCACGCTGGTAATATCCGCCGCTTTCTTCGCCTGGCCCGTACCCTTGCCCTCCGGTTGCGTCAACGTAGCCCTCTGCCGCGACGGCCCTGCCAGCACCGGATCCGCAGATTTCTCAATCTGCGACTCGATGCTGCGCCTGGCCCGCGCGACTTTGGTGCCGTTCGCTTCCGTTGGGCTGGTGTTGTCGGGCGTAGCGCTTCGGCGGACTGCTCGGAGTTCCATCTCCTTTGCGGGAGTTCTGAACCCGAACATCTTAGGCGCTGAGGGTATCGCCAAGGATTACTTTTCGACAGGACAGGTCAGCACTTGAGGGTGTAAATAGCCCTCAAATGTGTACACACACAGATTTCCAAAGCAGTAACGAGTCGCGGTGGTTCTAATAATAATATTGTTGTCGGATCTTTCAGAGGGACGCGTCAGTTTATAAAACTTTAAGCTTGCAGGTGTATGTGGCCTGCAAGCTGAATCAAAAATTTAAAATTTAAAATTCCCCACAGGGGAAAGGTCTTAAAACTACCTTAAAACTAACTTAACCTAAGTCAAGAATTAAAATTTTAAAATAAATTAATTAAAATGTTGTGTTCCTAGTATCTGTGCGGGGCGACGTGTGCGGAGTCGCACCGGTTAAAAACCCTAAAAATGGGTAAAATTTAGAATTTAATATTAAGAATTTAAACAATTTTTTAAAACCGAAAAATTTCCGAAAAGTAACCGGGTACAACTTGAGACTTTTGCCGGGCAGGGATTGTAGGCCTTGAAGAGACCTACAATTTGAACCCTAAAACGGGTCTCCAAGCCCAATACTGGGGAAGTTAGGACGGGAGGGGGTGAGGCAAAAAATTTGCGGGGAAGTGGGGGGGAATCTTCACCTCCGAGGGGGTGAAGGCGGGGGGTGGGGGGGGGTAAAATTTTTGGGGGGGGGGGGAGTTTTGGTCGGGGTCGGGAAAGGGGAAGGAGATCGGTCGGGAAGGAGACTAGGCTTCGGAGCTGCTCGGCCTTCGGGGTCCGCGCTCGTCGACAATGTGACGTCACCGAGGGGTCAGGTGGAATCGGCTCTGGTAGTTGTAGAGGGACTTCCAGAACCGTCTATTCGAGAGTAGGTGTTGTTTACTCGAAATCCACCGACTGCAAGCCGTGCGGTGACTCACTTGTTGTTGTCAACCGAGGATGGAAACTTCCACTACGCAGCACTCGCTACTACGCACAGAGGAACACGGAGTCACACACAGTGTTACAATTCCGGCACAATACAAACAATTACGCAGTTGCAACGTAGCCTTGAAAGTTACTCTTGGTTGGTTTTCGCCCTGCAAAAAACCGAAATACTGGTGGATTCAAAAAAATTTTTACTCACCAGTATACCTGATGAACAGCCCCTTCAGGTCTAACAAAAATGTTAAGGGGTCACAGATCGTTTTCGGCTCCTACAAGGTTCTGAAAAGTGACCAAAATTTTCCAACCACCAAGATGTAAATAGCTGTCACAACTCACGTTCAAAATTGTTTCTGAATGGATGACCAGGTAAGGGAAGTTCTCCTCTGTCTGATGGTGTGTAGCCCTTCCGTCAAGGAAGTCTCCTTCGGCTTCTCTGCCGCGTGACGAAAACCTATTTTTGGTAATATCACCAGAACTACAGACGAGAAAAATCCAAAACTTGGATCAGACACTGGTCTCCACTGAGATCTTCAGTACTGCACCGGAAAAACACTACGTCGTCGATTTACTTTTGGCAGCGCACTCAACTTTCACTTTTTATAATTTAGTGAAAACACTAAACGTCCCGGAAAAGCGCGGTTTTCGGCTTTAAGCTCGCGATTTTTACACACGGCAACACTTGCACTGGGGTGGTAAGCTGTGCAAACTTTCGCGAACTTTCGGGAACTTTTTCCACCACTTTCCGATTTTAATGATTTAAAACTTGCGGAGCGGGGGAAAAACGATGCGCTCGTGGCTGCGGGTGGCTTGCGACTCTGAGGTTAGGTTAGGTTTTTTTTTTTTTTTTTTTTTTTTTAATGTGGGCGTGAAGCCCACTCTTCTCCCCTGATCAATAAAAATCAAGGCCTTTGTATATTTGGAGTTTTATATTGTAAGTGTAGTTAGTTTTGGTTCACTTTTCTTTAAGTGAATATATTATCTATTTTCTTTATACTTATCTATGCTATTGGTGTTAACTTATTTCTTTATTTTTATATATTTTTATGTATTTAATTTTCTTTTATCTTTTTTATATTTTGTTTTTGGAGTTTTTAATCTATTGTTTACATCATAACTTATCTAATCTTGATTATTTATATCTTATAATCTAACATTTACTATTCCTACATAATCTTTTATTATGTATTTTAGTAAACTATTGCTTAATTCTTACAGTATTTTAATGTTTTATCTTTCTTATTATTTTTGTATATGATGTTGATTGCTTATTTTAATGTTTTTATTTTCAAAGCTTACAATTTATTCAGGATATGCGGGTTTAGTTGAAACATGGACAACATTCTTCTTAAAATAGTAACATCGACATGTTTGACTCTCATGCTTTATGTTTTCTTGCAGGTTATCATCGACGGTTGCTGTTTTCCGGACATACGCTGCGCATCGGGTTTTCCTCTTTCTAGTGGCGTTTACTATTTTCATCGTGATGAAACTACTTGTTTACAAAGGTAAGTTTATTTTATTTTATTTTATTTGTTTATCTTTGTTTTACATTATAACGTAAATTTATTTTTAACTCTTTATTTTTCTCTCTACTTTTTACTGTAAGTTTTATGTACTTATTTTAATTGTTCAATTTTTGAATAAAAACGTCCCAATTTTATATCTTTATGCTGCTTTTTTATTTTAATATTTTATAATTTCTTACAATTAATCATGTTAAAGGTTTAAGCTTCATCCACCAGATCCTAGATATCCTTTACGCAGACGGTAGTATCTATATACCCACGATATAGTTTCCCACTGGTGTTTAAATTTGGGATTGTTACGTCAGTGTGTGCCTGTAGACTGTGTTCGATGCAAAGAGTTGGGACGTCATTCCCCCTGTCGTCAATCCCCGCGCTGCCTCGCCCCATGCATTCGGCGTTTTCGTGTCCCGTTTGGATTTCGTGGGGTCCCAGTTTTTCAACAGTTTGTCTTGTCTGATCTGGGACTCTGGGATCCACATCAGCAATATGCTACTGTGGATCTCGCCAGAGTTTCCCACTTTCTCCTCACGGGGCACTCCGCGCTGAACGCGTTATGGTCGGTTCCGCTCAGTTTCGCCCGGACGCAATTGCAACACGTTGGCGGTACCTGCGCCACCCAGTCAGGACAATCTGACCTGTGGTGAGGCCCGCCGCAGTGGCTGCATGCGTCCGTTTGATCCCGGCAGAACCGCTTCCCATGACCGAAGCCGAGGCAGCGCGAGCATTGCACAAGGGGGGATTGGTCCTCCACTCTGACTCGCTGAATGTCGATGTGTACTACTGCCGCCTCTGTGAGAATCTTCCACGCCTCCGTCTGCACCTGCAGGACCACATGACAAATATGCGGATTCCTGGTCCTCCTGCGGTATTTGACGGTCATCTCCGTGTCAGATTGGCTCAATTTCCCAAATAGGTGGTTGTTTTGGGATATGAGGGCTTTTATAATGTCCTCGTCAGAGTTGATGGTAAGGACATATTTCAAGATGATCAGAGGCTGCTTGTTTTTTACATCTTCCATGTTTAGTTCTCCTTTCGCTTTCCTTATCTTTTCCTTTATCTTTCCTAATTCTTCTTTCGTCCTACATCCTACGATTACTTTCCTGTCTTTTGCTTTTCGTATCTTATCTACTTTTAGGCCTTCCTCTTTAGCGTTAATCGTTTTCCGAATTCGTTCAACCACTTCGTCACCTGATTCTGTCTGGTCCACCGAAGTAATTACAATTGAGTGCATTGTTGTAGTAGGCTCTCTTGGTTTATTTTTCGGTGGTCCAGCCAGCACATCAGCATAACTTCCTTTATTTTCCCACTCTTCTCTTTGCTTTTTCATTTCTTCATTAAGTTTTATCATCTCTTCTTTATTTTCTTGTAACAGCTTGCTATGTTCTTCCAGTTTCCTAATAATGTTGTTTTCTCCTTTCTTCGTCTCTGTTTCTCCCTGTTCGTTTGCAATTTTGTCTCTCCCTTTTTGCTCGGTTCTCCCGTCATTCCCTGTTTCTTCTCTATATGCTCTGTCTTCTTCTGCGTCTCTAACTAGCTTGTATAATCTTTCCGCGGCTTCTATAACTTCGTTTTTTTTTTTTTTTTTTTTTTTTTTTTTTTTTATTTCTGTCTTGAGATTTCTACTGTTATTTATCTGGAGCCTAAGTTTTACAAGACAGGCTTTTGCTTCAGATGTTCTATTTAGATATTTAGTGTCCGTTTTTGGGGACTTGTCGAAAGAGCTTGCAAGTATTGCAGTTTTCTTGCCCACAGTTTTGGTGTCAGTTGGGTTCAACCGTGGCCTCTGTCTCACAGGCCCGGCGCCTCCAGTCTCCTCTACTCGTTCGAGTTGGGATTCAATGCTACGCCGCGCCTGCGCGACAGTTGTCCCGGTTGCCCCTTTTGGGCTAATTGTGTCGGGAGTTTTATTATGTGTTGACGGCTTGCTGCCGACGTCTTTCGCGGGAGTTCTAAATCCGCAGCCAAACATTTTGTTTTAAGAAGTGAGATTTATAAATTGTCAAGGGGATGCGTCGATATAATAGAAATAAAATGTTACAGGTGTAAAATGCCTGTTAAGGTCAATTTGTGTGTAAACTTTAAAGAAATTTATTCTTTATTTCAGGTGGTGAGTTAGAGCAGTGCGCAGCACAGTCAGGTAAGTCACAGTTTAACAATAAACGTTTTTGGAACTAAAAATACAAAAGTCTTAAGTTTAATTTCAGCGAGAGTGAGGTGCCTATAGTAGGCTATTTTATGCACTGATGGGTTTAAAGTTATTAATTTTTATTAAAAATTTTAATTTTTAATTTTACCCAAAATTTTGTATGACTGAACTCGAGTTGATATGCCTAATGACGCTACCGGGTGGGTGGGCGGGGCAATTTTTGCAGTTTTGGTGCGACTAGGCCCCGCATGCGTGGTATCCACGTGTCGGGCTCGACAAAACGCGTGCAATGGTGCAATAATCGGGAACAGCCGGGAGCAAAAAATTTCGAGGGGGGCCAAAAAAGTGATATTTTATAAGAAATTCAGTGAAAATTACTATTATTAACAACAAAACAATGCGAACACAACGGCCCTTGTGTGCCACCGAACGGCAGGACACAGGTTGTACAAAGAATCCAGAATTCTAGACCAAAAAGTCAATTTTTATTTATAACTAAGTAAAATTTTCAAACAAATTATCGAACTATATGGACTATCACAAAAACAAACAATTTCGGTTCGCCAGATCCCAGCAGGCGTGGAGTCCACGTATCGGGTGCGACGGGACGCGTTTATAATTGCAACAATCCAAGACAATTCGATGCGAGAAATTTAGAGTATGTTCAAAAAGTGTTATTTTCGAAAAATGTCAAAATACAATTCAATATCACACTGAAACGATCAAAACACCGCGCCCTCTATGCGCTTTCAAACGAGAACAGACCACAAATAGAAAAAATTGAAAATTGGTTAGGTTAGGTTAGGTTAGGTTAGGTTAGGTTAGGTTAGGTTGGTCCCGGCGCGTTCTGTATTAACTGTATCCCGGGGCCGTCTCTGAAGTGCACCGATGGTGGCCGACGCGGGGTTTTTAGTCGGTATTTCGGCGCGTAGATTTGGTAGGGACCCGACCCAGCGGCCGCCCGTCCACATCCACGGGCGGTACAACATCTTCGCTGGGCTCGGAAGGCGCCGGTGAGTCCGACACACCCTCGCCCCTTCGGGGGTGGGATGGTCCGTAAAGGGATTTTCCCCGCGAGAAAAAAAAAAAAAAAAAAAAAGAAAAAAAATAAAAAAAAAAAAAAAAAAAAAAAAAAAAAAAAAAAAAAAGGTTAGGTTAGGTTAGGTTAGGTTAGGTTGGGGTGCTATGTCGGGAACCTCCACGTGGTGCACCCTGGGCAACGTGGGTCATCGAAGTTGCGATTTTGCAACTTCAATGGCCGACGGCAAATATCCGACGGGGAGGGCAGGGGGTTTGGCGGTCGTTGGCTTTTGTGGCGGCCGCCTCCATCTGTCGTTATTTTAGGTGGGGCCCATCTCTGGGCCACCCTCCGGTTCTGTCCCGGAGGTCTCGGCGGGCTCGGTGTGCGCTTACCCCGCCGCCGGGCGGGCTGTGGGAGTGTCCCTCTCACGGTCACCGTCGCATATCGTAATCCGGTTGTGAAGTTTGTGGTCATGTCTCGCATTCCCACCGGACCGAGGGTCCTGGCTTAAACGCCCGGACCGCGAGGGAGGATGCCTCTATAAAAAGTACCCCGAATCCCAAGCGGCGGCGCACCGCGAGGGGATGCATGGCTGATGGGAAGTTCAGTCTCTAGTGCGACCCCCGTCAGAGTACCAGCCGACCCTCTGACGGGTTACGCTAGGCTTACCCAGGTACAGGGGGCACTGCCTGGGTGGACCTTCTTTTCCCCCATACTCGTGGGACTTAAAATGGATCTTTTTAAACAACCAAAAACCAATGATGACGTAGTGGGAGCAAAAGTACCTTTGGTACTCGTGGAGCGTATGGGCGTGCTATCGGATTCCGACAGTGCGTCTAGCGTTATGAGTGTGGTGAGCGGTGTGAGCGTGAACTCTAAGCGCTTACGCAAACGCCCGAGGGAGGTCGCAGAGTCAGGGTCTGACTCGGCCCTGAGCGACACAGCGGTGCCGGCCCCTAAAGTCGGTGCTAAAAAAGGAGGGAGAGGTAGGCCTCCAACTACTGGCAAATATGCCGGTATCGGCCTATCCAGGCGTGAGGCTGCGGCTGCTATGAAGGCCGCAGCAGCCGCCGAAAAGCTGGAGGAGGACGAGCGGCAGATTGCGGCTCTGACGAAACGGGTGACGGAAGGGAGAGTCACTCGCCTGTCGGAGTCGTCGTCTGCTGTCTCGGATATGGAGGTCGAGGCAGAGGATTTACCTGCCTCTGATCTAAACCAGAGAGTGGCCGACGCGGTTGCGGCAATAAAAAGGGTCAGCAAGGTATCAAAGGGCCTTAGCGGCTGCAGCCAGAAGGCACTCAAAGAGGCAACGACCTCCATCCTGGAGAGTGCTCAGGTGCTCCTGACCCGCACCACAACTGAAGAGACGGCGCTGCTGCGGGCCCAAAACGTAAGGCTCGCAGCGCAAATGGCGGAGCTCCGCAAGGAGCACGAGGAGCTCAAGGCGGAGATGGCCAACTTCCGCCGCGAGCACCTCAGGCGGGAGGTGGGCCTTCCGCCGACAACGCCGCAACCGCAACCGCAGCTGCCGGCACAGGAGTCGGAGGTGACTCGCCTGATCCGGCAGGAGATGGCGAGCTTCAACGCACGCTTCTCAGTGCTTGAGGGGAGGATTTTACGGCCCCCTCTAGCTGCAGACCAACGCAGCTCTCCGGCGCCGTCGTATGCGGCCCAAACTGCAGCGCCCCGTGCCGCCCAACCGGCACAAGCGGCTGCTGCCACGAATACAAGGAGTGTCCCAACTGCCGCCCCGAAAAAGGAAATTGCGGGGCTTAAATCAAACAGGCAGTCGAAAAAAGACGCAAAACTGGCGAAAAAGACAGGTGCTCCGGCTGCTCCGCCAGCACAAACTGTCAGACCTGAGGCGGAGTGGACGGTGGCGGGCGCCGCCAAACACTCAAAAAAGGCGCGCCAGCGGGCTAGGAAGCAGGCCCAGAAAGACCAAGCGGCGGCCAAGCGCCAGACCGCAAGACTCAGTACCCCCCGCTCTACAGCAGTGGTTCTTACCCTGCAGCCGGGGGCGGAAGACCGGGGCCTTACATACGCCAAGATACTGGCAAAGGCGAAAGCCGAGATCTCTCTTGGTGATCTCGGCATAACGGGCATCAAGTGTAAGACCACTGCTACCGGCGGTCGCCTGTTAGAGGTGTCGGGATCAACTAGCGGTCCCAAGGCAGACGCCCTCGCCGAAAAGCTCAGGGCGTCATTAGGCCAGGAGGATGTAAGAGTGTCCAGGCCAACCAAGTGCGCAGATCTGCGCATTTCGGGCCTGGACGACTCCGTCACGCAGGAGGAGGTCGCCGCTGCCATCTCCGGGGCCGGAGGTTGCCCGCCGGACCAAGTCAAGGCGGGCACTATACGCCGGGCTGTCTCCGGTCTCGGGACAATTTTCGTCAGCTGTCCCGTGGCGGCGGCCAAGAAGGTTGCAGGTAAACGGCTTTTGGTGGGATGGGTCTCGGCGCAGGTCACGCTCCTGGCGCCCAAGCCCTATCGGTGCTACCGTTGTCTGGAAGAAGGACATGCGGGGGCACGGTGCACCGCTGGGGTAGACCGCAGCCAACTCTGCTTCCGCTGCGGTCAGCCCGGTCACAAGGCTGGCACTTGCACTGCCACGCCGCACTGCGTCATCTGTGCGGCATCTGGCAAGCCAGCCGACCATAGGACCGGGTCAAAGGCCTGCGCCAGGCCCAAGAAAAATAATGCCAGGAGACAGCCGGGTCATCCACCGGCTAATGCGTCCAAGAAGGCAACCAGCTCCTCGCAGCCGGTTCACCCGCCGGTTGCGGCAGAACATCCGCCGAGGGCTGGGGAGGAGACAACGGCCATGGACACACAATAATGGCCCTACGTCGTCTCCTCCAAGCCAACATAAACCACTGCGCCAGGGCTCAGGATCTCTTGCTCCAGAGCATGGCGCAGTGGTCGATCGATGTGGCAGTTGTCGCCGAGCCGTACTTCGTGCCACCCAGGGATGACTGGGTGTGCGACACGAACCGCTCGGTGGCACTGCTAATGAGGTCTGCCGCCGACACCCTTCCCTTCGAGGCCGTCACCCGAGGGCGGGGCTATGTCGCGGCAATTTGGGGAAACATTATGGTCGCGGGGGTGTATTTCGCCCCCAGCCTTTCTCTCGCCGACATGGAGGATATTATTTTGGAGTTGGGCACGGTCGTCAGTCGTAGCCGTCCTCGTCCCGTGATCGTCCTAGGGGACTTCAATGCCCAATCTAGGGCTTGGGGTTCCCCGGCTACGGACGCGCGGGGCGAGTTAGTGGAGGAGTGGGCGGTCGAGCAGGGCCTGCTTCTCCTGAACCGGGGTTCCGTGCAGACGTGCGTGCGGATGCGGGGCGGGTCTATAGTGGACCTGTCGTTTGCTAGCCCCGCTCTCGCGCGCACCGTCCAGGACTGGCACGTCCTGGAGGAGGTGGAGACGCTGTCTGATCATCGGTATATTCGATTTAGCGTCTCCGCCCAGACCTCGGTTGGGCCGGTCCAAGCGGCCCCGGTGGGCGTTGGAGACGGCCCGCGTTGGGCACTGAAGCGGCTGGACAGGGAGGCTCTCCTGGATGCCTCAATCGTCAAGGCCTGGCTGGATTCTCCAGACAGGCCCAATAACATCGACGAGGAGGCGGAGTGGTTCCGGGAGAGCATGTCGCACATTTGCGACGCTGGCATGCCCCGAGTCCGGCCGTTACCTTCCAGGCGCCAAGTGTACTGGTGGTCGCAGTCGATCGCGCAGCTGCGCATCGCTTGTGTGCAGGTGCGACGCCGGTACGCTAGGTGCCGAAGAAGACGCCGCCGCCCCTTTACAGCGGCGGCCGAACAGGAAGAGGCGGAACTGTACAACCGCTACAGAGAAGCGAAGAGCGCCCTCCAGCTGGCCATCGTCCGGGCAAAGGCCCAGGCCAACGAGGAGCTGCTGGAGACTCTGGACCGAGAGCCGTGGGGACGCCCCTACCTTATGGTGCGGGGCAAGTTGCGCCAACGGGCTCCCCCACTGTCCCGGAGTCTCCAGCCGCAGCTGCTGGAGGAGGTGGTGTGTGCGTTGTTTCCGACGAGACCGGAGCACACACCACCGGCTATGGTTCCGCCTCGCAATGTGCCCGACGCGGAAGACGACATTGACGACGACGTGCCCGAAGTGACCCGGGTAGATTTGAGAGTGGCGGTGGCTCGCATCAAGAACACCGCCCCAGGGCCCGACGGCATTCCAGGCCGTGCATGGGTCCTGGCCATGGAGGCTCTCTGGCCCCGACTAGCGGGGCTCTTGAGCGCATGTTTGGAGCGGGGCCAGTTTCCAAGCCGGTGGAAGACCGGAAAGCTGGTCCTGCTCAAGAAGGAGGGGCGCCCCGCAGACTCACCATCTGCATACAGGCCCATCGTGTTGCTGGACGAGGTGTGCAAGATTTTCGAGCGAATCATCGCTAGCCGCCTCGTCCAGCACATGACCAGGGTGGGCCCGGATTTGGCGGACAACCAATTCGGTTTCCGCCAGGGGCGCTCCACGGTGGACGCAATCATGCGCGTGAGGGTCCTCGCGGAGGAGGCAGTCGCCCGGGGTGAGGTGGTCTTGGCGGTGTCGCTCGACATCGCCAACGCTTTCAACACCTTGCCCTGGAATGTCATCCGAGAGGCACTCCTGTATCACGGGGTGCCGCGCTACCTCCAACGCATTGTCGGGGCCTATTTGTCGGAAAGATCGGTTGTGTACCCGGGTCGAGAAGAGTGGTGTCGGCGAGAGACGTCGTGCGGCGTTCCGCAGGGATCGGTGTTGGGGCCGCTCCTGTGGAACGTGGGGTACGACTGGGCTCTGCGCGGTGCGCTTATCCACGGCGTCGGCGTCATTTGTTACGCCGACGATACGCTAGTCACAGCGCGTGGAAAGTCGTACCGGCAGGCGGCCATACGCGCGACTGCTGGTGTCGCGCACGTCGTGGGTAGGATCCGGCGGCTGGGCTTAGAGGTGGCATTGCACAAGTCTGAGGCCCTTTGTTTTCACGGGCCGAGGACGAAGCCGCCTCCGGGGTCCAGCATCATAGTAGGAGGAGTCTCCATCGCTGTCGAGTCGACGATGAAGTACCTTGGACTCGTCCTCGACAGTCGGTGGAATTTCGGGCCGCACTTTACACGGCTCGCCCCCCGGTTGATGGGCGCCGCTTCTGCGCTCTCGCGCTTGCTGCCCAACCTGGGGGGGCCCAACTCCTCCTGCCGGAGGCTCTACATGGGGGTCGTACGGTCGATGGCGCTATACGCCGCGCCAGTGTGGGCGGACTCTCTGACGGCCCGTAACGTCGCCGCGCTGCGAAGGCCGCAACGCGCGATGGCCGTCAGGGTCATAAGGGGATACCGTACGATCTCCTTTGAGGCAGCGAGCCTCCTAGCCGGATCCTCGCCCTGGGACCTCGACGCAAGGCTCCTCACGTCGCTCTATTGGTGGCGTGTGGAGGCGGTCGAGAGGGGCGAGCGCCCCGTGCCTCGAGAGGTAGAGGCACGCAGGGCACAGCTCCGCCAGGTCCTAGTGGCGGAGTGGAAGATGCGCTTAGCGCTACCCACGGCGGGGCACGCCGCTGTAGCGGCGGTAAGGCCCGTTTTTGAGGAGTGGCTCAATAGGAGCCACGGCGCCCTAAGCTTCCGGCTGACGCAGGTGCTTACCGGACATGGGTGTTTCGGGAAGTACCTGTGTCGACTAGGCCGGGAGCCGACGTCCCAGTGCCACCATTGTGAAGATCGCCGCGACGATACGGCGTTGCATACTTTGGCGGAGTGCCCAGCTTGGGCCGAGCAGCGCCGTGACTTGGTCGCGGCCGTTGGTGCTGCGGGAAATCTCTCGCTCCCGGCTGTGGTGTCAACCATGGTCGGGAGCAAGTCAGGATGGACAGCTGTCGCCACCTTCTGCGAGGCCGTGATGCTCGCAAAGGAGGTGGCGGAAAGGGAGAGAGAGGCTGCCTCCTCTCTCCCCTCCCGCAGCAGACGCACTGGGCGTCGTAGGGTGGCAGATTTTCGGCCACCGTAGGGCGCGGCCTGCGGACGACAGACTCGGGGCGTCTTGTCGTCCGACCAGCAGCAGGCCTTGAGGCGGCGGCGTCGTGTTCCGCGCGCGCCTCGTAATGGAGTCCTGCGGCCGGGGTGACGGCCGCAGTGGGTGACGGGGCCCGCCCGACTATGGCGGGCCAATACCCGTCGGGGGGTTGCGACGAATGCTTCGGCGATACCCGACCCTCCGACACACGGGTACGAGAGGAACACGGGTTGGTTTTTAGTCAGTAAGAGTCTGACAGTCCCCTCCGCGCCTCCCCCGGGCGGAGGATGTCCATGAGGATTTTCCAACCCGATACCAAAAAAAAAAAAAAAAAAGGTTAGGTTAGGTTAGGTTAGGTTAGGTTAGGTGGGGTGCTATGTCGCAGGGCATCTTCCCGTCGCTGTGGAAGACGGGCAAGCTTGTCCTGCTCCGCAAGGAGGGGCGACCCGCAGACTCGCCGTCGGCCTACCGGCCCATCGTGTTGCTCGACGAGGTGTGCAAGCTCTTTGAGCGCGTAGTTCACGCGCGCCTCGTCGAGCATTTGGAGGACGCGGGCCCGGACTTGGCGGACTGCCAGTTCGGGTTCCGGCGGGGCCGGTCGACGGTCCACGCAATTCTGCGGGTCAAGGCACAAGCGGAGCGTGCGGTGTCCCGGGGTAGGGTCGTGGTGGCGGTGTCTCTCGACATCGCCAACGCGTTCAACACCATGCCCTGGGCCTGCATCGAAGAAGCACTGCGGTACCACGAGGTGCCGCCCTATCTCCGGCGTCTGGTGCACGCGTACTTGTCTGACAGGTGCGTGGTGTATCCGGGCGCCAACGGGTGGCATCGCAGAGCGGTGTCGTGCGGTGTTCCGCAGGGGTCGGTTCTCGGCCCGCTCCTGTGGAACATCGGCTATGACTGGGTGCTCCGTGGTACCAACCTTCGGGGCGTCGCTGTCGTCTGCTACGCGGACGACACGTTGGTGACAGCGACGGCCAGGACATTCCAGAGGTCCGCCCTGCTCGCTTCGTTCGGTACCGGACTGGTGGTGGGCAGGATTCGGCGACTGGGTCTCACGGTGGCCCTCAACAAGACCGAGGCCGTGTGTTTCCACGGTCCTCGGTGTGGGCCTCCGCCTGGGGCCCACATCACGGTGGAGGGCGTGCGGATTCCCGTCGAGTCGAGGATGAAATACCTCGGTCTCGTCCTCGACAGTCGATGGGATTTCCGTGCGCACTTCGAGGAGTTGTCGCCGAAGCTGGTGAGGGCGGCGGGCGCACTGGGGCGCCTGCTGCCCAACACTGATGGTCCTGGCATCCCTTGCCGAAACTTGTATGCTGGAGTCGTGCGGTCCATGGCTCTCTACGGGTGTCCCGTTTGGGCCGAGTCCCTGAGCGATCGCTGCGTCCGCCTGCTGCATCGTCCGCAGCGCATGGTGGCGCAGCGGATTATCAGGGGCTACCGCACGGTCTCGCATGAGGCGGCCTGCGTATTGGCGGGAACTCTGCCCTGGGTGCTGGACGCAAAGACCCTCTCGTCGGCTTTCTTCCGACGAGAGGAGGCGTCCGGGCGTGGGCAGAGGCTGGTCCCCAGAGAGGTTGAGGCCATGTTGGCCTCCCTCCGCAGGACCGCCGTGGAGGAGTGGCGTTCCAGGCTGGAGAGCCCGAGTGCTGGCGTGAGGACCGTCGCGGCAGTGCGACCTGTCCTCGAGCAGTGGCTGGACAGGCGCCACGGTGCGCCGACATTCCGGCTGACGCAGGTGCTCACCGGGCACGGCTGCTTCGGTGCGTACCTGTGTCGCATAGCCGGAGCTGAGGAGTCCGCCGTGTGCCACCATTGTGGCAACTGCCGTGAGGACACGGCCCAGCACACGCTGGAGGAGTGCCCAGCCTGGGACGAGGAGCGCAGCGCTCTCTACGCGGTCGTAGGAAGAGACCTCTCGCTGCCGGCCGTGGTCGCCGCCATGGTCGGCAGTAAGAGGTCGTGGCGAGCCATGCTCTCCTTCTGCGAATGTGTCATGTCGCAGAAGGAGAGCGCCGAGCGAGATCGGGAGCAGACCGATCCCGCTCGTCGCCACAGAAGACGAAGGAGGCGCCGGGATGTCACCTAACCCGGCGCCGGAGAGGCCACGCGGGGCCGCCGTCCCTACCTTGGCGGCCCCCGAGACGTGACGCTAAAAGCGTCTCATGCCGCGTCGCTAAGCGGCGGTGCACATAGAGGCGGTCCTGGCGCGTCTGTTAATCGGTATCCCAGGGCCGTCTCTGAAGTGCACTGATGGTGGCCGACGCGGGGTTTTTAGTCGGTATTTCGGCGCATAGGCTTATGGTAGGGACCCGACCCAGCGGCTGCCCGTCCACATCCACGGGCGGCACAACATCTTCGCTGGGCTCGGAAGGCGCCGGTGAGTCCGACACACCCTCGCCCCTTCGGGGGTGGGATGGTCCGTAAAGGGATTTTCCCCGCGAGAAAAAAAAAAAAAAAAAAAAAAAAAAAAAAAAAAAAAAAAAAAAAAAAAAAAAAAAAAAAAAAAAGGTGGGGTGCTATGTCGGGAACCTCCACGTGGTGCACCCTGGGCAACGTGGGTCATCGTAGTTGCGATTTTGCAACTTCAATGGCCGACGGCAAATATCCGACGGGGAGGGCAGGTTTGGCGGTCGCTGTCTTTTGTGGCGGCCGCCTCTATCTGTCGTTTATTCTAGGTGGGGCCCATCTCTGGGCCACCCTCCGGTTCTGTCCCGGAGGTTCCGGCGGGCCCGGTGTGCGCTTACCCCGCCGCCGGGCGGGCTGTGGGAGTGTCCCTCTCACGGTCACCGTCGCATATCGTAATCCGGTTGTGAAGTTTGTGGTCATGTCTCGCATTCTCACCGGACCGAGGGTCCTGGCTTAAACGCCCGGACCGCGAGGGAGGATGCCTCTATAAAAAGTACCCCGAATCCCAAGCGGCGGCGCACCGCCATGACCATGGTGGGCCCGGATTTGGCGGACAACCAATTTGGTTTCCGCCAGGGGCGCTCTACGGTGGACGCAATCATGCGCGTGAGGGTCCTCGCGGAGGAGGCAGTCGCCCGGGGTGAGGTGGTCTTGGCGGTGTCGCTCGACATCGCCAACGCCTTCAACACCTTGCCCTGGAATATCATCCGAGAGGCACTCCGGTACCACGGGGTGCCGCACTACCTCCAACGCATTGTCGGGGCCTATTTGTCCGAAAGATCGGTGGTGTACCCGGGTCGAGAGGAATGGTGTCGGCGAGAGACGTCGTGCGGCGTTCCACAGGGATCGGTGTTGGGGCCGCTCCTGTGGAACGTGGGGTACGACTGGGCTCTGCGCGGTGCGCTTATCCACGGCGTCGGCGTCATTTGTTACGCCGACGATACGCTAGTAACAGCGCGTGGAAAGTCGTACCGGCAGGCGGCCATACGCGCGACTGCTGGTGTCGCGCACGTCGTGGGTAGGATCCGGCGGCTGGGCTTAGAGGTGGCATTGCACAAGTCTGAGGCCCTGTGTTTTCACGGGCCGAGGACGAAGCCGCCTCCGGGGTCCAGCATCATTGTAGGAGGGGTCTCCATCGCTGTCGAGTCGACGATGAAGTACCTTGGACTCGTCCTCGACAGTCGGTGGACATTCGGGCCGCACTTTACACGGCTCGCCCCCCGGTTGATGGGCGCCGCTTCTGCGCTCTCGCGCTTGCTGCCCAACCTGGGGGGGCCCAACTCCTCCTGCCGGAGGCTCTACATGGGGGTCGTACGGTCGATGGCATTATACGCCGCGCCAGTGTGGGCGGACTCCCTGACGGCCCGCAACATCGCCGCGCTGCGAAGGCCGCAGCGCGCGATGGCCGTCAGGGTCATAAGGGGATACCGTACGATCTCCTTTGAGGCAGCGAGCCTTCTAGCCGGATCCTCGCCCTGGGACCTCGACGCAAAGCTCCTCACGTCGCTCTATTGGTGGCGTGTGGAGGCGGTCGAGAGGGGCGAGCGCCTGGTGCCTCGACAGATAGAGGCACGCAGGGCAGCACTCCGCCAGGTCTTAGTGGCGGAGTGGCAGACGCGCCTAGCGCTACCCACGGCGGGGCACGCCGCTGTAGCGGCGGTAAGGCCCATACTAGAGGAGTGGCTCAATAGGAGCCACGGCGCCCTAAGCTTCCGGCTGACGCAGGTGCTTACCGGACATGGGTGTTTCGGGAAGTACCTGTGTCGACTAGGCCGGGAGCCGACGTCCCAGTGCCACCATTGTGGTGATCGCCGCGACGACACGGCGTTGCATACGTTGGCGGAGTGCCCAGCTTGGGCTGAGCAGCGCCGTGACTTGGTCGCGGCCGTAGGTGCTGCGGGAAACCTCTCGCTTCCGGCTGTTGTGGCTACAATGGTCGGGAGCAAGTCAGGTTGGAGAGTTGTCGCCACCTTCTGCGAGGCCGTAATGCTCGCAAAGGAGGTGGCGGAAAGGGAGAGAGAGGCTGCCTCCTCTCTCCCCTCCCGCAGCAGACGCACTGGGCGTCGTAGGGTGGCCGACTTCCGGCCACCGTAGGGCGCGGCCTGCGGACGACAGACTCGGGGCGTCTTGTCGTCCGACCAGCAGCAGGCCTTGAGGCGGCGGCGTCGTGTTCCGCGCGCGCCTCGTAGTGGAGTCCTGCGGCCGGGGTGACGGCCGCAGTGGGTGACGGGGCCCGCCTGACTATGGCGGGCCAATACCCGTCGGGGGGTTGCGACGAATGCTTCGGCGATACCCGACCCTCCGACACACGGGTACGAGAGGAACACGGGTTGGTTTTTAGTCAGTAAGAGTCTGACAGTCCCCTCCGCGCCTCCCCCGGGCGGAGGATGTCCATGAGGATTTTCCAACCCGATACCAAAAAAAAAAAAAAAAAAAGGTTAGGTTAGGTTAGGTTAGGTTAGGTTAGGTTAGGTTAGGTTAGGTTAGGTTGGGGTGGGGTGCTATGTCGGGAACCTCCAAGTGGTGCACCCTGGGCAACGTGGGTCATCGTAGTTGCGATTTGCAACTACCATGGCCGACGGCGAATATCCGACGGAGAGGGCAGGGTGTTTGGCGGTCGTTGTCTTTTGTGGCGGCCGCCTCTATCTGCCGTTGCAGGCGAGACCCTGCATTTGGGTCGCCCTCCGGTTCTGTCCCGGAGGTTTCGGCGGGCCCGGTGTGCGCTTACCCCGCCGCCGGGCGGGCTGTGGGAGTGTCCCTCCCACGGTCGCCGTCGTATATCGTAATCCGGTTGTGAGGTTTGTGGTCATGTCTCGCACTCCTGCCGGACCGAGGGTCTTGGCTTAACCGCCCGGACCGCGAGGGAGGATGCCTCTATAAAAAGTACCCCGAATCCCAAGCGGCGGCGCACCGCGAAGGGATGCATGGCTGATGGGCAGTTCAGTCTCTAGTGCGACCCCCGCCAGAGTACCGGCCGACCCTCTGGCGGGTTACGCTAGGCTTACCCAGGTACAGGGGGCACTGCCTGGGTGGACCTTCCTTTCCCCCATACTCGTGGGAACAATTATGAACACAATAAAAACAAACACAAAATCATGTTCGGTGGTAGTGGAGAGGATGTCAGGCTCGGATGCATCTCAAGCGTCCAGTCGGGCACCCTCAGCATCGGGAGCGCCTGCGGAGAGGAACGCGCCATCCCGTGACTTCGATTCGGAGTCCGGGATGAGCAGCGACTCTTCGCATGCGAAGAGAAGCCGCACTAGGCCGCGCGGGCCGCGTCCTGCGGAAAAGCGGCCGAGGGCTAGCGATGGTGGCAGTACGGCGGAAACAGACTCCCGTGCTGCCACCAAGAAGCAGAAGCAGAGGCCCCCGGCTCCAGCCCGGAGCATGGGCGAAGATGATGACGCCGTCGGCAGGGCGCAGGCGGCTTATGAGGCTGCCCTTGAAAAGGAGCGCATCGCAGAGGCCGAGGCGATGGAGGCGGATGAGGCCGATCTGCGGAAGGCCAAGGAGGCGCATCCGTGGACAAAGCCGGCTCCACAGGAGGCGCCGCCGGTCACCCGCAGTGAGGCCCTCATGCGGATGGCTAAGCGGCTCCAGCACGTGTCTCGCACGTCCCGACACCTCAAAGGTACGTATGTTCGGGACATCAATGAGAGCGTGTCGGAGCTGCTGGCGTTGGCGCAAGAGCCGTCCTCTGCGGAGCTCGCCAGGGTCGAGGCGGAGAACCGCAATCTCCGCCAGAAAGTGACGGCGTTGGAGGCGGCCCTCACCACGCAGGGCAGGATGTTGGACGACCTGATGGCGACGGTCGGGTCCCAGCGGCAGCCTGCGGCTGAGAAGGCGTCCGGCGCTCCGGTGTCGGACGTCCTGAAGCAGCTGCTGGAGGTGCACATGGCGAAAGTGGACGCCAAACTAGAGGCGATCGCCATGCGGCTACCTCCGGAGCCGATTCTCCGCCCTCCGCTGGCTGCCGATCGGGCTAGGGCCAAGGCAGCCCCGAAGCCGCAGCCACCCGTCGCGGGGATACCGGCCGCCTCATGGCCGGCTCTAGGAGCGGGGAAGCAAAGGGCTGCCTCTGCGGCCGTGGGCCGCCCCGCACCGGCTGCCCCTGCGGTGGCTCGCCGCCCTGCAACAGCTGCCCGGCCAACCGCGGCTTCGACGGCTCCGCCGCCGGTCGCCTCTAGGGAGTCCCGCGGGCGCAAGAGAGGCAACCGAAAGCGCGCCCCGCCTCGGTCGCAGACGCCACACCCGCCCCTTCAACCCGCCACATCCACGGAGACTCCGTGGACTGTGGTGGCAAAGAGGGGCAAGAAGAAGTCCCGGGTGGCCCAACAGCCGGTCCAGGCCCCACGCAGGGCTGCTCCCCAGCTCCGTCTCCCGCGCAAAGCCGCCGTGACACTCACGGTGACGCCGGAGGCGTTGAAGCGGGGAGTCACTTACGCACAAGTCCTGCGTGAGGTCCAGACAAAGGTGGACCTGGCCAGCCTTGGCATCACTGCCGGGCTGAAATCAAGGCGGATAGCCACCGGGGCGTATTTATTTGAAGTGCCCGGGCCTGAGTCGGAGGCGAAGGCCGACTCCCTCAGTGCCAAAATGAGGGAGGTCCTGCGCGGGTCGGAAGAGGACGTTCGCGTCTCCCGGCCCGTGAAGACTGCGGAGCTGCGCGTCTCGGGGTTGGACGCTTCAGCCAACTCCGAGGCAGTCGCGGAGGCCATCGCCCGTCTCGGCGAATGCTCCCCCGACGACGTTAAGGTCGGGGAGATTCGGGACGAGCGTTCGGGCCTGGGTGCGGTGTGGCTCCGCTGCCCAGCGAAGGCGGCGGAGAAAGTTGTGAGGGCGGGGCGTGTCCTGGTGGGCTGGGTGGCGGCGGCAGTGCGGCTGCTTGAGGCCCGGCCTCTTCGCTGCTTCCGCTGCCTGTATAAGGGGCATGTGCGGGTCCAATGCACCGGCGAGTGCGACCGTAGCGGGCTCTGCTACCGCTGCGGTCAATCGGGCCATAAGGCCCGGGAGTGTTCCGCGGACCCGCACTGCGCAATCTGCGCAGATGCAGGAAAAACCGCGGACCATCGGGTGGGCGGAAAGGCCTGCGCTGCCTCCTCGGTCCCACACCGTTCTCAACGCGGTGTGGGAGCCGAGGTTGCGACGCGGCCGCAACCGTCCCACCCCGAGACGATGGAGATCGCCCATACATAAATGGCGCTTAACTTCCTCCAGGCGAACATTAACCACTGTAAAGGAGCACAGGACATGCTTGTCCAGTCTCTGGCACAGTGGTCGATCCACGTGGCTGTGGTCGCCGAGCCATACTCTGTCCCTGCCCGCGACGACTGGGCAGGGGACCTTGATGGCTCGGTGGCCGTCATCACCCGGGGCGCCGCCGGCTCTCCGCCCTTCGAAAAAGTAGCGAAGGGTGCGGGATGCGTGGCGGTCTTGGTGGGAGGGGTGTGGGTAGTAGGAGTATATTTCTCTCCCAACAGGTCCCAGGCGGAATTCGAGAGCTTTCTCGCGCGCCTGGGGGCCCTGGTGCAGCTTGACAGCCAGCCTCGCCCCGTGCTTGTAGCCGGCGACTTCAACGCCAAATCCTTGGCTTGGGGTTCGTCGGTGACCGACGCGCGGGGCGAGGCCCTGGAGGAATGGGCGATCTCCATCGGGTTGGTCGTCCTGAATCGGGGGTCGGAGAACACGTGCGTGCGGCACAACGGCGGTTCGGTGGTGGACGTGACGTTCGCCACCCCGGCCCTTGCCCGCCGTGTTCGGGACTGGAGGGTTTTGGTCGAGGAAGAGACGCTGTCCGATCATCTCTACATTCGGTACAGCGTCTCGACCTCCCAGGTCTCCGCCCATCAGTCCGGTGGTGGTCCGACTGCCCGATTCACGGGTGGCCGACGTTGGGCCGCGAAGCGCCTCGATGTGGAGGCCGCGAAGGAAGCCGCTATTATTCAGGCGTGGCTCCCCGTACCGGATGGGCCGGTGCGGGTCGAGCAAGAGGCGGAATGGTTCGGGGTGGCGATGTCGCGAGTCTGCGACGCGGCCATGCCCCGGGTCACCCGCCTCCCGGCGAAGCGCCAGGTGTACTGGTGGTCGGCCGAGCTCACTGAGCTGCGTGCGTCCTGCCAGGTCGCGCGCCGCCGACTCGCCAGGCACCGTCGTCGTCGGACACGTAGACCCGGCGACGACGAGCAAGGGCGGCACCTTCTCGACCTCCACAGAGAGGCGAAGAGAGCGCTGCGGGTGGCCATCGCGCAAGCGAAGGCCGCGGCGAACGTAGAGTTCCGGAGGTCTCTGGACAGAGATCCATGGGGGCGTCCGTACCGTGTGGCGTTGAGGAAACTCCGCCCATGGGCGCCCCCACTGACACAGAGTCTCCGGACCGAACTTTTGGAGGACGTCGTCGCGGCCTTGTTTCCGGCCACCGAGGAGTTCACTCCTCCACCGATGGCGCCACGTCCACCGGCGTCATCGTCGTTGGTTTCGGCAAGGGATATCCCGGAGGTTTCGCCGCAAGAGCTAGAGGCGGCAGTGCTTCGGCTGCGGAGCAAGAACTCGGCCCCGGGGCTCGACGGGGTGCCCGGTCGTGTCTGGGTGCTGGCCGTCGAGTCGCTGGGTACGAGGCTCCGCGGCCTTTTCTCCGCGTGCCTTGAGCAGGGCATCTTCCCGTCGCTGTGGAAGACGGGCAAGCTTGTCCTGCTCCGCAAGGAGGGGCGACCTGCAGACTCGCCGTCGGCCTACCGGCCCATCGTGTTGCTCGACGAGGTGTGCAAGCTCTTTGAGCGCATAGTCCACGCGCGCCTCGTCGAGCATTTGGAGGACACGGGCCCGGACTTGGCGGACTGCCAGTTCGGGTTCCGGCGGGGCCGGTCGACAGTGCACGCGATTCTGCGGGTCAAGGCACAAGCGGAGCGTGCGGTGTCCCGGGGTAGGGTCGTGGTGGCGGTGTCTCTCGACATCGCCAACGCGTTCAACACCATGCCCTGGGCCTGCATCGAAGAAGCACTGCGGTACCACGAGGTGCCGCCCTATCTCCGGCGTCTGGTGCACGCGTACTTGTCTGACAGGTGCGTGGTGTATCCGGGCGCCAACGGGTGGCATCGCAGAGCGGTGTCGTGCGGTGTTCCGCAGGGGTCGGTTCTCGGCCCGCTCCTGTGGAACATCGGCTATGACTGGGTGCTCCGTGGTACCAACCTTCGGGGCGTCGCTGTCGTCTGCTACGCGGACGACACGTTGGTGACAGCGACGGCCAGGACATTCCAGAGGTCCGCCCTGCTCGCCTCGTTCGGTACCGGACTGGTGGTGGGCAGGATTCGGCGACTGGGCCTCACGGTGGCCCTCAACAAGACCGAGGCCGTGTGTTTCCACGGTCCTCGGTGTGGGCCTCCGCTTGGGGCCCACATCACGGTGGAGGGCGTGCGGATTCCCGTCGAGTCGAGGATGAAATACCTCGGTCTCGTCCTCGACAGTCGATGGGATTTCCGTGCGCACTTCGAGGAGTTGTCGCCGAAGCTGGTGAGGGCGGCGGGCGCACTGGGGCGCCTGCTGCCCAACACTGATGGTCCTGGCATCCCTTGCCGAAACTTGTATGCTGGAGTCGTGCGGTCCATGGCCCTCTACGGGTGTCCCGTTTGGGCCGAGTCCCTGGGCGATCGCTGCGTCCGCCTGCTGCATCGTCCGCAGCGCATGGTGGCGCAGCGGATTATCAGGGGCTACCGCACGGTCTCGCATGAGGCGGCCTGCGTATTGGCGGGAACTCTGCCCTGGGTGCTGGACGCAAAGACCCTCTCGTCGGCTTTCTTCCGGCGAGAGGAGGCGTCCGGGCGTGGGCAGAGGTTGGTCCCCCGTGAGGTCGAGGCCATGTTGGCCTCCCTCCGCAGGACCGCCGTGGAGGAGTGGCGTTCCAGGCTGGAGAGCCCGAGTGCTGGCGTGAGGACCGTCGCGGCAGTGCGATCTGTCCTCGACCAGTGGATGGACAGGCGCCACGGCGCGCCGACATACCGGCTGACGCAGGTGCTCACCGGGCACGGTTGCTTCGGTGCGTACCTGTGTCGCGTAGCCGGAGCGGAGGAGTCCGCCGTGTGCCACCATTGTGGCAACTGCCGTGAGGACACGGCCCAGCACACGCTGGAGGAGTGCCCAGCCTGGGACGAGGAGCGCAGCGCTCTCATAGCGGTTGTGGGAAGAGACCTCTCGCTGCCGGCCGTGGTCGCCGCCATGGTCGGCAGTAAGAGGTCGTGGCGAGCCATGCTCTCCTTCTGCGAACGCGTCATGTCGCAGAAGGAGAGCGCCGAGCGGGATCGGGAGCAGACCGATCCCGCTCGTCGCCACAGAAGACGAAGGAGGCGCCGGGATGTCACCTAACCCGGCGCCGGAGAGGCCACATGGGGTCGCCGTCCCTACCTTGGCGGCCCCCGAGACGTGACGCAACACGCGTCTGTTGCCGCGCCGTTTGAGCGGCAGTGCACAGAGGCGGTCCCGGCGCGCTCTGTATCAACGGTATCCCGGGGCCGTCTCTGAAGTGCACCGATGGTGGCCGACGCGGGGTTTTTAGTCGGTATTTCGGCGCGTAGATTTACGGTAGGGACCCGACCCAGCGGCCGCCCGTCCACATCCACGGGCGGCACAACATCTTCGCTGGGCTCGGAAGGCGCCGGTGAGTCCGACACACCCCCGCCCCTTCGGGGGTGGGATGGTCCGTAAAGGGATTTTCCCCGCGAGAAAAAAAAAAAAAAAAAAGGTTAGGTTGGGGTGCTATGTCGGGAACCTCCACGTGGTGCACCCTGGGCAACGTGGGTCATCGTAGTTGCGATTTTGCAACTTCAATGGCCGACGGCAAATATCCGACGGGGAGGGCAGGGGGTTTGGCGGTCGTTGGCTTTTGTGGCGGCCGCCTCCATCTGTCGTTATTTTAGGTGGGGCCCATCTCTGGGCCACCCTCCGGTTCTGTCCCGGAGGTCTCGGCGGGCTCGGTGTGCGCTTACCCCGCTGCCGGGCGGGCTGTGGGAGTGTCCCTCTCACGGTCGCCGTCGCATATCGTAATCCGGTTGTGAAGTTTGTGGTCATGTCTCGCATTCCCACCGGACCGAGGGTCCTGGCTTAAACGCCCGGACCGCGAGGGAGAATGCCTCTATAAAAAGTACCCCGAATCCCAAGCGGCGGCGCACCGCGAGGGGATGCATGGCTGATGGGAAGTTCAGTCTCTAGTGCGACCCCCGTCAGAGTACCAGCCGACCCTCTGACGGGTTACGCTAGGCTTACCCAGGTACAGGGGGCACTGCCTGGGTGGACCGTCTTTTCCCCCATACTCGTGGGATTCATAATGGAAAATCTTTTACACAAAACCAAAATTGAAAATGACGTAGTGGGCGAAAAAGTGCCATTGGTACTAGTTGAGCGGATGGGCGTTCTGTCGGATTCCGACAGTGCGTCCAGCATAATGAGTGTGGCAAGCAGTGTGAGCGTGAACTCAAAGCGCTTACGCAAACGCCCGAGGGAGGTCGCAGAATCAGGGTCGGACTCGGCCTTGAGCGACACAGCGGTGCCGGCCCCCAAGGTCGGTACCAAAAAAGGCGGAAGAGGGAGGCCCGCTACTACCGGCAAATATGCCGGTATCGGCCTATCCAGGCGTGAAGCTGCGGCTGCGATGAAGGCCGCAGCGGCCGCCGAAAAACTGCAGGAGGACGAGCGGCAGATTGAAGCTCTGACGAAGAGGGTGACGGAAGGGAGAGTCACCCGCCTGTCGGAGTCGTCGTCTGCCGTCTCTGATATGGAGGTCGAGGCAGAGAATCTACCTGCCTCTGACCTAAACCAGAGGGTGGCTGACGCGGTTGCAGCCATCAAAAGGGTCAGCAAGGTTTCTAAGGGCCTTAGCGGCTGCAGCCAAAAAGCTCTGAAAGAGGCCACGACCTCCATCCTCGAAAGTGCGGAGGTGCTTCTGACCCGCACCACTACCGAAGAGACGGCGCTGCTGCGAGCCCAGAACGCAAGGCTCGCAGCGCAAATGGCGGAGCTCCGCAAGGAGCACGAGGAGCTCAAGGCGGAGATGGCCAACTTCCGCCGCGAGCACCTCAGGCGTGAGGTGGGCCTTCCGCACGCAACATCGCAACCGCAATCGCAGATACCGGCACAAGAAACGGAGTTGACTCGCCTGATCCGTCAGGAGATGGCGAGTTTCAACGCACGCTTCTCCGTGCTTGAGGGGAGGATTCTGCGTCCCCCTCTAGCTGCGGATCAGCGCAGCACACCGGCGCCGACATACGCGGCCCAAACCGCAGCGCCCCGTGCCGCCCAACCGGCACAAGCGACTGCCGCCCCGCAAAAGGAAACTGCGGGGCCTAAATCAAATAGGCAGTCAAAAAAGGAGGCTAAGCTGGCCAAAAAGGCAGGTGTCAAGGCTGCTCCGCCTGCACAAACAAGGCCAGTAACGCGCAAACCCGCCACTAGACCTGAGGCGGAGTGGACGGTGGCGGGCGCCGCTAAAAAGGCCAAAAAGGCGCGCCAGCTGGCCAAAAAGAAGGCCCAGAAGGAGCAAGCGGCGACCAAGCGCCAAACAGCAAGGCTCAGCACCCCCCGCTCTACAGCAGTGGCTCTTACCCTGCAGCCGGGGGCGGAGGAGCGGGGCCTGACGTATGCCAAGATATTGGCTAAAGCGAAAGCCGAGATCTCTCTTGGCGATCTCGGCATAACGGGCCTCCGGTGCAAGACCACTGCTACCGGCGGTCGCCTGCTAGAAATACCGGGAACAACCAGTGGTCCAAAAGCAGACGCCCTGGCCGATAAACTCAGGGCGTCTCTAGGCTCGGATGACGTTAGAGTGTCCAGGCCCACCAAGTGCGCAGATCTGCGCATTTCGGGCCTGGACGACTCCGTCACTGTGGATGAGGTCGCCGCTGCCATCTCCAAGGCCGGAGGATGCCCGCCGGATCAAGTCAAGGCGGGCACGATTCGCCGGGGTGTCTCCGGTCTCGGGACAATCTTAATTAGCTGTCCCGTAGCGGCGGCCAAAAAAGTCAAGGACAAACGGCTGCTGGTTGGATGGGTCTCGGCACAGGTCACGCTTCTGGCGCCCAAGCCCTACCGGTGCTACCGCTGTCGTGAAGAGGGACATGCGGGGGCACGGTGCACCGCTGGGGTAGACCGCAGCCAATTGTGTTTCCGCTGCGGTCAGCCCGGTCACAAGGCTGGCACTTGTACTGCCACGCCGCACTGCGTCATCTGTGCGGCATCTGGCAAGCCAGCCGACCATCAGACCGGGGCAAAGGCCTGCGCCAGGCCCAAGCCTAAGAGGAACAACGCCAGGAGACAGCCGGCTCATCCACCGGTTAGTGTCACGGAAATGACAAAGAAGGCAACCAGCTCCTCGCAGCCGGTTCACCCGCCGGTTGCGGCAGAACATCCGCCGAGGGCTGGGGAGGAGACAACGGCCATGGAAATTCAATAATGGCCCTACGTCGTCTCCTCCAAGCCAACATAAACCACTGCGCCAGGGCTCAGGATCTCTTGCTCCAGAGCATGGCGCAGTGGTCGATCGATGTGGCAGTTGTCGCCGAGCCGTACTTTGTGCCACCCAGGGATGACTGGGTGTGCGACACGAACCGCTCGGTGGCACTGCTCATGAGGTCTGCCGCCGACACCCTTCCCTTCGAGGCCGTCACCCGAGGGCGGGGCTATGTCGCGGCAGTTTGGGGGAATGTCATGGTCGCGGGGGTGTATTTCGCCCCCAGCCTTTCTCTCGCCGACATGGAGGACATCATTTTGGAGTTGGGCACGGTCGTCAGTCGTAGCCGTCCTCGCCCCGTGATCGTCCTGGGGGACTTCAATGCCCAATCTACGGCTTGGGGTTCCCCGGCTACGGACGCACGGGGCGAGTTAGTGGAGGAGTGGGCGATCGAGCAGGGCCTGCTTCTCCTGAACCGGGGTTCCGTGCAGACGTGCGTGCGGATGCGGGGTGGGTCGATAGTGGACCTGTCTTTCGCTAGCCCCGCTCTCGCGCGCACCGTCCAGGACTGGCACGTCCTGGAGGGGGTGGAGACGCTGTCTGATCATCGATATATTCGATTTAGCGTCTCCGCCCAGACCTCGGTTGGGCCGGTCCAAGCGGCCCCGGTGGGCGTTGGAGACGGCCCGCGTTGGGCACTGAAGCGGCTGGACAGGGAGGCTCTCCTGGATGCCTCCATCGTCAAGGCCTGGCTGGACTCTCCAGACAGGCCTACCAACATCGACGAGGAGGCGGAGTGGTTCCGGGAGAGCATGTCGCACATTTGCGACGCTGGCATGCCCCGAGTCCGGCCGTTACCATCGAGGCGCCAAGTGTACTGGTGGTCGCAGTCGATCGCGCAGCTGCGCATCGCTTGTGTGCAGGTGCGACGCCGGTACGCTAGGTGCCGAAGAAGACGCCGCCGCCCCTTTACAGCGGCGGCCGAACAGGAAGAGGCGGAACTGTACAACCGCTACAGAGAAGCGAAGAGCGCCCTCCAGCTGGCCATCGTCCGGGCAAAGGCCCAGGCCAACGAGGAGCTGCTGGAGACTCTGGACCGAGAGCCGTGGGGACGCCCCTACCTTATGGTGCGGGGCAAGTTGCGCCAACGGGCTCCCCCACTGTCCCGGAGTCTCCAGCCGCAGCTGCTGGAGGAGGTGGTGTGTGCGTTGTTTCCGACGAGACCGGAGCACACACCACCGGCTATGGTTCCGCCTCGCAATGTGCCCGACGCGGAAGACGACATTGACGACGACGTGCCCGAAGTGACCCGGGTAGATCTGAGAGCGGCGGTGGCTCGCATCAGGAACACCGCCCCAGGGCCCGACGGCATTCCAGGCCGTGCATGGGTCCTGGCCATGGAGGCTCTCTGGCCCCGACTAGCGGGGCTCTTGAGCGCATGCTTGGAGCGGGGCCAGTTTCCAAGCCGGTGGAAGACCGGAAAGCTGGTCCTGCTCAAGAAGGAGGGGCGCCCCGCAGACTCACCATCTGCGTACAGGCCCATCGTGTTGCTGGACGAGGTGTGCAAGATTTTCGAGCGAATCATCGCTAGCCGCCTCGTCCAGCACATGACCATGGTGGGCCCGGATTTGGCGGACAACCAATTTGGTTTCCGCCAGGGGCGCTCCACGGTGGACGCAATCATGCGCGTGCGGGTCCTAGCGGAGGAGGCAGTCGCCCGGGGTGAGGTGGTCTTGGCGGTGTCGCTCGACATCGCCAACGCTTTCAACACCTTGCCCTGGAGTGTCATTCGTGAGGCACTCCGGTACCACGGGGTGCCGCGCTACCTCCAACGCATTGTCGGGGCCTATTTGTCGGAAAGATCGGTGGTGTACCCGGGTCGAGAAGAGTGGTGTCGGCGAGAGACGTCGTGCGGCGTTCCGCAGGGATCGGTGTTGGGGCCGCTCCTGTGGAACGTGGGGTACGACTGGGCTCTGCGCGGTGCGCTTATCCACGGCGTCGGCGTCATTTGTTACGCCGACGATACGCTTGTCACAGCGCGTGGAAAGTCGTACCGGCAGGCGGCCATACGCGCGACTGCTGGTGTCGCGCACGTCGTGGGTAGGATCCGGCGGCTGGGCTTAGAGGTGGCATTGCACAAGTCTGAAGCCCTGTGTTTTCACGGGCCGAGGACGAAGCCGCCTCCGGGGTCCAGCATCATTGTAGGAGGGGTCTCCATCACTGTCGAGTCGACGATGAAGTACCTTGGACTCGTCCTCGACAGTCGGTGGAACTTCGGGCCGCATTTTACACGGCTCGCCCCCCGGTTGATGGGCGCCGCTTCTGCGCTCTCGCGCTTGCTGCCCAACCTGGGGGGGCCCAACTCCTCCTGCCGGAGGCTCTACATGGGGGTCGTACGGTCGATGGCGTTATACGCCGCGCCAGTATGGGCGGACTCCCTGACGGCCCGTAACATCGCCGCGCTGCGAAGGCCGCAACGCGCGATGGCCGTCAGGATCATAAGGGGATACCGTACGATCTCCTTTGAGGCAGCGAGCCTCCTAGCCGGATCCTCGCCCTGGGACCTCGACGCAAAGCTCCTCACGTCGCCCTATTGGTGGCGTGTGGAGGCGGTCGAGAGGGGCGAGCGCCTGGTGCCTCGACAGATAGAGGCACGCAGGGCAGCGCTCCGCCAGGTCTTAGTGGCGGAGTGGCAGACGCGCCTAGCGCTACCCACGGCGGGGCACGCCGCTGTAGCGGCGGTAAGGCCCGTTCTTGAGGAGTGGCTCAATAGGAGCCACGGCGCCCTAAGCTTCCGGCTGACGCAGGTGCTTACCGGACATGGGTGTTTCGGGAAGTACCTGTGTCGACTAGGCCGGGAGCCGACGTCCCAGTGCCACCATTGTGGTGATCGCCGCGACGACACGGCGTTGCACACGTTGGCGGAGTGCCCAGCTTGGGCTGAGCAGCGCCGTGACTTGGTCGCGGCCGTAGGTGCTGCGGGAAACCTCTCGCTTCCGGCTGTTGTGGCTACAATGGTCGGGAGCAAGTCAGGGTGGAGAGTTGTCGCCACCTTCTGCGAGGCCGTAATGCTCGCAAAGGAGGTGGCGGAAAGGGAGAGAGAGGCTGCCTCCTCTCTCCCCTCCCGCAGCAGACGCACTGGGCGTCGTAGGGTGGCCGACTTCCGGCCACCGTAGGGCGCGGCCTGCGGACGACAGACTCGGGGCGTCTTGTCGTCCGACCAGCAGCAGGCCTTGAGGCGGCGGCGTCGTGTTCCGCGCGCGCCTCGTAGTGGAGTCCTGCGGCCGGGGTGACGGCCGCAGTGGGTGACGGGGCCCGCCTGACTATGGCGGGCCAATACCCGTCGGGGGGTTGCGACGAATGCTTCGGCGATACCCGACCCTCCGACACACGGGTACGAGAGGAACACGGGTTGGTTTTTAGTCAGTAAGAGTCTGACAGTCCCCTCCGCGCCTCCCCCGGGCGGAGGATGTCCATGAGGATTTTCCAACCCGATACCAAAAAAAAAAAAAAAAAGGTTAGGTTAGGTTGGGGTGCTATGTCGGGAACCTCCAGGGGTGCTATGTCGGGAACCTCCACGTGGTGCACCCTGGGCAACGTGGGTCATCGTAGTTGCGATTTTGCAACTTCAATGGCCGACGGCAAATATCCGACGGGGAGGGCAGGGGGTTTGGCGGTCGCTGTCTTTTGTGGCGGCCGCCTCCATCTGTCGTTTCTTTTAGGTGGGGCCCATCTCTGGGCCACCCTCCGGTTCTGTCCCGGAGGTTTCGGCGGGCCCGGTGTGCGCTTACCCCGCCGCCGGGCGGGCTGTGGGAGTGTCCCTCTCACGGTCGCCGTCGCATATCGTAATCCGGTTGTGAAGTTTGTGGTCATGTCTCGCATACTCACCGGACCGAGGGTCCTGGCTTAAACGCCCGGACCGCGAGGGAGGATGCCTCTATAAAAAGTACCCCGAATCCCAAGCGGCGGCGCACCGCGAGGGGATGCATGGCTGATGGGAAGTTCAGTCTCTAGTGCGACCCCCGTCAGAGTACCAGCCGACCCTCTGACGGGTTACGCTAGGCTTACCCAGGTACAGGGGGCACTGCCTGGGTGGACCTTCTGTTCCCCCATATTCGTGGGACTAAAAATGGAATCTCTTTTAAATAAAACCAAATTTGACGAAGTGGGTGAAAAAGTACCTCGGGTACTTATCGAGCGAATGGGAGTGCTGTCAGATTCTGACAGCGCATCCAGCCTTATGAGTGTGGCGAGCGCGGTGAGTGAAAACTCAAAGCGCTTACGCAAACGCCGGAGAGAGGGTATAGACTCAGGGTCGGACTCGGCTCTGAGCGACACAACGGTGCCGGCCCGCAAGGTCGGTGCCAAAAAAGGCGGAAGAGGTAGGCCCGCCACTACCGGCAAATATGCCGGTATCGGCCTATCCAGGCGCGAGGCTGCGGCTGCGATGAAGGCCGCAGCGGCCGCCGAAAAACTTGAGGAGGACGAGCGGCAGATTGCGGCTCTGACGAAACGGGTGACGGAAGGGAGAGTCACTCGCCTGTCGGAGTCGTCTTCTGCCGTCTCAGACATGGAAGTCGAGGCAGAGGAATTGCCTGCCTCCGTCCTTAATCAGAGAGTGGCCGACGCGGTTGCAGCCATTAAAAGGGTTGGCAAGGTCTCGAAGGGCCTTAGCGGCTGCAGCCAGAAGGCACTCAAAGAGGCCACGACTTCCATCCTGGAGAGTGCACAGGTGCTTTTGAGCCGCACCACTTCAGAAGAGACGGCGCTGCTGCGGGCCCAGAATACAAAGCTCGCGGCGCAAATGGCGGAGCTCCGCAAGGAGCATGAGGAGCTCAAGGCGGAGATGGCCAACTTCCGCCGCGAGCACCTCAGGCGGGAGGTGGGCCTTCCACAGCCAACGCCGCAACCGCAACCGCAGCTGCCGTCGCAGGAGACGGAGTTGACTCGCCTGATCCGACAGGAGATGGCGAGTTTCAACGCGCGGTTCACGGTGCTTGAGGGGAGGATCTTACGTCCTCCTCTAGCTGCTGACCAACGCAGCACACCGGCGCCGACGTATGCGGCTCAAACCGCAGCGCCCCGTGCCACCCAACCGGCACAAGTGGCTGCTGCCACGCAAAAGAAGGTTGTTCAAACTGCCGCCCCGCAAAAAGAAACTGCGGGGCCTAAATCCAATAGGCAGTCAAAAAAAGAGGCTAAGCTGGCCAAAAATGCAGGTGTTAAGGCTACTCCGCCTGCACAAACTAGGCCAGTAACGCGTGAACCCGCCACTAGACCTGAGGCGGAATGGACGGTGGCTGGCGCCGCCAAAAACTCCAAAAAGGCGCGCCAACGGGCCAAGAAACAGGCCCAGAAAGTACAAGCGGCGGCCAAGCGCCAAACTGCGAGGCTCAGTACCCCCCGCTCTACAGCAGTGGCTCTCACCCTGCAGCCGGGGGCGGAGGAGCGGGGCCTCACATATGCCCGGATCCTCGCAAAGGCGAAAGCCGAGATTTCTCTTAGCGATCTCGGCATAACGGGGATCCGGTGCAAAACAACTGCTACCGGAGGTCGCCTACTCGAAGTATCGGGAGCCACTAGCGGTCCCAAAGCAGACGCCCTGGCCGATAAACTCAGGGCGTCTCTAGGACCGGATGATGTTAGAGTGTCCAGGCCCACCAAGTGCGCAGATCTGCGCATTTCGGGCCTGGACGACTCCGTCACTGTGGAAGAGGTCGCCGCTGCCATCTCTAAGGCCGGAGGATGCCCGCCGGATCAAGTAAAGGCGGGCACGATACGCCGGGGTGTCTCCGGTCTCGGGACAATTCTTATCAGCTGTCCCGTAGCGGCGGCCAAGAACATAAAGGACAAACGGCTTCTGGTGGGATGGGTCTCGGCGCAGGTCACGCTCCTGGCGCCCAAGCCCTACCGGTGCTACCGATGTCTAGAAGAAGGACATGCGGGGGCACGGTGCACCGCTGGGGTAGACCGCAGCCAATTGTGCTTCCGCTGCGGTCAGCCCGGTCACAAGGCTGGCACTTGCACTGCCACGCCGCACTGCGTCATCTGTGCGGCATCTGGCAAGCCAGCCGACCATAGGACCGGGTCAAAGGCCTGCGTCAGGCCCAAGAAAAACAATGCCAGGAGACAGCCGGTTCATCCACCGGCTAGTGTCACTAATGTGTCCAAGAAGGCAACCAGCTCCTCGCAGCCGGTTCACCCGCCGGTTGCGGCAGAACATCCGCCGAGGGCTGGGGAGGAGACAACAGCCATGGACACTCAATAATGGCCCTACGTCGTCTCCTCCAAGCCAACATAAACCACTGCGCCAGGGCTCAGGATCTCTTGCTCCAGAGCATGGCGCAGTGGTCGATTGATGTGGCAGTTGTCGCCGAGCCGTATTTTGTGCCACCCAGGGATGACTGGGTGTGCGACACCAACCGCTCGGTGGCACTGCTCATGAGGTCTGCCGCCGACACCCTTCCCTTCGAGGCCGTCACCCGAGGGCGGGGCTATGTCGCGGCAGTTTGGGGAAACATAATGGTCGCGGGGGTGTATTTCGCCCCCAGCCTTTCTCTCGCCGACATGGAGGATCTTATTTTGGAGTTGGGCACGGTCGTCAGTCGTAGCCGTCCTCGTCCCGTGATCGTCCTGGGGGACTTCAACGCCCAATCTACGGCTTGGGGTTCCCCGGCTACGGACGCGCGGGGCGAGTTAGTGGAGGAGTGGGCGGTCGAGCAGGGCCTGCTTCTCCTGAACCGGGGTTCCGTGCAGACGTGCGTGCGGATGCGGGGTGGGTCTATAGTGGACCTGTCGTTCGCTTGCCCCGTTCTCGCGCGCACTGTCCAGGACTGGCACGTCCTGGAGGAGGTGGAGACGCTGTCTGATCATCGGTATATTCGATTCAGCGTCTCCGCCCAGACCTCGGTTGGGCCGGTCCAAGCGGCCCCGGTGGGCGTTGGAGACGGCCCGCGTTGGGCACTGAAGCGGCTGGACAGGGAGGCTCTCCTGGATGCCTCAATCGTCAAGGCCTGGCTGGACTCTCCAGACAGGCCCAATAACATCGACGAGGAGGCGGAGTGGTTCCGGGAGAGCATGTCGCACATTTGCGACGCCGGTACGCTAGGTGCCGAAGAAGACGCCGCCGCCCCTTTACAGCGGCGGCCGAACAGGAAGAGGCGGAACTGTACAACCGCTACAGAGAAGCGAAGAGCGCCCTCCAGCTGGCAATCGTCCGGGCAAAGGCCCAGGCCAACGAAGAGCTGCTGGAGACTCTGGACCGAGAACCGTGGGGACGCCCCTACCTTATGGTGCGGGGCAAACTGCGCCAACGGGCTCCCCCACTGTCCCGGAGTCTCCAGCCACAGCTGCTGGAGGAGGTGGTGTGTGCGTTGTTTCCGTCGAGACCGGAGCACACACCACCGGCTATGGTTCCGCCTCGCAATGTGCCCGACGCGGAAGACGACATTGACGACGACGTGCCCGAAGTGACCCGGGTAGATTTGAGAGTGGCGGTGGCTCGCATCAAGAACACCGCCCCAGGGCCCGACGGCATTCCAGGCCGTGCATGGGTCCTGGCCATGGAGGCTCTCTGGCCCCGACTAGCGGGGCTCTTGAGCGCATGTTTGGAGCGGGGCCAGTTTCCAAGCCGGTGGAAGACCGGAAAGCTGGTCCTGCTCAAGAAGGAGGGGCGCCCCGCAGACTCACCATCTGCGTACAGGCCCATCGTGTTGCTGGACGAGGTGTGTAAGATTTTCGAGCGAATCATCGCTAGCCGCCTCGTCCAGCACATGACCATGGTGGGCCCGGATTTGGCGGACAACCAATTTGGTTTCCGCCAGGGGCGCTCTACGGTGGACGCAATCATGCGCGTGAGGGTCCTCGCGGAGGAGGCAGTCGCCCGGGGTGAGGTGGTCTTGGCGGTGTCGCTCGACATCGCCAACGCCTTCAACACCTTGCCCTGGAATATCATCCGAGAGGCACTCCGGTACCACGGGGTGCCGCGCTACCTCCAACGCATTGTCGGGGCCTATTTGTCCGAAAGATCGGTGGTGTACCCGGGTCGAGAGGAATGGTGTCGGCGAGAGACGTCGTGCGGCGTTCCACAGGGATCGGTGTTGGGGCCGCTCCTGTGGAACGTGGGGTACGACTGGGCTCTGCGCGGTGCGCTTATCCACGGCGTCGGCGTCATTTGTTACGCCGACGATACGCTAGTCACAGCGCGTGGAAAGTCGTACCGGCAGGCGGCCATACGCGCGACTGCTGGTGTCGCGCACGTCGTGGGTAGGATCCGGCGGCTGGGCTTAGAGGTGGCATTGCACAAGTCTGAGGCCCTGTGTTTTCACGGGCCGAGGACGAAGCCGCCTCCGGGGTCCAGCATCATTGTAGGAGGGGTCTCCATCGCTGTCGAGTCGACGATGAAGTACCTTGGACTCGTCCTCGACAGTCGGTGGACATTCGGGCCGCACTTTACACGGCTCGCCCCCCGGTTGATGGGCGCCGCTTCTGCGCTCTCGCGCTTGCTGCCCAACCTGGGGGGGCCCAACTCCTCCTGCCGGAGGCTCTACATGGGGGTCGTACGGTCGATGGCGCTGTACGCCGCGCCAGTGTGGGCGGACTCCCTGACGGCCCGTAACGTCGCCGCGCTGCGAAGGCCGCAACGCGCGATGGCCGTCAGGGTCATAAGGGGATACCGTACGATCTCCTTTGAGGCAGCGAGCCTCCTAGCCGGATCCTCGCCCTGGGACCTCGACGCAAAGCTCCTCACGTCGCTCTATTGGTGGCGTGTGGAGGCGGTCGAGAGGGGCGAGCGCCTGGTGCCTCGACAGATAGAGGCACGCAGGGCAGCGCTCCGCCAGGTCTTAGTGGCGGAGTGGCAGACGCGCCTAGCGCTACCCACGGCGGGGCACGCCGCTGTAGCGGCGGTAAGGCCCGTTCTTGAGGAGTGGCTCAATAGGAGCCACGGCGCCCTAAGCTTCCGGCTGACGCAGGTGCTTACCGGACATGGGTGTTTCGGGAAGTACCTGTGTCGACTAGGCCGGGAGCCGACGTCCCAGTGCCACCATTGTGGTGATCGCCGCGACGACACGGCGTTGCATACGCTGGCGGAGTGCCCAGCTTGGGCTGAGCAGCGCCGTGACTTGGTCGCGGCCGTAGGTGCTGCGGGAAACCTCTCGCTTCCGGCCGTTGTGTCTACAATGGTCGGGAGCAGGTCAGGATGGAAAGCTGTCGCCACCTTCTGCGAGCTCGTGATGCTCGCAAAGGAGGTGGCAGAAAGGGAGAGAGAGGCTGCCTCCTCTCTCCCCTCCCGCAGCAGACGCACTGGGCGTCGTAGGGTGGCCGACTTTCGGCCACCGTAGGGCGCGGCCTGTGGACGACAGACTCGGGGCGTCTTGTCGTCCGACCAGCAGCAGGCCTTGAGGCGGCGGCGTCGTGTTCCGCGCGCGCCTCGTAGTGGAGTCCTGCGGCCGGGGTGACGGCCGCAGTGGGTGACGGGGCCCGCCTGACTATGGCGGGCAAATACCCGTCGGGGGGTTGCGACGAATGCTTCGGCGATACCCGACCCTCCGACATACGGGTACATGAGGAACACGGGTTGGTTTTTAGTCAGTAAGAGTCTGACAGTCCCCTCCGCGCCTCCCCCGGGCGGAGGATGTCCATGAGGATTTTCCAACCCGATACCAAAAAAAAAAAAAAAAAAAAAAAAAAAAAAAAAAAAAAAAAAGGTTAGGTTAGGTTAGGTTAGGTTAGGTTAGGTTGGGGTGCTATGTCGGGAACCTCCACGTGGTGCACCCTGGGCAACGTGGGTCATCGTAGTTGCGATTTTGCAACTTCAATGGCCGACGGCAAATATCCGACGGGGAGGGCAGGTTTGGCGGTCGCTGTCTTTTGTGGCGGCCGCCTCTATCTGTCGTTTATTCTAGGTGGGGCCCATCTCTGGGCCACCCTCCGGTTCTGTCCCGGAGGTTTCGGCGGGCCCGGTGTGCGCTTACCCCGCCGCCGGGCGGGCTGTGGGAGTGTCCCTCTCACGGTCACCGTCGCATATCGTAATCCGGTTGTGAAGTTTGTGGTCATGTCTCGCATTCTCACCGGACCGAGGGTCCTGGCTTAAACGCCCGGACCGCGAGGGAGGATGCCTCTATAAAAAGTACCCCGAATCCCAAGCGGCGGCGCACCGCGAGGGGATGCATGGCTGATGGGAAGTTCAGTCTCTAGTGCGACCCCCGTCAGAGTACCAGCCGACCCTCTGACGGGTTACGCTAGGCTTACCCAGGTACAGGGGGCACTGCCTGGGTGGACCTTCTTTTCCCCCATACTCGTGGGACTAAATATGGATCTTTTTAATAAACCCAAAAATGAAAATGACGTAGTGGGAGACAAAGCTCGCAGCGCAAATGGCGGAGCTCCGCAAGGAGCACGAGGAGCTCAAGGCGGAGATGGCCAACTTCCGCCGCGAGCACCTCAGGCGGGAGGTGGGCCTTCCACAGCCAACGCCGCAACCGCAACCGCAGCTGCCGTCGCAGGAGACGGAGTTGACTCGCCTGATCCGACAGGAGATGGCGAGTTTCAACGCGCGGTTCACGGTGCTTGAGGGGAGGATCTTACGTCCTCCTCTAGCTGCTGACCAGCGCAGCACACCGGCGCCGACGTATGCGGCTCAAACCGCAGCGCCCCGTGCCGCCCAACCGGCAGAAGTGGCTGCTGCCACAAATAAGAGGACTGTGCAAACTGACGCCCCGCAAAAAGAAACTGCGGGGCCTAAATCGAACAGGCAGTTAAAAGAGAAGGCCAAACTGGCAAAAAAGGCAGGTGCCGCGGCTGCTGCGCCTGCACAAACTGTCAGACCTGAGGCGGAGTGGACGGTTGTGGGCGCCGCCAAACAATCCAAAAAGGCGCGCCAGAAGGCCAAAAAGCAGGCCCAGAAAGTACAAGCGGCGGCCAAGCGCCAAACTGCGAGGCTCAGTACCCCCCGCTCTACAGCAGTGGCTCTTACCCTGCAGCCGGGGGCGGAGGAGCGTGGCCTGACATATGCCAAGATCTTGGCAAAGGCGAAAGCTGAGATCTGCCTTAGTGATCTCGGCATAACGGGCATCCGGTGTAAGACCACTGCGACCGGCGGCCGCCTTCTAGAGGTGTCGGGAACAACGAGTGGTCCAAAAGCAGACGCCCTGGCCGATAAACTCAGGGCGTCTCTAGGCTCCGATGACGTTAGAGTGTCCAGGCCCACCAAGTGCGCAGATCTGCGCATTTCGGGCCTGGACGATTCTGTCACGGAGGAAGAGGTCGCCGCTGCCATCTCCAAGGCCGGAGGATGCCCGCCGGATCAAGTCAAGGCGGGCACGGTACGCCGGGCTGTCTCCGGTCTTGGGACAATTTTTGTCAGGTGTCCCGTAGCGGCGGCCAAAAAGGTCGCAGGTAAACGACTACTCATTGGTTGGGTCTCGGCGCAGGTCACGCTCCTGGCGCCCAAGCCCTATCGGTGCTACCGCTGTCTTGAAGAGGGACATGCGGGGGCACGGTGCACCGCTGGGGTAGACCGCAGTCAATTATGTTTCCGCTGCGGTCAGCCCGGTCACAAGGCTGGCACTTGCACTGCCACGCCGCACTGCGTCATCTGTGCGGCATCTGGCAAGCCAGCCGACCACAGGACCGGGTCAAAGGCCTGCGCCAGGCCCAAAAAGAAAAATGGCAGGAGACAGCCGGGTCATCCACCGGCTGATGCGTCGAAGAAGGCAACCAGCTCCTCGCAGCCGGTTCACCCGCCGGTTGCGGCAGAACATCCGCCGAGGACTGGGGAGGAGACAACTGCCATGGAAATACAATAATGGCCCTACGTCGTCTCCTCCAAGCCAACATAAACCACTGCGCCAGGGCCCAGGATCTCTTGCTCCAGAGCATGGCGCAGTGGTCGATCGATGTGGCAGTTGTCGCCGAGCCGTACTTTGTGCCACCCAGGGATGACTGGGTGTGCGACACGAACCGCTCGGTGGCACTGCTCATGAGGTCTGCCGCCGACACCCTTCCCTTCGAGGCCGTCACCCGAGGGCGGGGCTATGTCGCGGCAGTTTGGGGGAATGTCATGGTCGCGGGGGTGTATTTCGCCCCCAGCCTTTCTCTCGCCGACATGGAGGACATCATTTTGGAGTTGGGCACGGTCGTCAGTCGTAGCCGTCCTCGTCCCGTGATCGTCCTGGGGGACTTCAATGCCCAATCTACGGCTTGGGGTTCCCCGGCTATGGACGCACGGGGCGAGTTAGTGGAGGAGTGGGCGGTCGAGCAGGGCCTGCTTCTCCTGAACCGGGGTTCCGTGCAGACGTGCGTGCGGATGCGGGGTGGTTCCATAGTGGACCTGTCGTTTGCTAGCCCCGCTCTCGCGCGCACCGTCCAGGACTGGCACGTCCTGGAGGGGGTGGAGACGCTGTCCGATCATCGGTATATTCGATTTAGCGTCTCCGCCCAGACCTCGGTTGGGCCGGTCCAAGCGGCCCCGGTGGGCGTTGGAGACGGCCCGCGTTGGGCACTGAAGCGGCTGGACAGGGAGGCTCTCCTGGATGCCTCAATCGTCAAGGCCTGGCTGGACTCTCCAGACAGGCCCAATAACATCGACGAGGAGGCGGAGTGGTTCCGGGAGAGCATGTCGCACATTTGCGACGCTGGCATGCCCCGAGTCCGGCCGCTACCATCCAGGCGCCAAGTGTACTGGTGGTCGCAGTCGATCGCGCAGCTGCGCATCGCTTGTGTGCAGGAGCGACGCCGGTACGCTAGGTGCCGAAGAAGACGCCGCCGCCCCTTTACAGCGGCGGCCGAACAGGAAGAGGCGGAACTGTACAACCGCTACAGAGAAGCGAAGAGCGCCCTCCAGCTGGCCATCGTCCGGACAAAGGCCCAGGCCAATGAAGAGCTGCTGGAGACTCTGGACCGAGAGCCGTGGGGACGCCCCTACCTTATGGTGCGGGGCAAGTTGCGCCAACGGGCTCCCCCACTGTCCCGGAGTCTCCAGCCACAGCTGCTGGAGGAGGTGGTGTGTGCGTTGTTTCCGACGAGACCGGAGCACACACCACCGGCTATGGTTCCGCCTCGCAATGTGCCCGACGCGGAAGACGACATTGACGACGACGTGCCCGAAGTGACCCGGGTAGATTTGAGAGTGGCGGTGGCTCGCATCAAGAACACCGCCCCAGGGCCCGACGGCATTCCAGGCCGTGCATGGGTCCTGGCCATGGAGGCTCTCTGGCCCCGACTAGCGGGGCTCTTGAGCGCATGTTTGGAGCGGGGCCAGTTTCCAAGCCGGTGGAAGACCGGAAAGCTGGTCCTGCTCAAGAAGGAGGGGCGCCCCGCAGACTCACCATCTGCGTACAGGCCCATCGTGTTGCTGGACGAGGTGTGCAAGATTTTCGAGCGAATCATCGCTAGTTGCCTCGTCCAGCACATGACCATGGTGGGCCCGGATTTGGCGGACAACCAATTTGGTTTCCGCCAGGGGCGCTCCACGGTGGACGCAATCATGCGCGTGAGGGTCCTAGCGGAGGAGGCAGTCGCCCGGGGTGAGGTGGTCTTGGCGGTGTCGCTCGACATCGCCAACGCTTTCAACACCTTGCCCTGGAGTGTCATTCGTGAGGCACTCCGGTACCACGGGGTGCCGCGCTACCTCCAACGCATTGTCGGGGCCTATTTGTCGGAAAGATCGGTGGTGTACCCGGGTCGAGAAGAGTGGTGTCGGCGAGAGACGTCGTGCGGCGTTCCGCAGGGATCGGTGTTGGGGCCGCTCCTGTGGAACGTGGGGTACGACTGGGCTCTGCGCGGTGCGCTTATCCACGGCGTCGGCGTCATTTGTTACGCCGACGATACGCTTGTCACAGCGCGTGGAAAGTCGTACCGGCAGGCGGCCATACGCGCGACTGCTGGTGTCGCGCACGTCGTGGGTAGGATCCGGCGGCTGGGCTTAGAGGTGGCATTGCACAAGTCTGAAGCCCTGTGTTTTCACGGGCCGAGGACGAAGCCGCCTCCGGGGTCCAGCATCATTGTAGGAGGGGTCTCCATCACTGTCGAGTCGACGATGAAGTACCTTGGACTCGTCCTCGACAGTCGGTGGAACTTCGGGCCGCATTTTACACGGCTCGCCCCCCGGTTGATGGGCGCCGCTTCTGCGCTCTCGCGCTTGCTGCCCAACCTGGGGGGGCCCAACTCCTCCTGCCGGAGGCTCTACATGGGGGTCGTACGGTCGATGGCGTTATACGCCGCGCCAGTATGGGCGGACTCCCTGACGGCCCGTAACATCGCCGCGCTGCGAAGGCCGCAACGCGCGATGGCCGTCAGGATCATAAGGGGATACCGTACGATCTCCTTTGAGGCAGCGAGCCTCCTAGCCGGATCCTCGCCCTGGGACCTCGACGCAAAGCTCCTCACGTCGCTCTATTGGTGGCGTGTGGAGGCGGTCGAGAGGGGCGAGCGCCTGGTGCCTCGACAGATAGAGGCACGCAGGGCAGCGCTCCGCCAGGTCTTAGTGGCGGAGTGGCAGACGCGCCTAGCGCTACCCACGGCAGGGCACGCCGCTGTAGCGGCGGTAAGGCCCGTTCTTGAGGAGTGGCTCAATAGGAGCCACGGCGCCCTAAGCTTCCGGCTGACGCAGGTGCTTACCGGACATGGGTGTTTCGGGAAGTACCTGTGTCGACTAGGCCGGGAGCCGACGTCCCAGTGCCACCATTGTGGTGATTGCCGCGACGATACGGCGTTGCATACGTTGGCGGAGTGCCCAGCTTGGGCCGAGCAGCGCCGTGACTTGGTCGCGGCCGTAGGTGCTGCGGGAAACCTCTCGCTTCCGGCCGTTGTGTCTACAATGGTCGGGAGCAAGTCAGGGTGGAGAGCTGTCGCCACCTTCTGCGAGGCCGTTATGCTCGCAAAGGAGGTGGCGGAAAGGGAGAGAGAGGCTGCCTCCTCTCTCCCCTCCCGCAGCAGACGCACTGGGCGTCGCAGGGTGGCCGACTTCCGGCCACCGTAGGGCGCGGCCTGTGGACGACAGACTCGGGGCGTCTTGTCGTCCGACCAGCAGCAGGCCTTGAGGCGGCGGCGTCGTGTTCCGCGCGCGCCTCGTAGTGGAGTCCTGCGGCCGGGGTGACGGCCGCAGTGGGTGACGGGGCCCGCCCGACTATGGCGGGCCAATACCCGTCGGGGGGTTGCGACGAATGCTTCGGCGATACCCGACCCTCCGACACACGGGTACGAGAGGAACACGGGTTGGTTTTTAGTCAGTAAGAGTCTGACAGTCCCCTCCGCGCCTCCCCCGGGCGGAGGATGTCCATGAGGATTTTCCAACCCGATACCAAAAAAAAAAAAAAAAAAAAAAAAAAAAAAAAAAAAAAAAAAAGGTTAGGTTAGGTTAGGTTAGGTTAGGTTAGGTTAGGTTAGGTTAGGTTAGGTTAGGTTAGGTTAGGTTAGGTTAGGTTAGGTTAGGTTAGGTTAGGTTGGGGTGCTATGTCGGGAACCTCCAAGTGGTGCACCCTGGGCAACGTGGGTCATCGTAGTTGCGATTTGCAACTACCATGGCCGACGGCGAATATCCGACGGGGAGGGCAGGGGGTTTGGCGGTCGCTGTCTTTTGTGGCGGCCGCCTCCATCTGTCGTTTCTTTTAGGTGGGGCCCATCTCTGGGCCACCCTCCGGTTCTGTCCCGGAGGTCTCGGCGGGCTCGGTGTGCGCTTACCCCGCCGCCGGGCGGGCTGTGGGAGTGTCCCTCTCACGGTCACCGTCGCATATCGTAATCCGGTTGTGAAGTTTGTGGTCATGTCTCGCATTCTCACCGGACCGAGGGTCCTGGCTTTAACGCCCGGACCGCGAGGGAGGATGCCTCTATAAAAAGTACCCCGAATCCCAAGCGGCGGCGCACCGCGAGGGGATGCATGGCTGATGGGAAGTTCAGTCTCTAGTGCGACCCCCGTCAGAGTACCAGCCGACCCTCTGACGGGTTACGCTAGGCTTACCCAGGTACAGGGGGCACTGCCTGGGTGGACCGTCTTTTCCCCCATACTCGTGGGATTCAAAATGGATGACCTTTTTAAAAACACCAAACCAAATGATGACGTAGTGGGAGCCAAAGTACCTCTGGTACTCGTTGAGCGAATGGGCGTGCTGTCGGATTCCGACAGTGCGTCCAGCGTTATGAGTGTGGCGAGCGCGGTGAGCGTAAATTCAAAGCGCTTACGCAAGCGCCCGAGGGAGGGTGTAGACTCAGGGTCGGACTCGGCCCTGAGCGACACAGCGGTGCCGGCCCCCAAGGTCGGTGCCAAAAAAGGCGGAAGAGGGAGGCCCGCTACTACCGGCAAATATGCCGGTATCGGCCTATCCAGGCGTGAGGCTGCGGCTGCGATGAAGGCCGCAGCGGCCGCCGAAAAACTTGAGGAGGACGAGCGGCAGATTGCGGCTCTGACGAAACGGGTGACGGAAGGGAGAGTCACTCGCCTGTCGGAGTCGTCTTCTGCCGTCTCAGACATGGAAGTCGAGGCAGAGGAATTGCCTGCCTCCGTCCTTAATCAGAGAGTGGCCGACGCGGTTGCAGCCATTAAAAGGGTTGGCAAGGTCTCGAAGGGCCTTAGCGGCTGCAGCCAGAAGGCACTCAAAGAGGCCACGACCTCCATTCTGGAGAGTGCCCAGGTGCTTCTGAGCCGCACAACAACAGAAGAGACGGCGTTGCTGCGGGCCCAGAATGTAAGGCTCGCAGCGCAAATGGCGGAGCTCCGCAAGGAGCACGAGGAGCTGAAGGCGGAGATGGCAAACTTCCGCCGCGAGCACCTCAGGCGGGAGGTGGGCCTTCCGCACGCAACGCCGCAAGCACAACCGCAGTTGCCGTCACAAGAAACGGAGTTGACTCGCCTGATCCGTCAGGAGATGGCGAGTTTCAACGCGCGGTTCTCCGTGCTTGAGGGGAGGATTTTGCGTCCCGCTCTAGCCTCAGACCACCGTGTCACACCGGCGCCGACGTATGCAGCCCAAACGGCAGCGCCCCGTGCCGCCCAACCGGCACAAGCGGCTGCTGCCACAAATAAGAGGACTGTGCAAACTGCCGCCCCGCAAAAGGAAACTGCGGGGCCTAAATCAAACAGGCAGTTAAAAGAGAAGGCCAAACTGGCAAAAAAGGCAGGTGCCACGGCTGCTGCGCCTGCACAAACTGTCAGACCTGAGGCGGAGTGGACGGTTGTGGGCGCCGCCAAAACATCCAAGAAGGTACGCAAGCAGGCCAAAAAGCAGGCCCAGAAAGTACAAGCGGCGGCCAAGCGCCAAACTGCGAGGCTCAGTACCCCCCGCTCTACAGCAGTAGCTCTCACCCTGCAGCCGGGGGCGGAGGAGCGGGGCCTCACATATGCCCGGATCCTCGCAAAGGCGAAAGCCGAGATTTCTCTTAGCGATCTCGGCATAACGGGGATCCGGTGCAAAACAACTGCTACCGGAGGTCGCCTACTCGAAGTATCGGGAGCCACTAGCGGTCCCAAAGCAGACGCCCTGGCCGATAAACTCAGGGCGTCTCTAGGACCGGATGATGTTAGAGTGTCCAGGCCCACCAAGTGCGCAGATCTGCGCATTTCGGGCCTGGACGACTCCGTCACTGTGGAAGAGGTCGCCGCTGCCATCTCTAAGGCCGGAGGATGCCCGCCGGATCAAGTAAAGGCGGGCACGATACGCCGGGGTGTCTCCGGTCTCGGGACAATTCTTATCAGCTGTCCCGTAGCGGCGGCCAAGAACATAAAGGACAAACGGCTTCTGGTGGGATGGGTCTCGGCGCAGGTCACGCTCCTGGCGCCCAAGCCCTACCGGTGCTACCGATGTCTAGAAGAAGGACATGCGGGGGCACGGTGCACCGCTGGGGTAGACCGCAGCCAATTGTGCTTCCGCTGCGGTCAGCCCGGTCACAAGGCTGGCACTTGCACTGCCACGCCGCACTGCGTCATCTGTGCGGCATCTGGCAAGCCAGCCGACCATAGGACCGGGTCAAAGGCCTGCGTCAGGCCCAAGAAAAACAATGCCAGGAGACAGCCGGTTCATCCACCGGCTAGTGTCACTAATGTGTCCAAGAAGGCAACCAGCTCCTCGCAGCCGGTTCACCCGCCGGTTGCGGCAGAACATCCGCCGAGGGCTGGGGAGGAGACAACAGCCATGGACACTCAATAATGGCCCTACGTCGTCTCCTCCAAGCCAACATAAACCACTGCGCCAGGGCTCAGGATCTCTTGCTCCAGAGCATGGCGCAGTGGTCGATTGATGTGGCAGTTGTCGCCGAGCCGTATTTTGTGCCACCCAGGGATGACTGGGTGTGCGACACCAACCGCTCGGTGGCACTGCTCATGAGGTCTGCCGCCGACACCCTTCCCTTCGAGGCCGTCACCCGAGGGCGGGGCTATGTCGCGGCAGTTTGGGGAAACATAATGGTCGCGGGGGTGTATTTCGCCCCCAGCCTTTCTCTCGCCGACATGGAGGATCTTATTTTGGAGTTGGGCACGGTCGTCAGTCGTAGCCGTCCTCGTCCCGTGATCGTCCTGGGGGACTTCAACGCCCAATCTACGGCTTGGGGTTCCCCGGCTACGGACGCGCGGGGCGAGTTAGTGGAGGAGTGGGCGGTCGAGCAGGGCCTGCTTCTCCTGAACCGGGGTTCCGTGCAGACGTGCGTGCGGATGCGGGGTGGGTCTATAGTGGACCTGTCGTTCGCTTGCCCCGTTCTCGCGCGCACTGTCCAGGACTGGCACGTCCTGGAGGAGGTGGAGACGCTGTCTGATCATCGGTATATTCGATTCAGCGTCTCCGCCCAGACCTCGGTTGGGCCGGTTCAAGCGGCCCCGGTGGGCGTTGGAGACGGCCCGCGTTGGGCACTGAAGCGGCTGGACAGGGAGGCTCTCCTGGATGCCTCAATCGTCAAGGCCTGGCTGGACTCTCCAGACAGGCCCAATAACATCGACGAGGAGGCGGAGTGGTTCCGGGAGAGCATGTCGCACATTTGCGACGCTGGCATGCCCCGAGTCCGGCCGCTACCATCCAGGCGCCAAGTGTACTGGTGGTCGCAGTCGATCGCGCAGCTGCGCATCGCTTGTGTGCAGGAGCGACGCCGGTACGCTAGGTGCCGAAGAAGACGCCGCCGCCCCTTTACAGCGGCGGCCGAACAGGAAGAGGCGGAACTGTACAACCGCTACAGAGAAGAGAAGAGCGCCCTCCAGCTGGCAATCGTCCGGGCAAAGGCCCAGGCCAACGAAGAGCTGCTGGAGACTCTGGACCGAGAACCGTGGGGACGCCCCTACCTTATGGTGCGGGGCAAACTGCGCCAACGGGCTCCCCCACTGTCCCGGAGTCTCCAGCCACAGCTGCTGGAGGAGGTGGTGTGTGCGTTGTTTCCGTCGAGACCGGAGCACACACCACCGGCTATGGTTCCGCCTCGCAATGTGCCCGACGCGGAAGACGACATTGACGACGACGTGCCCGAAGTGACCCGGGTAGATTTGAGAGTGGCGGTGGCTCGCATCAAGAACACCGCCCCAGGGCCCGACGGCATTCCAGGCCGTGCATGGGTCCTGGCCATGGAGGCTCTCTGGCCCCGACTAGCGGGGCTCTTGAGCGCATGTTTGGAGCGGGGCCAGTTTCCAAGCCGGTGGAAGACCGGAAAGCTGGTCCTGCTCAAGAAGGAGGGGCGCCCCGCAGACTCACCATCTGCGTACAGGCCCATCGTGTTGCTGGACGAGGTGTGTAAGATTTTCGAGCGAATCATCGCTAGCCGCCTCGTCCAGCACATGACCATGGTGGGCCCGGATTTGGCGGACAACCAATTTGGTTTCCGCCAGGGGCGCTCTACGGTGGACGCAATCATGCGCGTGAGGGTCCTCGCGGAGGAGGCAGTCGCCCGGGGTGAGGTGGTCTTGGCGGTGTCGCTCGACATCGCCAACGCCTTCAACACCTTGCCCTGGAATATCATCCGAGAGGCACTCCGGTACCACGGGGTGCCGCACTACCTCCAACGCATTGTCGGGGCCTATTTGTCCGAAAGATCGGTGGTGTACCCGGGTCGAGAGGAATGGTGTCGGCGAGAGACGTCGTGCGGCGTTCCACAGGGATCGGTGTTGGGGCCGCTCCTGTGGAACGTGGGGTACGACTGGGCTCTGCGCGGTGCGCTTATCCACGGCGTCGGCGTCATTTGTTACGCCGACGATACGCTAGTAACAGCGCGTGGAAAGTCGTACCGGCAGGCGGCCATACGCGCGACTGCTGGTGTCGCGCACGTCGTGGGTAGGATCCGGCGGCTGGGCTTAGAGGTGGCATTGCACAAGTCTGAGGCCCTGTGTTTTCACGGGCCGAGGACGAAGCCGCCTCCGGGGTCCAGCATCATTGTAGGAGGGGTCTCCATCGCTGTCGAGTCGACGATGAAGTACCTTGGACTCGTCCTCGACAGTCGGTGGACATTCGGGCCGCACTTTACACGGCTCGCCCCCCGGTTGATGGGCGCCGCTTCTGCGCTCTCGCGCTTGCTGCCCAACCTGGGGGGGCCCAACTCCTCCTGCCGGAGGCTCTACATGGGGGTCGTACGGTCGATGGCATTATACGCCGCGCCAGTGTGGGCGGACTCCCTGACGGCCCGCAACATCGCCGCGCTGCGAAGGCCGCAGCGCGCGATGGCCGTCAGGGTCATAAGGGGATACCGTACGATCTCCTTTGAGGCAGCGAGCCTTCTAGCCGGATCCTCGCCCTGGGACCTCGACGCAAAGCTCCTCACGTCGCTCTATTGGTGGCGTGTGGAGGCGGTCGAGAGGGGCGAGCGCCTGGTGCCTCGACAGATAGAGGCACGCAGGGCAGCACTCCGCCAGGTCTTAGTGGCGGAGTGGCAGACGCGCCTAGCGCTACCCACGGCGGGGCACGCCGCTGTAGCGGCGGTAAGGCCCATACTAGAGGAGTGGCTCAATAGGAGCCACGGCGCCCTAAGCTTCCGGCTGACGCAGGTGCTTACCGGACATGGGTGTTTCGGGAAGTACCTGTGTCGACTAGGCCGGGAGCCGACGTCCCAGTGCCACCATTGTGGTGATCGCCGCGACGACACGGCGTTGCATACGTTGGCGGAGTGCCCAGCTTGGGCTGAGCAGCGCCGTGACTTGGTCGCGGCCGTAGGTGCTGCGGGAAACCTCTCGCTTCCGGCTGTTGTGGCTACAATGGTCGGGAGCAAGTCAGGTTGGAGAGTTGTCGCCACCTTCTGCGAGGCCGTAATGCTCGCAAAGGAGGTGGCGGAAAGGGAGAGAGAGGCTGCCTCCTCTCTCCCCTCCCGCAGCAGACGCACTGGGCGTCGTAGGGTGGCCGACTTCCGGCCACCGTAGGGCGCGGCCTGCGGACGACAGACTCGGGGCGTCTTGTCGTCCGACCAGCAGCAGGCCTTGAGGCGGCGGCGTCGTGTTCCGCGCGCGCCTCGTAGTGGAGTCCTGCGGCCGGGGTGACGGCCGCAGTGGGTGACGGGGCCCGCCTGACTATGGCGGGCCAATACCCGTCGGGGGGTTGCGACGAATGCTTCGGCGATACCCGACCCTCCGACACACGGGTACGAGAGGAACACGGGTTGGTTTTTAGTCAGTAAGAGTCTGACAGTCCCCTCCGCGCCTCCCCCGGGCGGAGGATGTCCATGAGGATTTTCCAACCCGATACCAAAAAAAAAAAAAAAAAAAAAAAAAAGGTTAGGTTAGGTTAGGTTAGGTTAGGTTAGGTTAGGTTAGGTTAGGTTAGGTTAGGTTAGGTTAGGTTAGGTTAGGTTAGGTTAGGTTAGGTTAGGTTAGGTTAGGTTAGGTTAGGTTAGGTTAGGTTAGGTTAGGTTAGGTTAGGTTAGGTTAGGTTAGGTTAGGTTAGGTTAGGTTAGGTTTTTTTTTTTTTTTTTTTTTTTTTGGGCGTTTAGCCCGCTGCTTCCCCTAACTAGTGTTAGAGCCATTCTGTACCTCTGTATGGTGTTATACTTACGCCTATCTATATCTAACTCCTTCTTTGGGAGGTCCTTCTTATTGCCTATCTCCTTCGTAGGGAGGTCCTACTTATTGCCTATCTAAGTCCTTTTGTCAAGGGTGTTTTCTTTATTTTATTTTCTTTTTAACTATTTTACAATTTAACTTATTCTATCTTATGTCTATTTACATTTTATCTTGTTTTATCTTAATTTATTTTAGGTCCTAGATTTATTTTATTACTATCTTATTCTATGTTACTAAAATTATATAATCTCAGATTATATGTTTTAGTCTAACTTATTTTTACTTGTTTCTTCTTATCATACTTAATGCTATTTTTCTACAATAATTTATAAATTTGACCCTTTTGCTCTTATCACTAATTATTTTACTTAAGTTATTTACATTTATCTCTATCTCTAGTTCCATCTCTATGTTGTATCGATCTAAAATGTATACGGGGCATTCCACCAATGCGTGTACGATCGATTCGCTCACCGCAGGGTCACAGATGCATGCCGGGCTCTCCTTGCACTTGAACCGGTTCAAGTACTCGGAGAACCCGCCATGCCCCGTGAACACCTGCGTTGTGATCGGATCGATCGCTATCTTCGTCACCAGCCTGTGGGCCTCCACAGCGTCGGGGAAGAAGAGTTTAGTGGTAGACGCGGTTTCACCATCTACGTAGCGCCCGTTCCATTCGTCAATCGACTCCTTTCGGATCTGTCTCTTGACGAATGAGACGGGACACCTATCGTAATGGGGCCGCGTCTTCAGCTTCAGTGCAGCATCCTTTGCGAGCTCGTCTGCTCGTTCGTTTCCCTGCAATCCTGCATGAGCCTTTATCCAAAACAGTTTTATAATTTTGTTATGTTTGTGTGCCTGGTACAAATTTCTACTTATCTCGAATGCAAGGGGATGCAGGGAAACGCCACTTGCTACTGTCTCCAGCGCTGCTCTCGAGTCACTCAGGATGCTGCACTGTGCCTTTCCACTTTTCACTGCTTCTTCCACGGCCCTGTGGAGGGCCACCAGCTCTGCCTGGTAGACGGTGCAGAAGGATTCCAGTTTGAGTTTAATGGCTCTTGTCTCGGCAGCATTTTCCCAGATGGAAATAGCCGCTCCGACTTTTCCTTCGATCTTGCTGCCATCTGTGAACAGACTAAGTCCAGTATTTACTATCTGGTCTACCTCTGCACCGTCCACCACGCAGTTGAAATGCACTGCCTTTCTTTGCGCTGGGTGGTTCAGCTTCCCGAAGGCCACAGGACGTTCCACCTCCCGGTCTCCCACCACTCGCAGGGAGTATCCCCTCTTGACTTCGTACAGGGAAGCATTTTCCCTGGCCCGAATGTCAAGAGGCAGTATCCCCGCGAGCAGTAGGGCCGAGTTCAGTGATACCGTCCTGTAGGCCTTCGTGAGCTTCTGCGCAAAGCCTCGCTGGACCGCAGCGAGCTGCTTTTTTACACCTAGCTTACGCGCGGCTGGAGCCCAAACACTAGCGGCATATAAAATTATCGGCTCCACTACGGCCGTGTAAAGTAATTTTACCACCTCTGGTCCCAAGCCCCACTGAATTTTCGCCGCCCTGGAAAGCCGGTTATAAAAGGCAAGAGCCTTTCCGCAGACCTCTGTAAGGTGTGCCTTGAAGGTGAGTCCGCTATCGATGGTGACCCCTAAAAGCTTTATCTGTTTTTCCAGGCCAATGTCCACTCCGCCCATATGAAGGATTGGGGAATCATACTTTAATTTCCGCGTCAACACCATAGCCTTTGTCTTGTGTGGAGCGAACTTCAACTTATTTCTGATTCCCCAATCCCTCACATAGGCGAGCGTGTCATTGGCCTGGCGTTGGATCTCGGCCATCTTCTCTCCGTCAAAGGCAAGCACAACGTCGTCGGCGAACGCTTGGCAGTAACATCCCCTTCTCTCCAGTCCAGATAGTAGTGGGTCGAGGAGCAGGTTCCAGAAAGTTGGACCCCCAATGGAGCCTTGGACGCATCCCTTGGAGGTGGTTAGGTTAGGTTAGGTTAGGTTAGGTTAGGTTAGGTTAGGTTAGGTTAGGTTAGGTTAGGTTAGGTTAGGTTAGGTTAGGTTAGGTTAGGTTAGGTTAGGTTAGGTTAGGTTAGGTTAGGTTAGGTTAGGTTAGGTTAGGTTAGGTTAGGTTAGGTTAGGTTAGGTTAGGTTAGGTTAGGTTAGGTTAGGTTAGGTTAGGTTAGGTTAGGTTAGGTTAGGTTAGGTTAGGTTAGGTTAGGTTAGGTTAGGTTAGGTTAGGTTAGGTTAGGTTAGGTTAGGTTAGGTTAGGTTAGGTTAGGTTAGGTTAGGTTAGGTTAGGTTAGGTTAGGTTAGGTTAGGTTAGGTTAGGTTAGGTTAGGTTAGGTTAGGTTAGGTTAGGTTAGGTTAGGTTAGGTTAGGTTAGGTTAGGTTAGGTTAGGTTAGGTTAGGTTAGGTTAGGTTAGGTTAGGTTAGGTTAGGTTAGGTTAGGTTAGGTTAGGTTAGGTTAGGTTAGGTTAGGTTAGGTTAGGTTAGGTTAGGTTAGGTTAGGTTAGGTTAGGTTAGGTTAGGTTAGGTTAGGTTAGGTTAGGTTAGGTTAGGTTAGGTTAGGTTAGGTTAGGTTAGGTTAGGTTAGGTTAGGTTAGGTTAGGTTAGGTTAGGTTAGGTTAGGTTAGGTTAGGTTAGGTTAGGTTAGGTTAGGTTAGGTTAGGTTAGGTTAGGTTAGGTTAGGTTAGGTTAGGTTAGGTTAGGTTAGGTTAGGTTAGGTTAGGTTAGGTTAGGTTAGGTTAGGTTAGGTTAGGTTAGGTTAGGTTAGGTTAGGTTAGGTTAGGTTAGGTTAGGTTAGGTTAGGTTAGGTTAGGTTAGGTTAGGTTAGGTTAGGTTAGGTTAGGTTAGGTTAGGTTAGGTTAGGTTAGGTTAGGTTAGGTTAGGTTAGGTTAGGTTAGGTTAGGTTAGGTTAGGTTAGGTTAGGTTAGGTTAGGTTAGGTTAGGTTAGGTTAGGTTAGGTTAGGTTAGGTTAGGTTAGGTTAGGTTAGGTTAGGTTAGGTTAGGTTAGGTTAGGTTAGGTTAGGTTAGGTTAGGTTAGGTTAGGTTAGGTTAGGTTAGGTTAGGTTAGGTTAGGTTAGGTTAGGTTAGGTTAGGTTAGGTTAGGTTAGGTTAGGTTAGGTTAGGTTAGGTTAGGTTAGGTTAGGTTAGGTTAGGTTAGGTTAGGTTAGGTTAGGTTAGGTTAGGTTAGGTTAGGTTAGGTTAGGTTAGGTTAGGTTAGGTTAGGTTAGGTTAGGTTAGGTTAGGTTAGGTTAGGTTAGGTTAGGTTAGGTTAGGTTAGGTTAGGTTAGGTTAGGTTAGGTTAGGTTAGGTTAGGTTAGGTTAGGTTAGGTTAGGTTAGGTTAGGTTAGGTTAGGTTAGGTTAGGTTAGGTTAGGTTAGGTTAGGTTAGGTTAGGTTAGGTTAGGTTAGGTTAGGTTAGGTTAGGTTAGGTTAGGTTAGGTTAGGTTAGGTTAGGTTAGGTTAGGTTAGGTTAGGTTAGGTTAGGTTAGGTTAGGTTAGGTTAGGTTAGGTTAGGTTAGGTTAGGTTAGGTTAGGTTAGGTTAGGTTAGGTTAGGTTAGGTTAGGTTAGGTTAGGTTAGGTTAGGTTAGGTTAGGTTAGGTTAGGTTAGGTTAGGTTAGGTTAGGTTAGGTTAGGTTAGGTTAGGTTAGGTTAGGTTAGGTTAGGTTAGGTTAGGTTAGGTTAGGTTAGGTTAGGTTAGGTTAGGTTAGGTTAGGTTAGGTTAGGTTAGGTTAGGTTAGGTTAGGTTAGGTTAGGTTAGGTTAGGTTAGGTTAGGTTAGGTTAGGTTAGGTTAGGTTAGGTTAGGTTAGGTTAGGTTAGGTTAGGTTAGGTTAGGTTAGGTTAGGTTAGGTTAGGTTAGGTTAGGTTAGGTTAGGTTAGGTTAGGTTAGGTTAGGTTAGGTTAGGTTAGGTTAGGTTAGGTTAGGTTAGGTTAGGTTAGGTTAGGTTAGGTTAGGTTAGGTTAGGTTAGGTTAGGTTAGGTTAGGTTAGGTTAGGTTAGGTTAGGTTAGGTTAGGTTAGGTTAGGTTAGGTTAGGTTAGGTTAGGTTAGGTTAGGTTAGGTTAGGTTAGGTTAGGTTAGGTTAGGTTAGGTTAGGTTAGGTTAGGTTAGGTTAGGTTAGGTTAGGTTAGGTTAGGTTAGGTTAGGTTAGGTTAGGTTAGGTTAGGTTAGGTTAGGTTAGGTTAGGTTAGGTTAGGTTAGGTTAGGTTAGGTTAGGTTAGGTTAGGTTAGGTTAGGTTAGGTTAGGTTAGGTTAGGTTAGGTTAGGTTAGGTTAGGTTAGGTTAGGTTAGGTTAGGTTAGGTTAGGTTAGGTTAGGTTAGGTTAGGTTAGGTTAGGTTAGGTTAGGTTAGGTTAGGTTAGGTTAGGTTAGGTTAGGTTAGGTTAGGTTAGGTTAGGTTAGGTTAGGTTAGGTTAGGTTAGGTTAGGTTAGGTTAGGTTAGGTTAGGTTAGGTTAGGTTAGGTTAGGTTAGGTTAGGTTAGGTTAGGTTAGGTTAGGTTAGGTTAGGTTAGGTTAGGTTAGGTTAGGTTAGGTTAGGTTAGGTTAGGTTAGGTTAGGTTAGGTTAGGTTAGGTTAGGTTAGGTTAGGTTAGGTTAGGTTAGGTTAGGTTAGGTTAGGTTAGGTTAGGTTAGGTTAGGTTAGGTTAGGTTAGGTTAGGTTAGGTTAGGTTAGGTTAGGTTAGGTTAGGTTAGGTTAGGTTAGGTTAGGTTAGGTTAGGTTAGGTTAGGTTAGGTTAGGTTAGGTTAGGTTAGGTTAGG
>OX457101.1:0-15000 GCA_949752805.1 Deilephila elpenor
CTAACCTAACCTAACCTAACCTAACCTAACCTAACCTAACCTAACCTAACCTAACCTAACCTAACCTAACCTAACCTAACCTAACCTAACCTAACCTAACCTAACCTAACCTAACCTAACCTAACCTAACCTAACCTAACCTAACCTAACCTAACTCTAACCTAACCTAACCTAACCTAACCTAACCTAACCTAACCTAACCTAACCTAACCTAACCTAACCTAACCTAACCTAACCTAACCTAACCTAACCTAACCTAACCTAACCTAACCTAACCTAACCTAACCTAACCTAACCTAACCTAACCTAACCTAACCTAACCTAACCTAACCTAACCTAACCTAACCTAACCTAACCTAACCTAACCTAACCTAACCTAACCTAACCTAACCTAACCTAACCTAACCTAACCTAACCTAACCTAACCTAACCTAACCTAACCTAACCTAACCTAACCTAACCTAACCTAACCTAACCTAACCTAACCTAACCTAACCTAACCTAACCTAACCTAACCTAACCTAACCTAACCTAACCTAACCTAACCTAACCTAACCTAACCTAACCTAACCTAACCTAACCTAACCTAACCTAACCTAACCTAACCTAACCTAACCTAACCTAACCTAACCTAACCTAACCTAACCTAACCTAACCTAACCTAACCTAACCTAACCTAACCTAACCTAACCTAACCTAACCTAACCTAACCTAACCTAACCTAACCTAACCTAACCTAACCTAACCTAACCTAACCTAACCTAACCTAACCTAACCTAACCTAACCTAACCTAACCTAACCTAACCTAACCTAACCTAACCTAACCTAACCTAACCTAACCTAACCTAACCTAACCTAACCTAACCTAACCTAACCTAACCTAACCTAACCTAACCTAACCTAACCTAACCTAACCTAACCTAACCTAACCTAACCTAACCTAACCTAACCTAACCTAACCTAACCTAACCTAACCTAACCTAACCTAACCTAACCTAACCTAACCTAACCTAACCTAACCTAACCTAACCTAACCTAACCTAACCTAACCTAACCTAACCTAACCTAACCTAACCTAACCTAACCTAACCTAACCTAACCTAACCTAACCTAACCTAACCTAACCTAACCTAACCTAACCTAACCTAACCTAACCTAACCTAACCTAACCTAACCTAACCTAACCTAACCTAACCTAACCTAACCTAACCTAACCTAACCTAACCTAACCTAACCTAACCTAACCTAACCTAACCTAACCTAACCTAACCTAACCTAACCTAACCTAACCTAACCTAACCTAACCTAACCTAACCTAACCTAACCTAACCTAACCTAACCTAACCTAACCTAACCTAACCTAACCTAACCTAACCTAACCTAACCTAACCTAACCTAACCTAACCTAACCTAACCTAACCTAACCTAACCTAACCTAACCTAACCTAACCTAACCTAACCTAACCTAACCTAACCTAACCTAACCTAACCTAACCTAACCTAACCTAACCTAACCTAACCTAACCTAACCTAACCTAACCTAACCTAACCTAACCTAACCTAACCTAACCTAACCTAACCTAACCTAACCTAACCTAACCTAACCTAACCTAACCTAACCTAACCTAACCTAACCTAACCTAACCTAACCTAACCTAACCTAACCTAACCTAACCTAACCTAACCTAACCTAACCTAACCTAACCTAACCTAACCTAACCTAACCTAACCTAACCTAACCTAACCTAACCTAACCTAACCTAACCTAACCTAACCTAACCTAACCTAACCTAACCTAACCTAACCTAACCTAACCTAACCTAACCTAACCTAACCTAACCTAACCTAACCTAACCTAACCTAACCTAACCTAACCTAACCTAACCTAACCTAACCTAACCTAACCTAACCTAACCTAACCTAACCTAACCTAACCTAACCTAACCTAACCTAACCTAACCTAACCTAACCTAACCTAACCTAACCTAACCTAACCTAACCTAACCTAACCTAACCTAACCTAACCTAACCTAACCTAACCTAACCTAACCTAACCTAACCTAACCTAACCTAACCTAACCTAACCTAACCTAACCTAACCTAACCTAACCTAACCTAACCTAACCTAACCTAACCTAACCTAACCTAACCTAACCTAACCTAACCTAACCTAACCTAACCTAACCTAACCTAACCTAACCTAACCTAACCTAACCTAACCTAACCTAACCTAACCTAACCTAACCTAACCTAACCTAACCTAACCTAACCTAACCTAACCTAACCTAACCTAACCTAACCTAACCTAACCTAACCTAACCTAACCTAACCTAACCTAACCTAACCTAACCTAACCTAACCTAACCTAACCTAACCTAACCTAACCTAACCTAACCTAACCTAACCTAACCTAACCTAACCTAACCTAACCTAACCTAACCTAACCTAACCTAACCTAACCTAACCTAACCTAACCTAACCTAACCTAACCTAACCTAACCTAACCTAACCTAACCTAACCTAACCTAACCTAACCTAACCTAACCTAACCTAACCTAACCTAACCTAACCTAACCTAACCTAACCTAACCTAACCTAACCTAACCTAACCTAACCTAACCTAACCTAACCTAACCTAACCTAACCTAACCTAACCTAACCTAACCTAACCTAACCTAACCTAACCTAACCTAACCTAACCTAACCTAACCTAACCTAACCTAACCTAACCTAACCTAACCTAACCTAACCTAACCTAACCTAACCTAACCTAACCTAACCTAACCTAACCTAACCTAACCTAACCTAACCTAACCTAACCTAACCTAACCTAACCTAACCTAACCTAACCTAACCTAACCTAACCTAACCTAACCTAACCTAACCTAACCTAACCTAACCTAACCTAACCTAACCTAACCTAACCTAACCTAACCTAACCTAACCTAACCTAACCTAACCTAACCTAACCTAACCTAACCTAACCTAACCTAACCTAACCTAACCTAACCTAACCTAACCTAACCTAACCTAACCTAACCTAACCTAACCTAACCTAACCTAACCTAACCTAACCTAACCTAACCTAACCTAACCTAACCTAACCTAACCTAACCTAACCTAACCTAACCTAACCTAACCTAACCTAACCTAACCTAACCTAACCTAACCTAACCTAACCTAACCTAACCTAACCTAACCTAACCTAACCTAACCTAACCTAACCTAACCTAACCTAACCTAACCTAACCTAACCTAACCTAACCTAACCTAACCTAACCTAACCTAACCTAACCTAACCTAACCTAACCTAACCTAACCTAACCTAACCTAACCTAACCTAACCTAACCTAACCTAACCTAACCTAACCTAACCTAACCTAACCTAACCTAACCTAACCTAACCTAACCTAACCTAACCTAACCTAACCTAACCTAACCTAACCTAACCTAACCTAACCTAACCTAACCTAACCTAACCTAACCTAACCTAACCTAACCTAACCTAACCTAACCTAACCTAACCTAACCTAACCTAACCTAACCTAACCTAACCTAACCTAACCTAACCTAACCTAACCTAACCTAACCTAACCTAACCTAACCTAACCTAACCTAACCTAACCTAACCTAACCTAACCTAACCTAACCTAACCTAACCTAACCTAACCTAACCTAACCTAACCTAACCTAACCTAACCTAACCTAACCTAACCTAACCTAACCTAACCTAACCTAACCTAACCTAACCTAACCTAACCTAACCTAACCTAACCTAACCTAACCTAACCTAACCTAACCTAACCTAACCTAACCTAACCTAACCTAACCTAACCTAACCTAACCTAACCTAACCTAACCTAACCTAACCTAACCTAACCTAACCTAACCTAACCTAACCTAACCTAACCTAACCTAACCTAACCTAACCTAACCTAACCTAACCTAACCTAACCTAACCTAACCTAACCTAACCTAACCTAACCTAACCTAACCTAACCTAACCTAACCTAACCTAACCTAACCTAACCTAACCTAACCTAACCTAACCTAACCTAACCTAACCTAACCTAACCTAACCTAACCTAACCTAACCTAACCTAACCTAACCTAACCTAACCTAACCTAACCTAACCTAACCTAACCTAACCTAACCTAACCTAACCTAACCTAACCTAACCTAACCTAACCTAACCTAACCTAACCTAACCTAACCTAACCTAACCTAACCTAACCTAACCTAACCTAACCTAACCTAACCTAACCTAACCTAACCTAACCTAACCTAACCTAACCTAACCTAACCTAACCTAACCTAACCTAACCTAACCTAACCTAACCTAACCTAACCTAACCTAACCTAACCTAACCTAACCTAACCTAACCTAACCTAACCTAACCTAACCTAACCTAACCTAACCTAACCTAACCTAACCTAACCTAACCTAACCTAACCTAACCTAACCTAACCTAACCTAACCTAACCTAACCTAACCTAACCTAACCTAACCTAACCTAACCTAACCTAACCTAACCTAACCTAACCTAACCTAACCTAACCTAACCTAACCTAACCTAACCTAACCTAACCTAACCTAACCTAACCTAACCTAACCTAACCTAACCTAACCTAACCTAACCTAACCTAACCTAACCTAACCTAACCTAACCTAACCTAACCTAACCTAACCTAACCTAACCTAACCTAACCTAACCTAACCTAACCTAACCTAACCTAACCTAACCTAACCTAACCTAACCTAACCTAACCTAACCTAACCTAACCTAACCTAACCTAACCTAACCTAACCTAACCTAACCTAACCTAACCTAACCTAACCTAACCTAACCTAACCTAACCTAACCTAACCTAACCTAACCTAACCTAACCTAACCTAACCTAACCTAACCTAACCTAACCTAACCTAACCTAACCTAACCTAACCTAACCTAACCTAACCTAACCTAACCTAACCTAACCTAACCTAACCTAACCTAACCTAACCTAACCTAACCTAACCTAACCTAACCTAACCTAACCTAACCTAACCTAACCTAACCTAACCTAACCTAACCTAACCTAACCTAACCTAACCTAACCTAACCTAACCTAACCTAACCTAACCTAACCTAACCTAACCTAACCTAACCTAACCTAACCTAACCTAACCTAACCTAACCTAACCTAACCTAACCTAACCTAACCTAACCTAACCTAACCTAACCTAACCTAACCTAACCTAACCTAACCTAACCTAACCTAACCTAACCTAACCTAACCTAACCTAACCTAACCTAACCTAACCTAACCTAACCTAACCTAACCTAACCTAACCTAACCTAACCTAACCTAACCTAACCTAACCTAACCTAACCTAACCTAACCTAACCTAACCTAACCTAACCTAACCTAACCTAACCTAACCTAACCTAACCTAACCTAACCTAACCTAACCTAACCTAACCTAACCTAACCTAACCTAACCTAACCTAACCTAACCTAACCTAACCTAACCTAACCTAACCTAACCTAACCTAACCTAACCTAACCTAACCTAACCTAACCTAACCTAACCTAACCTAACCTAACCTAACCTAACCTAACCTAACCTAACCTAACCTAACCTAACCTAACCTAACCTAACCTAACCTAACCTAACCTAACCTAACCTAACCTAACCTAACCTAACCTAACCTAACCTAACCTAACCTAACCTAACCTAACCTAACCTAACCTAACCTAACCTAACCTAACCTAACCTAACCTAACCTAACCTAACCTAACCTAACCTAACCTAACCTAACCTAACCTAACCTAACCTAACCTAACCTAACCTAACCTAACCTAACCTAACCTAACCTAACCTAACCTAACCTAACCTAACCTAACCTAACCTAACCTAACCTAACCTAACCTAACCTAACCTAACCTAACCTAACCTAACCTAACCTAACCTAACCTAACCTAACCTAACCTAACCTAACCTAACCTAACCTAACCTAACCTAACCTAACCTAACCTAACCTAACCTAACCTAACCTAACCTAACCTAACCTAACCTAACCTAACCTAACCTAACCTAACCTAACCTAACCTAACCTAACCTAACCTAACCTAACCTAACCTAACCTAACCTAACCTAACCTAACCTAACCTAACCTAACCTAACCTAACCTAACCTAACCTAACCTAACCTAACCTAACCTAACCTAACCTAACCTAACCTAACCTAACCTAACCTAACCTAACCTAACCTAACCTAACCTAACCTAACCTAACCTAACCTAACCTAACCTAACCTAACCTAACCTAACCTAACCTAACCTAACCTAACCTAACCTAACCTAACCTAACCTAACCTAACCTAACCTAACCTAACCTAACCTAACCTAACCTAACCTAACCTAACCTAACCTAACCTAACCTAACCTAACCTAACCTAACCTAACCTAACCTAACCTAACCTAACCTAACCTAACCTAACCTAACCTAACCTAACCTAACCTAACCTAACCTAACCTAACCTAACCTAACCTAACCTAACCTAACCTAACCTAACCTAACCTAACCTAACCTAACCTAACCTAACCTAACCTAACCTAACCTAACCTAACCTAACCTAACCTAACCTAACCTAACCTAACCTAACCTAACCTAACCTAACCTAACCTAACCTAACCTAACCTAACCTAACCTAACCTAACCTAACCTAACCTAACCTAACCTAACCTAACCTAACCTAACCTAACCTAACCTAACCTAACCTAACCTAACCTAACCTAACCTAACCTAACCTAACCTAACCTAACCTAACCTAACCTAACCTAACCTAACCTAACCTAACCTAACCTAACCTAACCTAACCTAACCTAACCTAACCTAACCTAACCTAACCTAACCTAACCTAACCTAACCTAACCTAACCTAACCTAACCTAACCTAACCTAACCTAACCTAACCTAACCTAACCTAACCTAACCTAACCTAACCTAACCTAACCTAACCTAACCTAACCTAACCTAACCTAACCTAACCTAACCTAACCTAACCTAACCTAACCTAACCTAACCTAACCTAACCTAACCTAACCTAACCTAACCTAACCTAACCTAACCTAACCTAACCTAACCTAACCTAACCTAACCTAACCTAACCTAACCTAACCTAACCTAACCTAACCTAACCTAACCTAACCTAACCTAACCTAACCTAACCTAACCTAACCTAACCTAACCTAACCTAACCTAACCTAACCTAACCTAACCTAACCTAACCTAACCTAACCTAACCTAACCTAACCTAACCTAACCTAACCTAACCTAACCTAACCTAACCTAACCTAACCTAACCTAACCTAACCTAACCTAACCTAACCTAACCTAACCTAACCTAACCTAACCTAACCTAACCTAACCTAACCTAACCTAACCTAACCTAACCTAACCTAACCTAACCTAACCTAACCTAACCTAACCTAACCTAACCTAACCTAACCTAACCTAACCTAACCTAACCTAACCTAACCTAACCTAACCTAACCTAACCTAACCTAACCTAACCTAACCTAACCTAACCTAACCTAACCTAACCTAACCTAACCTAACCTAACCTAACCTAACCTAACCTAACCTAACCTAACCTAACCTAACCTAACCTAACCTAACCTAACCTAACCTAACCTAACCTAACCTAACCTAACCTAACCTAACCTAACCTAACCTAACCTAACCTAACCTAACCTAACCTAACCTAACCTAACCTAACCTAACCTAACCTAACCTAACCTAACCTAACCTAACCTAACCTAACCTAACCTAACCTAACCTAACCTAACCTAACCTAACCTAACCTAACCTAACCTAACCTAACCTAACCTAACCTAACCTAACCTAACCTAACCTAACCTAACCTAACCTAACCTAACCTAACCTAACCTAACCTAACCTAACCTAACCTAACCTAACCTAACCTAACCTAACCTAACCTAACCTAACCTAACCTAACCTAACCTAACCTAACCTAACCTAACCTAACCTAACCTAACCTAACCTAACCTAACCTAACCTAACCTAACCTAACCTAACCTAACCTAACCTAACCTAACCTAACCTAACCTAACCTAACCTAACCTAACCTAACCTAACCTAACCTAACCTAACCTAACCTAACCTAACCTAACCTAACCTAACCTAACCTAACCTAACCTAACCTAACCTAACCTAACCTAACCTAACCTAACCTAACCTAACCTAACCTAACCTAACCTAACCTAACCTAACCTAACCTAACCTAACCTAACCTAACCTAACCTAACCTAACCTAACCTAACCTAACCTAACCTAACCTAACCTAACCTAACCTAACCTAACCTAACCTAACCTAACCTAACCTAACCTAACCTAACCTAACCTAACCTAACCTAACCTAACCTAACCTAACCTAACCTAACCTAACCTAACCTAACCTAACCTAACCTAACCTAACCTAACCTAACCTAACCTAACCTAACCTAACCTAACCTAACCTAACCTAACCTAACCTAACCTAACCTAACCTAACCTAACCTAACCTAACCTAACCTAACCTAACCTAACCTAACCTAACCTAACCTAACCTAACCTAACCTAACCTAACCTAACCTAACCTAACCTAACCTAACCTAACCTAACCTAACCTAACCTAACCTAACCTAACCTAACCTAACCTAACCTAACCTAACCTAACCTAACCTAACCTAACCTAACCTAACCTAACCTAACCTAACCTAACCTAACCTAACCTAACCTAACCTAACCTAACCTAACCTAACCTAACCTAACCTAACCTAACCTAACCTAACCTAACCTAACCTAACCTAACCTAACCTAACCTAACCTAACCTAACCTAACCTAACCTAACCTAACCTAACCTAACCTAACCTAACCTAACCTAACCTAACCTAACCTAACCTAACCTAACCTAACCTAACCTAACCTAACCTAACCTAACCTAACCTAACCTAACCTAACCTAACCTAACCTAACCTAACCTAACCTAACCTAACCTAACCTAACCTAACCTAACCTAACCTAACCTAACCTAACCTAACCTAACCTAACCTAACCTAACCTAACCTAACCTAACCTAACCTAACCTAACCTAACCTAACCTAACCTAACCTAACCTAACCTAACCTAACCTAACCTAACCTAACCTAACCTAACCTAACCTAACCTAACCTAACCTAACCTAACCTAACCTAACCTAACCTAACCTAACCTAACCTAACCTAACCTAACCTAACCTAACCTAACCTAACCTAACCTAACCTAACCTAACCTAACCTAACCTAACCTAACCTAACCTAACCTAACCTAACCTAACCTAACCTAACCTAACCTAACCTAACCTAACCTAACCTAACCTAACCTAACCTAACCTAACCTAACCTAACCTAACCTAACCTAACCTAACCTAACCTAACCTAACCTAACCTAACCTAACCTAACCTAACCTAACCTAACCTAACCTAACCTAACCTAACCTAACCTAACCTAACCTAACCTAACCTAACCTAACCTAACCTAACCTAACCTAACCTAACCTAACCTAACCTAACCTAACCTAACCTAACCTAACCTAACCTAACCTAACCTAACCTAACCTAACCTAACCTAACCTAACCTAACCTAACCTAACCTAACCTAACCTAACCTAACCTAACCTAACCTAACCTAACCTAACCTAACCTAACCTAACCTAACCTAACCTAACCTAACCTAACCTAACCTAACCTAACCTAACCTAACCTAACCTAACCTAACCTAACCTAACCTAACCTAACCTAACCTAACCTAACCTAACCTAACCTAACCTAACCTAACCTAACCTAACCTAACCTAACCTAACCTAACCTAACCTAACCTAACCTAACCTAACCTAACCTAACCTAACCTAACCTAACCTAACCTAACCTAACCTAACCTAACCTAACCTAACCTAACCTAACCTAACCTAACCTAACCTAACCTAACCTAACCTAACCTAACCTAACCTAACCTAACCTAACCTAACCTAACCTAACCTAACCTAACCTAACCTAACCTAACCTAACCTAACCTAACCTAACCTAACCTAACCTAACCTAACCTAACCTAACCTAACCTAACCTAACCTAACCTAACCTAACCTAACCTAACCTAACCTAACCTAACCTAACCTAACCTAACCTAACCTAACCTAACCTAACCTAACCTAACCTAACCTAACCTAACCTAACCTAACCTAACCTAACCTAACCTAACCTAACCTAACCTAACCTAACCTAACCTAACCTAACCTAACCTAACCTAACCTAACCTAACCTAACCTAACCTAACCTAACCTAACCTAACCTAACCTAACCTAACCTAACCTAACCTAACCTAACCTAACCTAACCTAACCTAACCTAACCTAACCTAACCTAACCTAACCTAACCTAACCTAACCTAACCTAACCTAACCTAACCTAACCTAACCTAACCTAACCTAACCTAACCTAACCTAACCTAACCTAACCTAACCTAACCTAACCTAACCTAACCTAACCTAACCTAACCTAACCTAACCTAACCTAACCTAACCTAACCTAACCTAACCTAACCTAACCTAACCTAACCTAACCTAACCTAACCTAACCTAACCTAACCTAACCTAACCTAACCTAACCTAACCTAACCTAACCTAACCTAACCTAACCTAACCTAACCTAACCTAACCTAACCTAACCTAACCTAACCTAACCTAACCTAACCTAACCTAACCTAACCTAACCTAACCTAACCTAACCTAACCTAACCTAACCTAACCTAACCTAACCTAACCTAACCTAACCTAACCTAACCTAACCTAACCTAACCTAACCTAACCTAACCTAACCTAACCTAACCTAACCTAACCTAACCTAACCTAACCTAACCTAACCTAACCTAACCTAACCTAACCTAACCTAACCTAACCTAACCTAACCTAACCTAACCTAACCTAACCTAACCTAACCTAACCTAACCAGTCTCAGCTCAAGCGCGGTCGCGAGAGCATCGTTAACGCGACGCTCCTGCGCCGAAAATTGACAAAGTTACGTCAAAAATCGCGAAAAGTGGTTCAAATTGTGTCTATATAGATGTATTATACATCAAAATGTGCGCGCTGAGACGCTTTATCCTTCAGTGAAAACCCGGGTGTGATTGGACCTTTCTGTGAAAAGTTATCGAAGAAAAACCGGAACTCGGAAAATCTTCGGGACACAAAAGTGCGTGCGGCGTCACAGAACGATCTGTGACCCCCACTTTTTCAACTGCAGTTCGTCGCGGGAGGTCCTTCCGCAGTGCTCCCGAAAGTTCCAGATTTTTCCTGGCCAAAATGACTAATTTACAGACCTATTTCCAGTGAAAAACGCCCCAAAAACAGTGAAAGTGACACTCTTTAGGTCTTAACTCAGGATTAAGATCTGTGACCTATAGTTTTTAGTGTTTACCCGTGTGCGCCCAACCGTTGGCTATCATCTCGCCGAATTCCAGATTTTTCTGGCCAGATTCGGCTGAGATATAGTACTTTCAAAAGTGACTCAAAACTTAACAATGACAGTGACATTCCAGTGACGATATCTATAGTATAGTTAGTGTTTTAGTTTAGCTCGTAGTGTTCTTGGTTGCAGACAGACCTACTGTAGGCCCTCACCAAGTTTCACTTACATTTGGACACGGGAAACCTAGGAAATAAGACTTACTTTATAGCGCCTTTTTGTGTATCATACTAGTGTAATACTGTGATAGTGACACTTTTGAACTCAGTTCCTCTAATATTTATGTATATTTATCATTTTAATGTGTGTTTATGTGTGCTCATAGACCTCTACTAGTGCTGTACGAAGAACAGATATCCTAGTGCATCGGGAAGTGGGTCAAATGACCTAATTCCTAGAGTGCGATATCGCCATAGTACCCACGCATTCCGTTCCCACGGTCTCAGGCGACACCTGCGGCCTGGGAGGGGTGCGGGAGCGGCGGTGGCAGGAAGCGGCCGCGCCGGGTTTATGGCCCCTCGCGCTCGGCGATAAGGATTTCTCTGTGCGGAACATTTGACATTGACTCTTATTGTTGTACATTTTACGCCTACTTAGAATTTAATATTGCGTGAACTTTTTGGAACTTGTGACTATTTTAACATTTACAACGTGTGCCTCTGTGCTCACTTTTAGTGATTTTTAATTTTAACGTTTTAAAACTATTGACTTATGCTCAGTGGTTAGATTGGTGACTCTTTGACGACCCCGGTTTTTAGGAACTGGGACTGTGCATCGAGTCACTATGTCCCAACCGTCGGATGACTCCTTGTCGCTCATCGGGAGGGATGAGATCGACCCCACTGACATCTTCTCCTTCACTAATGCGCTCTCAAAACTGGCTGATATCATCGATGGCGCCATCTCCGATGGCAAAAGCGTAACAGCGCCCAACAAAAAGTTGGTTCGGCGTGCCGCTGATGACGTCCGAATGCTCGCCAACACCCTACTTTGCTGCGGGTTCGTGCCTCACGGCAGTTCCGGTCCTGCACCTACCGCTAAGGAAGACGCGAACAAGCTCAAAGACGAGATTATGTCCTGCGTCCGTGAGGAAATGACGAAACACCTCGCCGCCATCTCGACCATGAAAGATGACTTGTTGCAACAGCAACAAAAACACCAACAGCAAGCCAAAACAACCTTTGCGTCAGTCGCTGCGGCTGCGGTTAGCCGCGCTGTCAGCAAGCCAACGCCCGCGCAACAAACGCCCCGACCTACACCCCCGACATCTCGCCCTGCGATCATCGTGACACCGAAAGAAAATGTTAAGACGAAAGAAGAAGCCGTCACCGCCTTTAAAAGCAGCATTTCATTCCGTGAAACAAACTATGCACCGGCTAAGGTGCAAACACTGTCGAATAACAAGTTGAGAGTGGAATTTGACTCTACAGAGCAACGGGACGACGCCCTTAAGCGCCTTAAGACGGCTCAACGCGTTAGCGCTGAACCTGCACGCCGCCTGCAGCCTATGTGCATTTTAAAGGGCATATCGAACGATGTTCCCGCGGAAGAACTTCATGCGATTATCCGAGTACAAAACCCCGAGATAGGCGCGCTGATTGCGAGCGACGCGGACCTAAGCCTACGGTTTAAGCGCACAAATAGAAACCCCAACCTCTACAATGCTGTGTTTATTGCGTGTCCGAATGTTTGGCAGCGAATCATTGAGGCGGGGCGTATCTGCGTGGACTACCAGCGGGTTCACGCGGAGGATTTCTCCCCGTTCTTGCAGTGTTTCCGCTGCCTACAGTTCGGACACACCAAGGCAAAATGCACAGCCACAAACTCACCCTGCGCACACTGCGCAGATCATAAGCACACAGCTGATAGTTGTCCGATAAGGGAAAAGCAGGGTAAACCTACTTGTATCAATTGTGTCAATCACAACACCCGGTTCAACTCCAAACTCGATACGGGACATAAGGCGACCTCGCCTAGCTGTCCGCGATTACGGTCCATGAGAGAGAGAATCGGCCAACGAGTCGACTATGGACAATAGTCTATAGCCCACTTAATCTCTCTCATGACCCGCCACCAACACTAACATGCTCTAAGGTGACCCGTGTCGACGCTGGAATTGAACCGGCACACCTCACATTCCATAACTCGCCCATAACACATCATTCATAAACTCAATACAAGCATTACTCACACACGCCTCGCATACATACACACACTACACATCGCTTGGGCCTAACTCGGGTGCGCGTCGGTCGCGGTCAGTGCTACTAGCGCAGCGCCGGTTCGATGCTCGAGTCATTACTCAGGCATACTCGAGTTCCACTCTCAACTTGTTACAATTATAATATTTAAGACATTAATTTGTACAAAACCGCTTTTTAGTTAATACACCTAGGATTAGTGATTTACTGTATTTTTAATTGTATTGTGTCTGTATAATTGTTAACTTTGATTATTGTTCACAAACTCTGCACCAAACAATCGTTTACCATATACTTTATAACTTAACTATTGATTATCACAGTTTTGATTTTATGTTTGCTTATATTGTTTATTCTGTAAACTCTTACTTTATTTTATTCATTTTATACCATGTTCAATTTCCTCGCGTCAATTTATTATTATACTGATTAATTAGCTTTAAATGTGTTGTACAACGTATTGTCTCTTACCAGAGATAATACGTCAGGCGCCTGTCGCTGTGTTCTTAGCAACCCGCATTTGATGCGGGGAACTATAACAGTTGCGGCGGGCCCGACCTCGTACAACAGAGCGCGAGCGCCTGGCGAATGCTACCGCCTATATTGGTGTTAGCGCTCGACAGGGGCCGTGTACGCATACACCCGACATTAACAAATAACATCTATGTAACTAATTTATATCTTGCACTCTTTCGACAACTCATCACACTACATTTCTTCGATGATTACGAGCTTCTGTACTCTTTCACCTTATGTATTATTAACGCTTTCGCTCACTAACTTTACACTTCAATTCGTATACTATATTATTATTAAGCTATCTGCTGCATTGTAGTTCTTGGCACTTAATTATTGATAATTGATTTTACAAAATTATGTCACCTTTTGATTTACTTCGCTATTATTTATAACACTACTTGTAACTCAATGTTTAAATCTGTCGCACACTGCGGAGTTCTTTGTAAGGACTTTACGCTTAGCGCCTGACGCCGCGGTCATAGCAACCCACATTTTATGTCGGTGACTCGGGCCGCGGCTAAGGACTCGTATAATGTGCCACAGAGCGCGTGTGCCTGGCGAACGTTAAAGCATAATGTTGCTAATAGCTTTCGTCAGGGGCCGCGTACGTACGTACTTATATGTTTTCCTCATACAAATCACACACTTCGCATAACTAATCTCTGGTCACAACTTCTAATTTGTTTTAATTATAATTATCTATTTTCAAATCATAACTTAGCATTATACATTG
>OX457101.1:20000-152500 GCA_949752805.1 Deilephila elpenor
ACCTAACCTAACCTAACCTAACCTAACCTAACCTAACCTAACCTAACCTAACCTAACCTAACCTAACCTAACCTAACCTAACCTAACCTAACCTAACCTAACCTAACCTAACCTAACCTAACCTAACCTAACCTAACCTAACCTAACCTAACCTAACCTAACCTAACCTAACCTAACCTAACCTAACCTAACCTAACCTAACCTAACCTAACCTAACCTAACCTAACCTAACCTAACCTAACCTAACCTAACCTAACCTAACCTAACCTAACCTAACCTAACCTAACCTAACCTAACCTAACCTAACCTAACCTAACCTAACCTAACCTAACCTAACCTAACCTAACCTAACCTAACCTAACCTAACCTAACCTAACCTAACCTAACCTAACCTAACCTAACCTAACCTAACCTAACCTAACCTAACCTAACCTAACCTAACCTAACCTAACCTAACCTAACCTAACCTAACCTAACCTAACCTAACCTAACCTAACCTAACCTAACCTAACCTAACCTAACCTAACCTAACCTAACCTAACCTAACCTAACCTAACCTAACCTAACCTAACCTAACCTAACCTAACCTAACCTAACCTAACCTAACCTAACCTAACCTAACCTAACCTAACCTAACCTAACCTAACCTAACCTAACCTAACCTAACCTAACCTAACCTAACCTAACCTAACCTAACCTAACCTAACCTAACCTAACCTAACCTAACCTAACCTAACCTAACCTAACCTAACCTAACCTAACCTAACCTAACCTAACCTAACCTAACCTAACCTAACCTAACCTAACCTAACCTAACCTAACCTAACCTAACCTAACCTAACCTAACCTAACCTAACCTAACCTAACCTAACCTAACCTAACCTAACCTAACCTAACCTAACCTAACCTAACCTAACCTAACCTAACCTAACCTAACCTAACCTAACCTAACCTAACCTAACCTAACCTAACCTAACCTAACCTAACCTAACCTAACCTAACCTAACCTAACCTAACCTAACCTAACCTAACCTAACCTAACCTAACCTAACCTAACCTAACCTAACCTAACCTAACCTAACCTAACCTAACCTAACCTAACCTAACCTAACCTAACCTAACCTAACCTAACCTAACCTAACCTAACCTAACCTAACCTAACCTAACCTAACCTAACCTAACCTAACCTAACCTAACCTAACCTAACCTAACCTAACCTAACCTAACCTAACCTAACCTAACCTAACCTAACCTAACCTAACCTAACCTAACCTAACCTAACCTAACCTAACCTAACCTAACCTAACCTAACCTAACCTAACCTAACCTAACCTAACCTAACCTAACCTAACCTAACCTAACCTAACCTAACCTAACCTAACCTAACCTAACCTAACCTAACCTAACCTAACCTAACCTAACCTAACCTAACCTAACCTAACCTAACCTAACCTAACCTAACCTAACCTAACCTAACCTAACCTAACCTAACCTAACCTAACCTAACCTAACCTAACCTAACCTAACCTAACCTAACCTAACCTAACCTAACCTAACCTAACCTAACCTAACCTAACCTAACCTAACCTAACCTAACCTAACCTAACCTAACCTAACCTAACCTAACCTAACCTAACCTAACCTAACCTAACCTAACCTAACCTAACCTAACCTAACCTAACCTAACCTAACCTAACCTAACCTAACCTAACCTAACCTAACCTAACCTAACCTAACCTAACCTAACCTAACCTAACCTAACCTAACCTAACCTAACCTAACCTAACCTAACCTAACCTAACCTAACCTAACCTAACCTAACCTAACCTAACCTAACCTAACCTAACCTAACCTAACCTAACCTAACCTAACCTAACCTAACCTAACCTAACCTAACCTAACCTAACCTAACCTAACCTAACCTAACCTAACCTAACCTAACCTAACCTAACCTAACCTAACCTAACCTAACCTAACCTAACCTAACCTAACCTAACCTAACCTAACCTAACCTAACCTAACCTAACCTAACCTAACCTAACCTAACCTAACCTAACCTAACCTAACCTAACCTAACCTAACCTAACCTAACCTAACCTAACCTAACCTAACCTAACCTAACCTAACCTAACCTAACCTAACCTAACCTAACCTAACCTAACCTAACCTAACCTAACCTAACCTAACCTAACCTAACCTAACCGAGGAACTTATAGCGCTACAGAAGGAGCAAACTAAATCCACATACGCCGCAGTCGCCTCCGCCGCCGCATCCGTCGCTGCTGCTCCCACCGCTGCAAGCCGCTCAACCACATACAAACCAGTAACCACCAGAAACGCACCACGCTCCACCCACCCCACTTCACGCCCTGCAATAATCGTTACCCCCACAACTGCGACTAAAACCAAAGAGGAAGCGGTCACGGCACTTCGAAAATCGATCAACTTCCGCGAAGCCAAATACGCACCTGCCAGAGTGCAAACCATTTCCAAGGGAAAATTGAGGGTCGAGTTCGACTCTGCGGAGCAGCGGGATGATGCCCTCAACCGCTTGCGTACGGCAAAGTGCGTAAGTGCTGAACCCGCTCGCCGGCTCATGCCTATGATAATCTTGAAGGGCGTCACCTGTGATGTCCCCGCGGAGGAACTCCCCTCAATCATCCGCCAGCAGAACCCAGACATCATCAGCGACGATTCTGACCTCCATCTACGCTTCAAGCGGAACAACAGAAACCCAGCACTCTACAATGCAGTACTTACAGCGAGCCCGAACGCATGGCGCCGGATCACGGAATTGGGGAGAGTCTGTGTGGAACACCAACGGGTTCACGCGGAGGATTTCTCCCCGTTCCTCCAGTGCTTCCGGTGCCTGCAATTCGGGCACACTAAAGCCAAATGCGCCGCCGCCAGTGCAGCCTGTGCCCTCTGCGCCTCACTGGAACACACAACTGACTGCTGCCCCAACAAAGAGAATCAAGAAAAACCCAAATGCTTAAACTGCCTAAATCACAACACCAGGTTCGGCTCCAAAATCGACGTGAGCCACAAAGCGACCGCACAATCATGCCCAAGAATCAAATCCATGAGGGAGAGGATAGGGCAACGGGTAGATTACGGCCCTACATCCGGTTCCCTCAGAACATAATCCATCACGTTCTTGTGCTCATCACTCACGTCGGCTTTTGGAGCCGAAACTCGGATAATCTCGCATTATATAATTGATCATTGCTAACTTTTACTAAATCATGTGTAATTACTTTTGTTTTATCATTATTATTGTATACATTTCATTGTTACCTATTTTCTAATCATTTTTTCCTTTCGCCTTTTGCAAAATTTTATTACTGTAAACTAAATCACTTTGTGTCTTGCATCTAAAGGATGCATAATTGTAAAACAACTAAACCGAAATTGTAACTATATATATATATATATATTGTAACTTTAATTTTATATTTACCATTGTAATAAAGAACCCCTAGTATACAAACCAAATAATACTATGCGACCTCACATACCACTCACCACACGTACTCACACCAATCACTCCTCTACTATACCAGGGGGGCCGACGAGGGGCGGATGGAAGGATTGCTATGCGGAAGTCCTGCCCCTCCGGAAGATCCCCCTACACCTACACTATTGCCGACAGAGGGCGGGTCATCGTATCAAATCGCGAGACCTTACCCCTCTGTCGGCATACCTCACCCCACGCAAACACACATTACACCAAACAGCGAAATATATACACTCTTCTACAGCGATACACTGGCAGAGAAAAAAAAAAAAAAAAAAAAAAAAAAAAAAAAAAAAAAAAAAACCTAACCTAACCTAACCTAACCTAACCTAACCTAACCTAACCTAACCTAACCTAACCTAACCTAACCTAACCTAACCTAACCTAACCTAACCTAACCTAACCTAACCTAACCTAACCTAACCTAACCTAACCTAACCTAACCTAACCTAACCTAACCTAACCTAACCTAACCTAACCTAACCTAACCTAACCTAACCTAACCTAACCTAACCTAACCTAACCTAACCTAACCTAACCTAACCTAACCTAACCTAACCTAACCTAACCTAACCTAACCTAACCTAACCTAACCTAACCTAACCTAACCTAACCTAACCTAACCTAACCTAACCTAACCTAACCTAACCTAACCTAACCTAACCAGTCGCAGCGCGAACGCCGTACCGCGCGCATCACTTTTAAGCCGCTCCGCGATCAAAAAATCGGAAAAATAGGTTTTATGTGCAAATATACTAAGTGTGATACACCGAAATGTGCGCGCTGTGACCCCGCATGTGAATCAGAAAAAATTTTCAAGATCGGACCAAAATTGATAAAGTTATCAAAGAAAAACTTTTAGTGAAAATTTTCCCAGTGACGCAAGTGACGATATCTCCCCAGAACGATCTGTGACCTATGGTTTTTGGACTGCAGTTCGAAGCCTTATACCCTTCCCCTCCCCTGTGCAAAGTTAGAGAATTTTCCCGTGAGTACTTTTGAAGATATTGAACAGTGAAGTGCGCCACACCCGGTTTTTCAACGTTAAAGACAGTTTTTCTTCCATATCTCCCTCTACCGTTCAGCTAGAATTGATCCTGGACCCCACAGTGGTAGCCCCGTGCCAGGACTACATTGTCCACCATAGTGTACAATTCTAGCTATCATACTTCTCCATTGAGCGGTGCTTTCACCCTCAAAATTCATACCTCGACTTTGGAGGGCTCTCCCGCTCTCAGGAGTTGAGATCCTGGGCCTGCAAATACACTAGAAGAAGCGCCAGTTCATCACGAATCCTTGGACACCAATTTCATCACCACCGGACAACGGGAAGTGCCTTAAATCCACCAGGACACAAAGTGAGTTTTGAGCCGTACATTTACCAAGTGATAACTCAGTGACCTTCGAACCTGGAGACCCGGAACCAGTTCCCAAATCATTTTTTGGAGACCCCCAGCCTACACACCAAGAACCAGCCAAGTAGACCCAGAGACAAAAAAGTCATTTTCAAAATCACCAGAAGAAGGTCATATCTGAACAACATACAGGTACGAAGTCTGTCTGAGGGAATAATCTGGTAGAGGGCAACCTCCCGGATCCATCGACACCACTCACGACCTGATCGGAGCAATAGCGGCTGATTGAGCGAGGTTTTCCTTTTCAATATCCCTATTCATCATATTCACAATTTCAATTTTATATCATTCACAGCATTCACGATAATCACAAGATACAGATTTTCATTGGCCGGACCTCCGGCCAGTGACTATTTATTGCATCACCCATAGGTCCAACTTTCTCACCTATCAATATTTATTTATCCAACCATTGGCCACCTGGTCTGACCAATGTCTATTTATTGCTCATCTTATTGGTAAAATCTGTCTCAACCCATTAATATTTATCTATCATCCCATTGGCCCTCCGCCACAACAGACTCCTCCCACCTAATATAAACTCCACCCACTTTGTCCCCAAGCTCCGCCCACTTTTGTTGGCTCCTCCCACTTTTTCCGTGTTAGCCCCGCCCACCCCAAGTTAAGTCCCGCCCCCTTTTACCTTGGCCCCGCCCACTTTTTCCCGGACTTAGCTGTTTTATTCTCCTCTACCCCCCACTGCACTTTTCACCAAACCCCTCCCAAACGTCATCCCACGAAACCTTTCCCCCCCCCCCTCTCCCCCATATTCCCTTCCTCACCCCCTCTAATCCTATCTCCGCCGTTATCGGTCCTAGACCCCCCGAGTTTGGGTTCTCTGGAACCGGCTCGGGAAGGCCTAGCGATTGGCCCCGGCGGAATCCCGGATTTCCCCCCACATTCCCTTCCCCACCCCCCCAAATCCTATCTCCGCCGATACCGGTCCTAGACCCCCCGAGTTTGGGTTCGTTAGAACCGGCTCGGGAAGGCCTAGCGATTGGCCCCGGTGGAATCCCGGAATTCCCCCCATATTCCCTTCCTCACCCCCCCAAATACTATCTCCGCCGCTACCGGTCCTAGACCCCCTGAGTTTGGGCTCGTTAGAACCGGCTCGGGAAGGCCTAGCGATCGGCATCGGCAGAATTCCCAAATTCCCCCCCTCCCCCTACATAAACCCCTCATCTTAACACTCAAACCGCTCATGAGCAACAATGGCGGAGGTACATTACGATTACCCGCCTGATTTCATCAAGCTGGTGAATCACAGCGATGAATACCCAGCATTCCCTGTAACCAAAGCCTTCCTTGGAGACATGATGGAACAATACTGTTTACAACTCATGGAAGCCGTAAAACCGAAGAGCGTAAAAAAGGAGGGCAAGAACATGATCTTAAGCATCGCCCACCAACTGCTACAATTTTCTGAAGCAATTCACGACGAGCAGAAATACCCCCACATCACCTACCCATCCGGCCCGGAAAAAGAGACAACACCCTCCACTGCAGTAAACAACCTTAAAGAAGACATCCTCAGCTGTGTCAAACAGGAACTCGCCAACCACCTCTCTGCTGTAAACACAATCAAGAACGAGCTAATTGCCATACAAAAGGAGCAAGTCAAGACCACGTATGCTGCTGTCACTTCTGCTACCACTTCTGCACTCTCAACATCCACCTCTCGCAACCGTACCCCTCAGAGCACAAACCCGAACAAATACACTCCCCAACCAACTTCGCCGAAATCACTACCCGCCATCATCGTTACCCCCACCACCGCAACCAAGACCAAGGAGGAGGCTGTCACCGCACTCAGAAAATCGATCTCATTCCGCGAAGCAAAATACGCACCTGCCAAGGTTACCACCATATCCAAAGGCAAACTGAGGGTCGAGTTCGACACCGTAGAGCAGCGGGATGACGCCCTCAATCGCCTGCGGACGGCGGAAAGCGTCACCGCCGAACCCGCCCGCCGGCTCAGTCCGCTGATAATTTTGAAGGGTGTCACCTGCGACGTTCCGGCGGAAGAACTCCCCTCCATAATCAAGACTCAAAACCCTGAACTGCAACCACTTATCAATAACGACGCCGACCTCCTTCTGCGCTTTAAACGCAATAATAGAAACCCAGCGCTATACAACGCGGTACTTCAAGCAAGCCCGAGTGTCTGGCGCCGGATCACGGAGATGGGGCGAGTCTGCGTGGACTACATGCGGGTCCATGCTGAAGACTTCTCCCCATTCCTCCAGTGCTTCCGGTGCCTGCAATTTGGGCACACGAAAGCCAAGTGCTCCTCCACCAGCCAAACATGCGGACACTGCGCCTCACCACAACACACCATCGCCGACTGCCCCTCCAAGGAAGACAAGACCAAATCCAAATGTGCAAACTGCGAAGCCCACAACACTAGGTTCGGATCCAAACTCGACACGGGCCACAGAGCAACAGCTCCAACATGCCCGAGACTCAAATCCATGAGGGAGAGGATCGGTCAGAGGGTCGACTACGGCCCTTAGTCCTCTCCTCTCTCCCTGGGAGCCATTAATCACTACGCTTAGCCAATTCCCGTGTCGGCTTTGGATACCGAAAACCGTGTTAATATTGTAAACCCGTTAGCCAGTAGATTTTCAATTGCATAACTGTTAGTCATAAGATAATTAGTATAGATCGTAAAAGATCGTTAATTTTATATTCTTTAACAATTAACCTCTAGCGAATCATTTTACTCTATTGTATACATTTTTATTTTTATTTCTTTCTTATACCAAATCTCATCTTGTAAATAACACTAATATTACGTAAACAACTTAATTATTGTCAGTGTATCACTTAACATATACTTTTCTTTTGTAATTTAGATGTAAGTTAATAAAGAAACCACAACAACCACTCTAGCGACCACACATTTATCTCACCACACTTACTCACACAGCACACTCCCTTACTTACCCAGGGGGGCCGACGAGGGGCGGACGGAAGGGTTGCTACGCGGAAGTCCTGCCTCTCCGGAAGATCCCCCTACACCTACACTACCCCGGCAGAGGGCGGGCCATCGTATCAAATCGCGAGACCTTACCCCTCTGCCGGGACCACACCCCTCACTATCAATCACCACATTTAACAGCGACATAAATACAATACCCCTACAGCAGAACACAGGCAGATAAAAAAAAAAAAAAAAAAAAAAAAAAAAAAAAACCTAACCTAACCTAACCTAACCTAACCTAACCTAACCTAACCTAACCTAACCTAACCTAACCTAACCTAACCTAACCTAACCTAACCTAACCTAACCTAACCTAACCTAACCTAACCTAACCTAACCTAACCTAACCTAACCTAACCTAACCTAACCTAACCTAACCTAACCTAACCTAACCTAACCTAACCTAACCTTTTTTTTTTTTTTTTTTTTGGTATCGGGTTGGAAAATCCTCATGGACATCCTCCGCCCGGGGGAGGCGCGGAGGGGACTGTCAGACTCTTACTGACTAAAAACCAACCCGTGTTCCTCTCGTACCCGTGTGTCGGAGGGTCGGGTATCGCCGAAGCATTCGTCGCAACCCCCCGACGGGTATTGGCCCGCCATAGTCAGGCGGGCCCCGTCACCCACTGCGGCCGTCACCCCGGCCGCAGGACTCCACTACGAGGCGCGCGCGGAACACGACGCCGCCGCCTCAAGGCCTGCTGCTGGTCGGACGACAAGACGCCCCGAGTCTGTCGTCCGCAGGCCGCGCCCTACGGTGGCCGGAAGTCGGCCACCCTACGACGCCCAGTGCGTCTGCTGCGGGAGGGGAGAGAGGAGGCAGCCTCTCTCTCCCTTTCCGCCACCTCCTTTGCGAGCATAACGGCCTCGCAGAAGGTGGCGACAACTCTCCACCCTGACTGGCTCCCGACCATTGTAGCCACAACAGCCGGAAGCGAGAGGTTTCCCGCAGCACCTACGGCCGCGACCAAGTCACGGCGCTGCTCAGCCCAAGCTGGGCACTCCGCCAACGTGTGCAACGCCGTGTCGTCGCGGCAATCACCACAATGGTGGCACTGGGACGTCGGCTCCCGGCCTAGTCGACACAGGTACTTCCCGAAACACCCATGTCCGGTAAGCACCTGCGTCAGCCGGAAGCTTAGGGCGCCGTGGCTCCTGTTGAGCCACTCCTCAAGAACGGGCCTTACCGCCGCTACAGCGGCGTGCCCCGCCGTGGGTAGCGCTAGGCGCGTCTGCCACTCCGCCACTAAGACCTGGCGGAGCGCTGCCCTGCGTGCCTCTATCTGTCGAGGCACCAGGCGCTCGCCCCTCTCGACCGCCTCCACACGCCACCAATAGAGCGACGTGAGGAGCTTTGCGTCGAGGTCCCAGGGCGAGGATCCGGCTAGGAGGCTCGCTGCCTCAAAGGAGATCGTACGGTATCCCCTTATGACCCTGACGGCCATCGCGCGTTGCGGCCTTCGCAGCGCGGCGACGTTACGGGCCGTCAGGGAGTCCGCCCACACTGGCGCGGCGTACAGCGCCATCGACCGTACGACCCCCATGTAGAGCCTCCGGCAGGAGGAGTTGGGCCCCCCCAGGTTGGGCAGCAAGCGCGAGAGCGCAGAAGCGGCGCCCATCAACCGGGGGGCGAGCCGTGTAAAGTGCGGCCCGAATGTCCACCGACTGTCGAGGACGAGTCCAAGGTACTTCATCGTCGACTCGACAGCGATGGAGACCCCTCCTACAATGATGCTGGACCAACCTAACCTAACCTAACCTAACCTAACCTAACCTAACCTAACCTAACCTAACCCAACCTAACCTAACCTAACCTAACCTAACCTAACCTTTTTTTTTTTTTTTTTTTTTTGGTATCGGGTTGGAAAATCCTCATGGACATCCTCCGCCCGGGGGAGGCGCGGAGGGGACTGTCAGACTCTTACTGACTAAAAACCAACCCGTGTTCCTCTCGTACCCGTGTGTCGGAGGGTCGGGTATCGCCGAAGCATTCGTCGCAACCCCCCGACGGGTATTGGCCCGCCATAGTCAGGCGGGCCCCGTCACCCACTGCGGCCGTCACCCCGGCCGCAGGACTCCACTACGAGGCGCGCGCGGAACACGACGCCGCCGCCTCAAGGCCTGCTGCTGGTCGGACGACAAGACGCCCCGAGTCTGTCGTCCACAGGCCGCGCCCTACGGTGGCCGGAAGTCGGCCACCCTGCGACGCCCAGTGCGTCTGCTGCGGGAGGGGAGAGAGGAGGCAGCCTCTCTCTCCCTTTCCGCCACCTCCTTTGCGAGCATAACGGCCTCGCAGAAGGTGGCGACAGCTCTCCACCCTGACTTGCTCCCGACCATTGTAGACACAACGGCCGGAAGCGAGAGGTTTCCCGCAGCACCTACGGCCGCGACCAAGTCACGGCGCTGCTCGGCCCAAGCTGGGCACTCCGCCAACGTATGCAACGCCGTATCGTCGCGGCAATCACCACAATGGTGGCACTGGGACGTCGGCTCCCGGCCTAGTCGACACAGGTACTTCCCGAAACACCCATGTCCGGTAAGCACCTGCGTCAGCCGGAAGCTTAGGGCGCCGTGGCTCCTATTGAGCCACTCCTCAAGAACGGGCCTTACCGCCGCTACAGCGGCGTGCCCTGCCGTGGGTAGCGCTAGGCGCGTCTGCCACTCCGCCACTAAGACCTGGCGGAGCGCTGCCCTGCGTGCCTCTATCTGTCGAGGCACCAGGCGCTCGCCCCTCTCGACCGCCTCCACACGCCACCAATAGAGCGACGTGAGGAGCTTTGCGTCGAGGTCCCAGGGCGAGGATCCGGCTAGGAGGCTCGCTGCCTCAAAGGAGATCGTACGGTATCCCCTTATGATCCTGACGGCCATCGCGCGTTGCGGCCTTCGCAGCGCGGCGATGTTACGGGCCGTCAGGGAGTCCGCCCATACTGGCGCGGCGTATAACGCCATCGACCGTACGACCCCCATGTAGAGCCTCCGGCAGGAGGAGTTGGGCCCCCCCAGGTTGGGCAGCAAGCGCGAGAGCGCAGAAGCGGCGCCCATCAACCGGGGGGCGAGCCGTGTAAAATGCGGCCCGAAGTTCCACCGACTGTCGAGGACGAGTCCAAGGTACTTCATCGTCGACTCGACAGCGATGGAGACCCCTCCTACTATTATGCTGGACCCCGGAGGCGGCTTCGTCCTCGGCCCATGAAAACATAGGGCCTCAGACTTGTGCAATGCCACCTCTAAGCCCAGCCGCCGGATCCTACCCACGACGTGCGCGACACCAGCAGTCGCGCGTATGGCCGCCTGCCGGTACGTCTTTCCACGCGCTGTCACTAGCGTATCGTCGGCGTAACAAATGACGCCGACGCCGTGGATAAGCGCACCGCGCAGAGCCCAGTCGTACCCCACGTTCCACAGGAGCGGCCCCAACACCGATCCCTGCGGAACGCCGCACGACGTCTCTCGCCGACACCACTCTTCTCGACCCGGGTACACCACCGATCTTTCCGACAAATAGGCCCCGACAATGCGTTGGAGGTAGCGCGGCACCCCGTGGTACCGGAGTGCCTCTCGGATGATATTCCAGGGCAAGGTGTTGAAGGCGTTGGCGATGTCGAGCGACACCGCCAAGACCACCTCACCCCGGGCGACTGCCTCCTCCGCGAGGACCCTTACGCGCATGATTGCGTCCACCGTAGAGCGCCCCTGGCGGAAACCAAACTGGTTGTCCGCCAAATCCGGGCCCACCATGGTCATGTGCTGGACGAGGCGGCTAGCGATGATTCGCTCGAAAATCTTGCACACCTCGTCCAGCAACACGATGGGCCTGTACGCAGATGGTGAGTCTGCGGGGCGCCCCTCCTTCTTGAGCAGGACCAGCTTTCCGGTCTTCCACCGGCTTGGAAACTGGCCCCGCTCCAAACATGCGCTCAAGAGCCCCGCTAGTCGGGGCCAGAGAGCCTCCATGGCCAGGACCCATGCACGGCCTGGAATGCCGTCGGGCCCTGGGGCGGTGTTCTTGATGCGAGCCACCGCCACTCTCAAATCTACCCGGGTCACTTCGGGCACGTCGTCGTCAGTGTCGTCTTCCGCGTCGGGCACATTGCGAGGCGGAACCATAGCCGGTGGTGTGTGCTCCGGTCTCGACGGAAACAACGCACACACCACCTCCTCCAGCAGCTGTGGCTGGAGACTCCGGGACAGTGGGGGAGCCCGTTGGCGCAACTTGCCCCGCACCATAAGGTAGGGGCGTCCCCACGGCTCTCGGTCCAGAGTCTCCAGCAGCTCTTCGTTGGCCTGGGCCTTTGCCCGGACGATGGCCAGCTGGAGGGCGCTCTTCGCCTCTCTATAGCGATTGTATAGTTCCGCCTCTTCCTGTTCGGCCGCCGCTGTAAAGGGGCGGCGGCGTCTTCTTCGGCACCTAGCGTACCGGCGTCGCACCTGCACGCAAGCGATGCGCAGCTGCGCAATCGACTGCGACCACCAGTACACTTGGCGCCTGGATGGTAACGGCCGGACTCGGGGCATGCCAGCGTCGCAAATGTGCGACATGCTCTCCCGGAACCACTCCGCCTCCTCGTCGATGTTATTGGGCCTGTCTGGAGAGTCCAGCCAGGCCTTGACGATGGAGGCATCCAGGAGAGCCTCCCTGTCCAGCCGCTTCAGTGCCCAACGCGGGCCGTCTCCAACGCCCACCGGGGCCGCTTGGACCGGCCCAACCGAGGTCTGGGCGGAGACGCTAAATCGAATATATCGATGATCAGACAGCGTCTCCACCCCCTCCAGGACGTGCCAGTCCTGGACGGTGCGCGCGAGAGCGGGGCAAGCAAACGACAGGTCCACTATGGAACCACCCCGCATCCGCACGCACGTCTGCACGGAACCCCGGTTCAGGAGAAGCAGGCCCTGCTCGACCGCCCACTCCTCCACTAACTCGCCCCGCGCGTCCGTAGCCGGGGAACCCCAAGCCGTAGATTGGGCATTGAAGTCCCCCAGGACGATCACGGGACGAGGACGGCTACGACTGACGACCGTGCCCAACTCCAAAATAATATCCTCCACGTCGGCGAGAGAAAGGCTGGGGGCGAAATACACCCCCGCGACCATAACGTTTCCCCAAACTGCCGCGACATAGCCCCGCCCTCGGGTGACGGCCTCGAAGGGAAGGGTGTCGGCGGCAGACCTCATGAGCAGTGCCACCGAGCGGTTCGTGTCGCACACCCAGTCATCCCTGGGTGGCACAAAGTACGGCTCGGCGACAACTGCCACATCGATCGACCACTGCGCCATGCTCTGGAGCAAGAGATCCTGAGCCCTGGCGCAGTGGTTTATGTTGGCTTGGAGGAGACGACGTAGGGCCATTATTGAATTTCCATGGCCGTTGTCTCCTCCCCAGCCCTCGGCGGATATTCTGCCGCAACCGGCGGGTGAACCGGCTGCGAGGAGCTGGTTGCCTTCTTTGTCTTATCCTTGACACTAGCCGGTGGATGACCCGGCTGTCTTTTGGCGTTTTTCTTCTTGGGCCTGACGCAGGCCTTTGACCCGGTCCGATGGTCGGCTGGCTTGCCAGATGCCGCACAGATGACGCAGTGCGGCGTGGCAGTGCATGTGCCAGCCTTGTGACCGGACTGACCGCAGCGGAAGCACAATTGGCTGCGGTCTACCCCAGCGGTGCACCGTGCCCCCGCATGTCCTTCTTCAAGACATCGGTAGCACCGATAGGGCTTGGGCGCCAGGAGCGTGACCTGCGCCGAGACCCATCCAACCAAAAGCCGTTTGTCCTTTATCTTCTTGGCCGCCGCTACGGGACAGCTGACAAAGATTGTCCCGAGACCGGAGACAGCCCGGCGTATCGTGCCCGCCTTGATTTGGTCCGGCGGGCAACCTCCGGCCTCGGAGACGGCAGCGGCGACCTCCTCCTGACTGACGGAGTCGTCCAGGCCCGAAATGCGCAGGTCTGCGCACTTGGTTGGCCTGGACACTTTGACGTCATCCGCGCCTAGAGACGCCCTTAGTTTCTCGGCGAGGGCGTCTGCCTTGGGACCACTAGTTGCTCCCGACACCTCTAACAGGCGACCGCCGGTAGCAGTGGTTTTGCACCGGAGGCCCGTTATGCCGAGATCGCCAAGAGAGATCTCGGCTTTCGCCCTCGCCAGGATCTTGGCGTATGTAAGGCCCCGCTCCTCTGCCCCCGGCTGCAGGGTAAGAACCACTGCTGTTGAGCGGGGGGTACTGAGCCTCGCTGTCTGGCGCTTGGCCGCCGCTTGTTCCTTTTGGGCCTGCTTCTTGGCCCGCTGGCGCGCCTTTTTGGAGTGTTTGGCGGCGCCCGCCACAGTCCACTCCGCCTCAGGTCTAGTGGCGGGTTCGTGTGTTCCTGGCTTAACTGATTGTGCTGGCGGAACAGCCGTGGGACCTGCCTTTTTGGCCAGTTTAGCCTCCTTTTTTGACTTGGACCCCGTAGTTTGCGGGGCGGCAGCCACTTGTGCCGGTTGGGCGGCACGGGGCGCTGCGGTTTGAGCCGCATACGTCGGCGCCGGTTTGCTGCGTTGGTCAGCAGCTAGAGGGGGCCGTAAAATCCTCCCCTCAAGCACTGAGAAGCGCGCATTAAAACTCGCCATCTCCTTACGGATCAGGCGAGTCAATTCCGTCTCTTGTGACGGCAACTGCGGTTGCGCTTGCGGCGTTGCGTGCGGAATGCCCACCTCCCGCCTGAGGTGCTCGCGGCGGAAGTTGGCCATCTCCGCCTTGAGCTCCTCGTGCTCCTTGCGGAGCTCCGCCATTTGCGCTGCGAGCTTTATGTTTTGGGCTCGCAGCAGTGCCGTCTCTTCAGTAGTGGTGCGGGTCAGAAGCACCTGCGCACTTTCAAGGATGGAGGTCGTGGCCTCTTTCAACGCTTTTTGGCTGCAGCCGCTAAGGCCCTTCGAGACCTTGCTGACCCTTTTGATTGCTGCAACCGCGTCAGATACCCTTTGGTTTAAGTCAGAGGCAGGTAAATCCTCTGCCTCGACCTCCATGTCTGAGATGGCAGACGACGACTCCGACAGGCGGGTGACTCTCCCTTCCGTCACCCTTTTAGTCAGAGCCGCAATCTGCCGCTCGTCCTCCTGCAGTTTTTCGGCGGCCGCTGCGGCCTTCATCGCAGCCGCAGCTTCACGCCTGGATAGGCCGATACCGGCATATTTGCCGGTAGTAGCGGGCCTCCCTCTTCCGCCTTTTTTGGTACCGACCTTGGGGGCCGGCACCGCTGTGTCGCTCAAGGCCGAGTCCGACCCTGATTCTGCGACCTCCCTCGGGCGTTTGCGTAAGCGTTTTGAGTTCACGCTCACACTGCTTGCCACACTCATTATGCTGGACGCACTGTCGGAATCCGACAGAACGCCCATCCGCTCAACTAGTACCAATGGCACTTTTTCGCCCACTACGTCATTTTCAATTTTGGTTTTGTGTAAAAGATTTTCCATTATGAATCCCACGAGTATGGGGGAAAAGACGGTCCACCCAGGCAGTGCCCCCTGTACCTGGGTAAGCCTAGCGTAACCCGTCAGAGGGTCGGCTGGTACTCTGACGGGGGTCGCACTAGAGACTGAACTTCCCATCAGCCATGCATCCCCTCGCGGTGCGCCGCCGCTTGGGATTCGGGGTACTTTTTATAGAGGCATTCTCCCTCGCGGTCCGGGCGTTTAAGCCAGGACCCTCGGTCCGGTGGGAATGCGAGACATGACCACAAACTTCACAACCGGATTACGATATGCGACGGTGACCGTGAGAGGGACACTCCCACAGCCCGCCCGGCGGCGGGGTAAGCGCACACCGAGCCCGCCGAGACCTCCGGGACAGAACCGGAGGGTGGCCCAGAGATGGGCCCCACCTAAAATAACGACAGATGGAGGCGGCCGCCACAAAAGCCAACGACCGCCAAACCCCCTGCCCTCCCCGTCGGATATTTGCCGTCGGCCATTGAAGTTGCAAAATCGCAACTACGATGACCCACGTTGCCCAGGGTGCACCACGTGGAGGTTCCCGACATAGCACCCCAACCTAACCTTTTTTTTTTTTTTTTTTTTTTTTTTTGGTATCGGGTTGGAAAATCCTCATGGACATCCTCCGCCCGGGGGAGGCGCGGAGGGGACTGTCAGACTCTTACTGACTAAAAACCAACCCGTGTTCCTCTCGTACCCGTGTGTCGGAGGGTCGGGTATCGCCGAAGCATTCGTCGCAACCCCCCGACGGGTATTGGCCCGCCATAGTCAGGCGGGCCCCGTCACCCACTGCGGCCGTCACCCCGGCCGCAGGACTCCACTACGAGGCGCGCGCGGAACACGACGCCGCCGCCTCAAGGCCTGCTGCTGGTCGGACGACAAGACGCCCCGAGTCTGTCGTCCACAGGCCGCGCCCTACGGTGGCCGAAAATCTGCCACCCTACGACGCCCAGTGCGTCTGCTGCGGGAGGGGAGAGAGGAGGCAGCCTCTCTCTCCCTTTCTGCCACCTCCTTTGCGAGCATCACGAGCTCGCAGAAGGTGGCGACAGCTTTCCATCCTGACCTGCTCCCGACCATTGTAGACACAACGGCCGGAAGCGAGAGGTTTCCCGCAGCACCTACGGCCGCGACTAAGTCACGGCGCTGCTCGGCCCAAGCTGGGCACTCCGCCAACGTATGCAACGCCGTATCGTCGCGGCGATCACCACAATGGTGGCACTGGGACGTCGGCTCCCGGCCTAGTCGACACAGGTACTTCCCGAAACACCCATGTCCGGTAAGCACCTGCGTCAGCCGGAAGCTTAGGGCGCCGTGGCTCCTATTGAGCCACTCCTCAAGTATGGGCCTTACCGCCGCTACAGCGGCGTGCCCCGCCGTGGGTTGCGCTAGGCGCGTCTGCCACTCCGCCACTAAGACCTGGCGGAGCGCTGCCCTGCGTGCCTCTACCTGTCGAGGCACCAGGCGCTCGCCCCTCTCGACCGCCTCCACACGCCACCAATAGAGCGACGTGAGGAGCTTTGCGTCGAGGTCCCAGGGCGAGGATCCGGCTAGGAGGCTCGCTGCCTCAAAGGAGATCGTACGGTATCCCCTTATGATCCTGACGGCCATCGCGCGTTGCGGCCTTCGCAGCGCGGCGACGTTACGGGCCGTCAGGGAGTCCGCCCACACTGGCGCGGCGTATAGCGCCATCGACCGTACGACCCCCATGTAGAGCCTCCGGACCCCAACCTAACCTTTTTTTTTTTTTTTTTTTTTGGTATCGGGTTGGAAAATCCTCATGGACATCCTCCGCCCGGGGGAGGCGCGGAGGGGACTGTCAGACTCTTACTGACTAAAAACCAACCCGTGTTCCTCTCGTACCCGTGTGTCGGAGGGTCGGGTATCGCCGAAGCATTCGTCGCAACCCCCCGACGGGTATTGGCCCGCCATAGTCAGGCGGGCCCCGTCACCCACTGCGGCCGTCACCCCGGCCGCAGGACTCCACTACGAGGCGCGCGCGGAACACGACGCCGCCGCCTCAAGGCCTGCTGCTGGTCGGACGACAAGACGCCCCGAGTCTGTCGTCCGCAGGCCGCGCCCTACGGTGGCCGGAAGTCGGCCACCCTACGACGCCCAGTGCGTCTGCTGCGGGAGGGGAGAGAGGAGGCAGCCTCTCTCTCCCTTTCCGCCACCTCCTTTGCGAGCATAACGGCCTCGCAGAAGGTGGCGACAACTCTCCACCCTGACTTGCTCCCGACCATTGTAGCCACAACGGCCGGAAGCGAGAGGTTTCCCGCAGCACCTACGGCCGCGACCAAGTCACGGCGCTGCTCAGCCCAAGCTGGGCACTCCGCCAGCGTATGCAACGCCGTGTCGTCGCGGCGATCACCACAATGGTGGCACTGGGACGTCGGCTCCCGGCCTAGTCGACACAGGTACTTCCCGAAACACCCATGTCCGGTAAGCACCTGCGTCAGCCGGAAGCTTAGGGCGCCGTGGCTCCTATTGAGCCACTCCTCAAGAACGGGCCTTACCGCCGCTACAGCGGCGTGCCCCGCCGTGGGTAGCGCTAGGCGCGTCTGCCACTCCGCCACTAAGACCTGGCGGAGCGCTGCCCTGCGTGCCTCTATCTGTCGAGGCACCAGGCGCTCGCCCCTCTCGACCGCCTCCACACGCCACCAATAGAGCGACGTGAGGAGCTTTGCGTCGAGGTCCCAGGGCGAGGATCCGGCTAGGAGGCTCGCTGCCTCAAAGGAGATCGTACGGTATCCCCTTATGACCCTGACGGCCATCGCGCGTTGCGGCCTTCGCAGCGCGGCGATGTTGCGGGCCGTCAGGGAGTCCGCCCACACTGGCGCGGCGTATAACGCCATCGACCGTACGACCCCCATGTAGAGCCTCCGGCAGGAGGAGTTGGGCCCCCCCAGGTTGGGCAGCAAGCGCGAGAGCGCAGAAGCGGCGCCCATCAACCGGGGGGCGAGCCGTGTAAAGTGCGGCCCGAAGTTCCACCGACTGTCGAGGACGAGTCCAAGGTACTTCATCGTCGACTCGACAGCGATGGAGACCCCTCCTACTATTATGCTGGACCCCGGAGGCGGCTTCGTCCTCGGCCCATGAAAACATAGGGCCTCAGACTTGTGCAATGCCACCTCTAAACCCAGCCGCCGGATCCTACCCACGACGTGCGCGACACCAGCAGTCGCGCGTATGGCCGCCTGCCGGTACGTCTTTCCACGCGCTGTCACTAGCGTATCGTCGGCGTAACAAATGACGCCGACGCCGTGGATAAGCGCACCGCGCAGAGCCCAGTCGTACCCCACGTTCCACAGGAGCGGCCCCAACACCGATCCCTGTGGAACGCCGCACGACGTCTCTCGCCGACACCATTCCTCTCGACCCGGGTACACCACCGATCTTTCCGACAAATAAGCCCCGACAATGCGTTGGAGGTAGCGCGGCACCCCGTGGTACCGGAGTGCCTCTCGGATGATATTCCAGGGCAAGGTGTTGAAGGCGTTGGCGATGTCGAGCGACACCGCCAAGACCACCTCACCCCGGGCGACTGCCTCCTCCGCGAGGACCCTTACGCGCATGATTGCGTCCACCGTAGAGCGCCCCTGGCGGAAACCAAATTGGTTGTCCGCCAAATCCGGGCCCACCCTGGTCATGTGCTGGACGAGGCGGCTAGCGATGATTCGCTCAAAAATCTTGCACACCTCGTCCAGCAACACGATGGGCCTGTACGCAGATGGTGAGTCTGCGGGGCGCCCCTCCTTCTTGAGCAGGACCAGCTTTCCGGTCTTCCACCGGCTTGGAAACTGGCCCCGCTCCAAACATGCGCTCAAGAGCCCCGCTAGTCGGGGCCAGAGAGCCTCCATGGCCAGGACCCATGCACGGCCTGGAATGCCGTCGGGCCCTGGGGCGGTGTTCTTGATGCGAGCCACCGCCACTCTCAAATCTACCCGGGTCACTTCGGGCACGTCGTCGTCAATGTCGTCTTCCGCGTCGGGCACATTGCGAGGCGGAACCATAGCCGGTGGTGTGTGCTCCGGTCTCGTCGGAAACAATGCACACACCACCTCCTCCAGCAGTTGCGGCTGAAGACTCCGGGACAGTGGGGGAGCCCGTTGGCGCAACTTGCCCCGCACCATAAGGTAGGGGCGTCCCCACGGCTCTCGGTCCAGAGTCTCCAGCAGCTCCTCGTTGGCCTGGGCCTTTGCCCGGACGATAGCCAGCTGGAGGGCGCTCTTCGCTTCTCTGTAGCGGTTGTACAGTTCCGCCTCTTCCTGTTCGGCCGCCGCTGTAAAGGGGCGGCGGCGTCTTCTTCGGCACCTAGCGTACCGGCGTCGCTCCTGCACACAAGCGATGCGCAGCTGCGCGATCGACTGCGACCACCAGTACACTTGGCGCCTGGATGGTAGCGGCCGGACTCGGGGCATGCCAGCGTCGCAAATGTGCGACATGCTCTCCCGGAACCACTCCGCCTCCTCGTCGATGTTATTGGGCCTGTCTGGAGAGTCCAGCCAGGCCTTGACGATTGAGGCATCCAGGAGAGCCTCCCTGTCCAGCCGCTTCAATGCCCAACGCGGGCCGTCTCCAACGCCCACCGGGGCCGCTTGGACCGGCCCAACCGAGGTCTGGGCGGAGACGCTAAATCGAATATACCGATGATCAGACAGCGTCTCCACCCCCTCCAGGACGTGCCAGTCCTGGACGGTGCGCGCGAGAGCGGGGCTAGCGAAAGACAGGTCCACTATCGACCCACCCCGCATCCGCACGCACGTCTGCACGGAACCCCGGTTCAGGAGAAGCAGGCCCTGCTCGACCGCCCACTCCTCCACTAACTCGCCCCGCACGTCCGTAGCCGGGGAACCCCAAGCCGTAGATTGGGCATTGAAGTCCCCCAGGACGATCACGGGACGAGGACGGCTACGACTGACGACCGTGCCCAACTCCAAAATGATGTCCTCCATGTCGGCGAGAGAAAGGCTGGGGGCGAAATACACCCCCGCGACCATAATGTTGCCCCAAACTGCCGCGACATAGCCCCGCCCTCGGGTGACGGCCTCGAAGGGAAGGGTGTCGGCGGCAGACCTCATGAGCAGTGCCACCGAGCGGTTGGTGTCGCACACCCAGTCATCCCTGGGTGGCACAAAGTACGGCTCGGCGACAACTGCCACATCGATCGACCACTGCGCCATGCTCTGGAGCAAGAGATCCTGAGCCCTGGCGCAGTGGTTTATGTTGGCTTGGAGGAGACGACGTAGGGCCATTATTGAATTTCCATGGCCGTTGTCTCCTCCCCAGCCCTCGGCGGAAGTTCTGCCGCAACCGGCGGGTGAACCGGCTGCGAGGAGCTGGTTGCCTTCTTCGACGCATCAGCCGGTGGATGACCCGGCTGTCTCTTGGCGTTTTTCTTCTTGGGCCTGACGCAGGCCTTTGACCCGGTCCGATGGTCGGCTGGCTTGCCAGATGCCGCACAGATGACGCAGTGCGGCGTGGCAGTGCATGTGCCAGCCTTGTGACCGGGCTGACCGCAGCGGAAGCACAATTGGCTGCGGTCTACCCCAGCGGTGCACCGTGCCCCCGCATGTCCTTCCTCAAGACATCGGTAGCACCTATATGGCTTGGGCGCCAGGAGCGTGACCTGCGCCGAGACCCATCCAACCAGCAGCCTTTTATCCTTCAGCTTTTTGGCCGCCGCTACGGGACAGCTGACCAAAATTGACCCGAGACCGGAGACACCCCGGCGTATCGTGCCCGCCTTGACTTGATCCGGCGGGCATCCTCCGGCCTTGGAGATGGCAGCGGCGACCTCTTCCTCCGTGACAGAATCGTCCAGGCCCGAAATGCGGAGGTCTGCGCATTTGGTTGGCCTGGACACCTTGACATCATCAGAGCCCAGAGACGCCCTGAGTCTGTCAGCGAGGGCGTCCGCTTTGGGACCACTAGTCGTTCCCGACACCTCTAATAAGCGACCGCCGGTTGCAGTAGTTTTGCACCGGATGCCCGTTATGCCGAGATCATTCAGCGAGATCTCAGCTTTCGCCTTTGCCAAGATTTTGGCATATGTGAGGCCCCGCTCCTCCGACCCTGGCTGCAGTGTGAGGACCACTGCTGTAGAGCGGGGGGTGCTGAGCCTCGCTGTCTGGCGCTTGGCCGCCGCTTGTTCCCTCTGGGCCTGCTTCTTGGCCCGCTGGCGCGCCTTTTTGGAGTGTTTGGCGGCGCCCGCCACCGTCCACTCCGCCTCAGGTCTAGTGGCGGGCTCGCGCGTTACTGGCCTAGTTTGTGCAGGCGCAGCAGCCGGTGCACCTGCCTTTTTAGCCAGTTTGGTCTCCTTTTTTGTCTGCCTGTTTGATTTAGGCCCCGCAGTTTCTTTTGGCGGGGCGGCAATTGGAACAGCCCTCTTTTGCGGTGCGGCAGTCGCTTGTGCCGGTTGGGCGGCACGGGGCGCTGCGGTTTGAGCCGCATACGTCGGCGCCGGTGTGCTGCGTTGGTCAGCAGCTAGAGGAGGACGTAAGATCCTCCCCTCAAGCACCGAGAACCGCGCGTTGAAACTCGCCATCTCCTGTCGGATCAGGCGAGTCAACTCCGTCTCCTGTGACGGCATCTGCGGTTGCGGCGTTTCGTGCGGAAGGCCCACCTCCCGCCTGAGATGCTCGCGGCGGAAGTTGGCCATCTCCGCCTTGAGCTCCTCATGCTCCTTGCGGAGCTCCGCCATTTGCGCCGCGAGCTTTGTATTCTGGGCCCGCAGCAGCGCCGTCTCTTCTGAAGTGGTGCGGCTCAAAAGCACCTGTGCACTCTCTAGGATGGAGGTCGTGGCCTCTTTGAGTGCTTTTTGGCTGCAGCCGCTAAGGCCCTTTGAGACCTTGCTCACACGTTTAATCGCTGCAACCGCGTCTGCCACTCGCTGATTAAGATCAGAGGCAGGTAACTCCTCTGCCTCGACCTCCATGTCTGAGACGGCAGACGACGACTCCGACAGGCGAGTGACTCTCCCTTCAGTCACCCGTTTCGTCAGAGCCGCAATCTGCCGCTCGTCCTCCTCTAGTTTTGCGGCGGCCGCTGCGGCCTTCATTGCAGCCGCAGCCTCGCGCCTGGATAGGCCGATACCGGCATATTTGCCGGTAGTGGCGGGCCTACCTCTTCCGCCTTTTTTGGCACCGACCTTGGAGGCCGGCACCGCTGTGTCGCTCAGGGCCGAGTCCGACCCTGAGTCTCCACACTCTCTTGGGCGTTTGCGTATGCGTTTTGCGCCCACGCTACTACCGCTCGCCACACTCATTATGCTGGACGCACTGTCGGAATCCGACAGAACGCCCATCCGTTCAATTAGTACCCGAGGTACTTTAGGTCCCACTACGTCATCATCAGTTTTGGTGTTTTTTAAAAGGTCATCCATTTTGAATCCCACGAGTATGGGGGAAAAGAAGGTCCACCCAGGCAGTGCCCCCTGTACCTGGGTAAGCCTAGCGTAACCCGTCAGAGGGTCGGCTGGTACTCTGACGGGGGTCGCACTAGAGACTGAACTTCCCATCAGCCATGCATCCCCTCGCGGTGCGCCGCCGCTTGGGATTCGGGGTACTTTTTATAGAGGCATCCTCCCTCGCGGTCCGGGCGTTTAAGCCAGGACCCTCGGTCCGGTGAGAATGCGAGACATGACCACAAACTTCACAACCGGATTACGATATGCGACGGCGACTGTGGGAGGGACACTCCCACAGCCCGCCCGGCGGCGGGGTAAGCGCACACCGAGCCCGCCGAAACCTCCGGGACAGAACCGGAGGGTGGCCGAGAGATGGGCCCCACCTAGAATAAACGACAGATGGAGGCGGCCGCCACAAAAAGACAGCGACCGCCAAACCCCCTGCCCTCCCCGTCGGATATTTGCCGTCGGCCATTGAAGTTGCAAAATCGCAACTACGATGACCCACGTTGCCCAGGGTGCACCACGTGGAGGTTCCCGACATTGCACCCCACCCCAACCTAACCTTTTTTTTTTTTTTTTTTTTTTGGTATCGGGTTGGAAAATCCTCATGGACATCCTCCGCCCGGGGGAGGCGCGGAGGGGACTGTCAGACTCTTACTGACTAAAAACCAACCCGTGTTCCTCTCGTACCCGTGTGTCGGAGGGTCGGGTATCGCCGAAGCATTCGTCGCAACCCCCCGACGGGTATTGGCCCGCCATAGTCAGGCGGGCCCCGTCACCCACTGCGGCCGTCACCCCGGCCGCAGGACTCCACTACGAGGCGCGCGCGGAACACGACGCCGCCGCCTCAAGGCCTGCTGCTGGTCGGACGACAAGACGCCCCGAGTCTGTCGTCCACAGGCCGCGCCCTACGGTGGCCGAAAGTCGGCCACCCTACGACGCCCAGTGCGTCTGCTGCGGGAGGGGAGAGAGGAGGCAGCCTCTCTCTCCCTTTCTGCCACCTCCTTTGCGAGCATCACGAGCTCGCAGAAGGTGGCGACAGCTTTCCATCCTGACCTGCTCCCGACCATTGTAGACACAACGGCCGGAAGCGAGAGGTTTCCCGCAGCACCTACGGCCGCGACCAAGTCACGGCGCTGCTCAGCCCAAGCTGGGCACTCCGCCAGCGTATGCAACGCCGTGTCGTCGCGGCGATCACCACAATGGTGGCACTGGGACGTCGGCTCCCGGCCTAGTCGACACAGGTACTTCCCGAAACACCCATGTCCGGTAAGCACCTGCGTCAGCCGGAAGCTTAGGGCGCCGTGGCTCCTATTGAGCCACTCCTCAAGAACGGGCCTTACCGCCGCTACAGCGGCGTGCCCCGCCGTGGGTAGCGCTAGGCGCGTCTGCCACTCCGCCACTAAGACCTGGCGGAGTGCTGCCCTGCGTGCCTCTATCTGTCGAGGCACCAGGCGCTCGCCCCTCTCGACCGCCTCCACACGCCACCAATAGAGCGACGTGAGGAGCTTTGCGTCGAGGTCCCAGGGCGAGGATCCGGCTAGGAGGCTCGCTGCCTCAAAGGAGATCGTACGGTATCCCCTTATGATCCTGACGGCCATCGCGCGTTGCGGCCTTCGCAGCGCGGCGATGTTACGGGCCGTCAGGGAGTCCGCCCACACTGGCGCGGCGTATAGCGCCATCGACCGTACGACCCCCATGTAGAGCCTCCGGCAGGAGGAGTTGGGCCCCCCCAGGTTGGGCAGCAAGCGCGAGAGCGCAGAAGCGGCGCCCATCAACCGGGGGGCGAGCCGTGTAAAGTGCGGCCCGAATGTCCACCGACTGTCAAGGACGAGTCCAAGGTACTTCATCGTCGACTCGACAGCGATGGAGACCCCTCCTACAATGATGCTGGACCCCGGAGGCGGCTTCGTCCTCGGCCCATGAAAACATAGGGCCTCGGACTTGTGCAATGCCACCTCTAAGCCCAGCCGCCGGATCCTTCCCACGACGTGCGCGACACCAGCAGTCGCGCGTATGGCCGCCTGCCGGTACGTCTTTCCACGCGCTGTCACTAGCGTATCGTCGGCGTAACAAATGACGCCGACGCCGTGGATAAGCGCACCGCGCAGAGCCCAGTCGTACCCCACGTTCCACAGGAGCGGCCCCAACACCGATCCCTGCGGAACGCCGCACGACGTCTCTCGCCGACACCACTCTTCTCGACCCGGGTACACCACCGATCTTTCCGACAAATAGGCCCCGACAATGCGTTGGAGGTAGCGCGGCACCCCGTGGTACCGGAGTGCCTCTCGAATGATGCTCCAGGGCAAGGTGTTGAAGGCGTTGGCGATGTCGAGCGACACCGCCAAGACCACCTCACCCCGGGCGACTGCCTCCTCCGCGAGGACCCTTACGCGCATGATTGCGTCTACCGTAGAGCGCCCCTGGCGGAAACCAAATTGGTTGTCCGCCAAATCCGGGCCCACCATGGTCATGTGCTGGACGAGGCGGCTAGCGATGATTCGCTCGAAAATCTTGCACACCTCGTCCAGCAACACGATGGGCCTGTACGCAGATGGTGAGTCTGCGGGGCGCCCCTCCTTCTTGAGCAGGACCAGCTTTCCGGTCTTCCACCGGCTTGGAAACTGGCCCCGCTCCAAACATGCGCTCAAGAGCCCCGCTAGTCGGGGCCAGAGAGCCTCCATGGCCAGGACCCATGCACGGCCTGGAATGCCGTCGGGCCCTGGGGCGGTGTTCCTGATGCGAGCCACCGCCACTCTCAAATCTACCCGGGTCACTTCGGGCACGTCGTCGTCAATGTCGTCTTCCGCGTCGGGCACATTGCGAGGCGGAACCATAGCCGGTGGTGTGTGCTCCGGTCTCGACGGAAACAACGCACACACCACCTCCTCCAGCAGCTGCGGCTGGAGACTCCGGGACAGTGGGGGAGCCCGTTGGCGCAACTTGCCCCGTACCATAAGGTAGGGGCGTCCCCACGGCTCTCGGTCCAGAGTCTCCAGCAGCTCCTCGTTGGCCTGGGCCTTTGCCCGGACGATGGCCAGCTGGAGGGCGCTCTTCGCTTCTCTGTAGCGGTTGTACAGTTCCGCCTCTTCCTGTTCGGCCGCCGCTGTAAAGGGGCGGCGGCGTCTTCTTCGGCACCTAGCGTACCGGCGTCGCTCCTGCACACAAGCGATGCGCAGCTGCGCGATCGACTGCGACCACCAGTACACTTGGCGCCTGGATGGTAGCGGCCGGACTCGGGGCATGCCAGCGTCGCAAATGTGCGACATGCTCTCCCGGAACCACTCCGCCTCCTCGTCGATGTTATTGGGCCTGTCTGGAGAGTCCAGCCAGGCCTTGACGATTGAGGCATCCAGGAGAGCCTCCCTGTCCAGCCGCTTCAGTGCCCAACGCGGGCCGTCTCCAACGCCCACCGGGGCCGCTTGGACCGGCCCAACCGAGGTCTGGGCGGAGACGCTAAATCGAATATATCGATGATCAGACAGCGTCTCCACCCCCTCCAGGACGTGCCAGTCCTGGACGGTGCGCGCGAGAGCGGGGCTAGCGAATGACAGGTCCACTATCGACCCACCCCGCATCCGCACGCACGTCTGCACGGAACCCCGGTTCAGGAGAAGCAGGCCCTGCTCGACCGCCCACTCCTCCACTAACTCGCCCCGCGCGTCCGTAGCCGGGGAACCCCAAGCCGTAGATTGGGCGTTGAAGTCCCCCAGGACGATCACGGGACGAGGACGGCTACGACTGACGACCGTGCCCAACTCCAAAATAAGATCCTCCATGTCGGCGAGAGAAAGGCTGGGGGCGAAATACACCCCCGCGACCATTACGTTTCCCCAAACTGCCGCGACATAGCCCCGCCCTCGGGTGACGGCCTCGAAGGGAAGGGTGTCGGCGGCAGACCTCACGAGCAGTGCCACCGAGCGGTTCGTGTCACACACCCAGTCATCCCTGGGTGGCACAAAATACGGCTCGGCGACAACTGCCACATCAATCGACCACTGCGCCATGCTCTGGAGCAAGAGATCCTGAGCCCTGGCGCAGTGGTTTATGTTGGCTTGGAGGAGACGACGTAGGGCCATTATTGTGTGTCCATGGCCGTTGTCTCCTCCCCAGCCCTCGGCGGATGTTCTGCCGCAACCGGCGGGTGAACCGGCTGCGAGGAGCTGGTTGCCTTCTTGGACACATTAGTGACACTAGCCGATGGATGAACCGGCTGTCTCCTGGCATTGTTTTTCTTGGGCCTGACGCAGGCCTTTGACCCGGTCCTATGGTCGGCTGGCTTGCCAGATGCCGCACAGATGACGCAGTGCGGCGTGGCAGTGCAAGTGCCAGCCTTGTGACCGGGCTGACCGCAGCGGAAGCACAATTGGCTGCGGTCTACCCCAGCGGTGCACCGTGCCCCCGCATGTCCTTCTTCCAGACATCGGTAGCACCGGTAGGGCTTGGGCGCCAGGAGCGTGACCTGCGCCGAGACCCAGAAGCCGTTTGTCCTTTATGTTCTTGGCCGCCGCTACGGGACAGCTGATAATAATTGTCCCGAGACCGGAGACACCCCGGCGTATCGTGCCCGCCTTTATTTGATCCGGCGGGCATCCTCCGGCCTTAGAGATGGCAGCGGCGACCTCTTCCACAGTGACGGAGTCGTCCAGGCCCGAAATGCGCAGATCTGCGCACTTGGTGGGCCTGGACACTCTAACGTCATCCGAGCCTAGAGACGCCCTTAGTTTATCGGCCAGGGCGTCTGCTTTTGGACCACTAGTGGTTCCCGCTACTTCTAGTAGGCGACCTCCGGTTGCAGTTGTTTTGCACCGGAGGCCCGTTATGCCGAGATCACTAAGGGAGATCTCGGCTTTCGCCCTCGCCAGGATCTTGGCGTATGTAAGGCCCCGCTCCTCCGCCCCTGGCTGCAGTGTGAGGACCACTGCTGTAGAGCGGGGGGTACTGAGCCTCGCTGTCTGGCGCTTGGCCGCCGCTTGCTCTTTCTGGACCTTCTTTTTGGCCAGCTGGCGCGCCTTTTTGGCCTTTTTAGCGGCGCCCGCCACCGTCCACTCCGCCTCAGGTCTAGTGGCGGGTTCGCGCGTTACTGGCCTTGTTTGTGCAGGCGGAGCAGCCTTGACACCTGCCTTTTTGGCCAGTTTAGCCTCCTTTTTTGAGTTAGGCCCCGTAGTTTGCGGGGCGGTAGTCGCTTGTGCCGGTTGGGCGGCACGGGGCGCTGCAGTTTGGGCCGCATACGTTGGCGCCAGAGTGCTGCGTTGGTCTGCAGCTAGAGGGGGCCGTAAAATCCTCCCCTCTAGCATAGAGAAGCGCGCATTAAAACTCGCCATCTCCTTACGGATCAGGCGAGTCAATTCCGTCTCTTGCGACGGCAACTGCGGTTGCGGTTGCGGCGTTGCGTGCGGAAGGCCCACCTCACGCCTGAGGTGCTCGCGGCGGAAGTTGGCCACCTCCGCCTTCAGCTCCTCGTGCTCCTTGCGGAGCTCCGCCATTTGTGCTGCGAGCTTTGCGTTCTGGGCCCGCAGCAGCGCCGTTTCTTCGGTAGTGGTGCGGGTCAGAAGCACCTGAGCACTCTCCAGAATAGAAGTCGTGGCCTCTTTCAGCGCCTTCTGGCTGCAGCCGCTAAGGCCCTTTGAGACCTTGCTCACACGTTTAATCGCTGCAACCGCGTCTGCCACTCTCTTATTTAGATCGGAGGCAGGTAACTCCTCTGCCTCGACCTCCATGTCTGAGACGGCAGACGACGATTCCGACAGGCGGGTGACTCTCCCTTCCGTCACCCTTTTCGTCAGAGCCGCAATCTGCCGCTCGTCCTCCTCTAGTTTTGCGGCGGCCGCTGCGGCCTTCATCGCAGCCGCAGCCTCGCGCCTGGATAGGCCGATACCAGCATATTTGCCAGAAGTGGCGGGCCTACCTCTTCCGCCTTTTTTGGTACCGACCTTGGGGGCCGGCACCGCTGTGTCGCTGAGGGCCGAGTCCGACCCTGAGTCTGCGACCTCCCTCGGGCGTTTGCGTAAGCGCTTAGAGTTAACGCTTACGCCGCTCGCCACGCTCATAACGCTGGACGCACTGTCGGAGTCCGAGAGCACGCCCATTCGCTCGATTAGTACCCTAGGTACTTTTTCACCCACTACTTCATTTTCAGTTTTTGGTTTTAAAAGGTTTTCCATATTGAATCCCACGAGTATGGGGGAAAAGAAGGTCCACCCAGGCAGTGCCCCCTGTACCTGGGTAAGCCTAGCGTATCCCGTCAGAGGGTCGGCAGGTACTCTGACGGGGGTCGCACTAGAGACTGAACTTCCCATCAGCCATGCATCCCCTCGCGGTGCGCCGCCGCTTGGGATTCGGGGTACTTTTTATAGAGGCATCCTCCCTCGCGGTCCGGGCGTTTAAGCCAGGACCCTCGGTCCGGTGAGAATGTGAGACATGACCACAAACTTCACAACCGGATTACGATATGCGACGGCGACCATGAGAGGGACACTCCCACAGCCCGCCCGGCGGCGGGGTAAGCGCACACCGAGCCCGTCGAAACCTCCGGGACAGAACCGGAGGGTGGCCCAGAGATGGGCCCCACCTAAAAGAAACGACAGATGGAGGCAGCCGCCACAAAAGACAGCGACCGCCAAACCCCCTGCCCTCCCCGTCGGATATTTGCCGTCGGCCATGGTAGTTGCAAATCGCAACTACGATGACCCACGTTGCCCAGGGTGCACCACTTGGAGGTTCCCGACATAGCACCCCACCCCAACCTAACCTTTTTTTTTTTTTTTTTTTTTTTTTTTTTTTTTTTTTTTTTTTTTTTTTGGTATCGGGTTGGAAAATCCTCATGGACATCCTCCGCCCGGGGGAGGCGCGGAGGGGACTGTCAGACTCTTACTGACTAAAAACCAACCCGTGTTCCTCTCGTACCCGTGTGTCGGAGGGTCGGGTATCGCCGAAGCATTCGTCGCAACCCCCCGACGGGTATTGGCCCGCCATAGTCGGGCGGGCCCCGTCACCCACTGCGGCCGTCACCCCGGCCGCAGGACTCCACTACGAGGCGCGCGCGGAACACGACGCCGCCGCCTCAAGGCCTGCTGCTGGTCGGACGACAAGACGCCCCGAGTCTGTCGTCCACAGGCCGCGCCCTACGGTGGCCGGAAATCTGCCACCCTACGACGCCCAGTGCGTCTGCTGCGGGAGGGGAGAGAGGAGGCAGCCTCTCTCTCCCTTTCCGCCACCTCCTTTGCGAGCATGACGGCCTCGCAGAAGGTGGCGACAGCTCTCCACCCTGACTTGCTCCCGACCATGGTTGAAACAATGGCCGGGAGCGAGAGGCTTCCCGCAGCACCTACGGCCGCGACCAAGTCACGGCGCTGCTCGGCCCAAGCTGGGCACTCCGCCAACGTATGCAACGCCGTGTCGTCGCGGCGATCACCACAATGGTGGCACTGGGACGTCGGCTCCCGGCCTAGTCGACACAGGTACTTCCCGAAACACCCATGTCCGGTAAGCACCTGCGTCAGCCGGAAGCTTAGGGCGCCGTGGCTCCTGTTGAGCCACTCCTCAAGAACGGGCCTTACCGCCGCTACAGCGGCGTGCCCCGCCGTGGGTAGCGCTAGGCGCGTCTGCCACTCCGCCACTAAGACCTGGCGGAGCTGTGCCCTGCGTGCCTCTACCTCTCGAGGCACCAGGCGCTCGCCCCTCTCGACCGCCTCCACACGCCACCAATAGAGCGACGTGAGGAGTCTTGCGTCGAGGTCCCAGGGCGAGGATCCGGCTAGGAGGCTCGCTGCCTCAAAGGAGATCGTACGGTATCCCCTTATGACCCTGACGGCCATCGCGCGTTGCGGCCTTCGCAGCGCGGCGACGTTACGGGCCGTCAGGGAGTCCGCCCACACTGGCGCGGCGTATAGCGCCATCGACCGTACGACCCCCATGTAGAGCCTCCGGCAGGAGGAGTTGGGCCCCCCCAGGTTGGGCAGCAGGCGCGAGAGCGCCGAAGCGGCGCCCATCAACCGGGGGGCGAGCCGTGTAAAGTGCGGCCCGAAATTCCACCGACTGTCGAGGACGAGTCCAAGGTACTTCATCGTCGACTCGACAGCGATGGAGACCCCTCCCACTATGATGCTGGACCCCGGAGGCGGCTTCGTCCTCGACCCATGAAAACATAGGGCCTCGGACTTGTGCAATGCCACCTCTAAGCCCAGCCGCCGGATCCTACCCACGACGTGCGCGACACCAGCAGTCGCGCGTATGGCCGCCTGCCGGTACGACTTTCCACGCGCTGTGACAAGCGTATCGTCGGCGTAACAAATGACGCCGACGCCGTGGATAAGCGCACCGCGCAGAGCCCAGTCGTACCCCACGTTCCACAGGAGCGGCCCCAACACCGATCCCTGCGGAACGCCGCACGACGTCTCTCGCCGACACCACTCTTCTCGACCCGGGTAAACCACCGATCTATCCGACAAATAGGCCCCGACAATGCGTTGGAGGTAGCGCGGCACCCCGTGGTACCGGAGTGCCTCTCTGATGATACTCCAGGGCAAGGTGTTGAAGGCGTTGGCGATGTCGAGCGACACCGCCAAGACCACCTCACCCCGGGCGACTGCCTCCTCCGCGAGGACCCTCGCGCGCATGATTGCGTCCACTGTGGAGCGCCCCTGGCGGAAACCAAATTGGTTATCCGCCAAATCCGGGCCCACCCTGGTCATGTGCTGGACGAGGCGACTAGCGATGATTCGCTCAAAAATCTTACACACCTCGTCCAGCAACACGATGGGCCTGTACGCAGACGGCGAGTCTGCGGGGCGCCCCTCCTTCTTGAGCAGGACCAGCTTTCCGGTCTTCCACCGGCTTGGAAACTGGCCCCGCTCCAAACATGCGCTCAAGAGCCCCGCTAGTCGGGGCCAGAGAGCCTCCATGGCCAGGACCCATGCACGGCCTGGAATGCCGTCGGGCCCTGGGGCGGTGTTCTTGATGCGAGCCACCGCCACTCTCAAATCTACCCGGGTCACTTCGGGCACGTCGTCGTCAATGTCGTCTTCCGCGTCGGGCACATTGCGAGGCGGAACCATAGCCGGTGGTGTGTGCTCCGGTCTCGTCGGAAACAACGCACACACCACCTCCTCCAGCAGCTGCGGCTGGAGACTCCGGGACAGTGGGGGAGCCCGTTGGCGCAACTTGCCCCGCACCATAAGGTAGGGGCGTCCCCACGGCTCTCGGTCCAGAGTCTCCAGCAGCTCCTCGTTGGCCTGGGCCTTTGCCCGGACGATGGCCAGCTGGAGGGCGCTCTTCGCTTCTCTGTAGCGGTTGTACAGTTCCGCCTCTTCCTGTTCGGCCGCCGCTGTAAAGGGGCGGCGGCGTCTTCTTCGGCACCTAGCGTACCGGCGTCGCACCTGCACACAAGCGATGCGCAGCTGCGCGATCGACTGCGACCACCAGTACACTTGGCGCCTGGAAGGTAACGGCCGGACTCGGGGCATGCCAGCGTCGCAAATGTGCGACATGCTCTCCCGGAACCACTCCGCCTCCTCGTCGATGTTATTGGGCCTGTCTGGAGAATCCAGCCAGGCCTTGACGATTGAGGCATCCAGGAGAGCCTCCCTGTCCAGCCGCTTCAGTGCCCAACGCGGGCCGTCTCCAACGCCCACTGGGGCCGCTTGGACCGGCCCAACCGAGGTCTGGGCGGAGACGCTAAATCGAATATACCGATGATCAGACAGCGTCTCCACCTCCTCCAGGACGTGCCAGTCCTGGACGGTGCGCGCGAGAGCGGGGCTAGCAAACGACAGGTCCACTATAGACCCGCCCCGCATCCGCACGCACGTCTGCACGGAACCCCGGTTCAGGAGATGCAGGCCCTGCTCGACCGCCCACTCCTCCACTAACTCGCCCCGCGCGTCCGTAGCCGGGGAACCCCAAGCCCTAGATTGGGCATTGAAGTCCCCTAGGACGATCACGGGACGAGGACGGCTACGACTGACGACCGTGCCCATCTCCAAAATAATATCCTCCATGTCGGCGAGAGAAAGGCTGGGGGCGAAATACACCCCCGCGACCATAATGTTTCCCCAAATTGCCGCGACATAGCCCCGCCCTCGGGTGACGGCCTCGAAGGGAAGGGTGTCGGCGGCAGACCTCATTAGCAGTGCCACCGAGCGGTTCGTGTCGCACACCCAGTCATCCCTGGGTGGCACGAAGTACGGCTCGGCGACAACTGCCACATCGATCGACCACTGCGCCATGCTCTGGAGCAAGAGATCCTGAGCCCTGGCGCAGTGGTTTATGTTGGCTTGGAGGAGACGACGTAGGGCCATTATTGTGTGTCCATGGCCGTTGTCTCCTCCCCAGCCCTCGGCGGATGTTCTGCCGCAACCGGCGGGTGAACCGGCTGCGAGGAGCTGGTTGCCTTCTTGGACGCATTAGCCGGTGGATGACCCGGCTGTCTCCTGGCATTATTTTTCTTGGGCCTGGCGCAGGCCTTTGACCCGGTCCTATGGTCGGCTGGCTTGCCAGATGCCGCACAGATGACGCAGTGCGGCGTGGCAGTGCAAGTGCCAGCCTTGTGACCGGGCTGACCGCAGCGGAAGCAGAGTTGGCTGCGGTCTACCCCAGCGGTGCACCGTGCCCCCGCATGTCCTTCTTCCAGACAACGGTAGCACCGATAGGGCTTGGGCGCCAGGAGCGTGACCTGCGCCGAGACCCATCCCACCAAAAGCCGTTTACCTGCAACCTTCTTGGCCGCCGCCACGGGACAGCTGACGAAAATTGTCCCGAGACCGGAGACAGCCCGGCGTATAGTGCCCGCCTTGACTTGGTCCGGCGGGCAACCTCCGGCCCCGGAGATGGCAGCGGCGACCTCCTCCTGCGTGACGGAGTCGTCCAGGCCCGAAATGCGCAGATCTGCGCACTTGGTTGGCCTGGACACTCTTACATCCTCCTGGCCTAATGACGCCCTGAGCTTTTCGGCGAGGGCGTCTGCCTTGGGACCGCTAGTTGATCCCGACACCTCTAACAGGCGACCGCCGGTAGCAGTGGTCTTACACTTGATGCCCGTTATGCCGAGATCACCAAGAGAGATCTCGGCTTTCGCCTTTGCCAGTATCTTGGCGTATGTAAGGCCCCGGTCTTCCGCCCCCGGCTGCAGGGTAAGAACCACTGCTGTAGAGCGGGGGGTACTGAGTCTTGCGGTCTGGCGCTTGGCCGCCGCTTGGTCTTTCTGGGCCTGCTTCCTAGCCCGCTGGCGCGCCTTTTTTGAGTGTTTGGCGGCGCCCGCCACCGTCCACTCCGCCTCAGGTCTGACAGTTTGTGCTGGCGGAGCAGCCGGAGCACCTGTCTTTTTCGCCAGTTTTGCGTCTTTTTTCGACTGCCTGTTTGATTTAAGCCCCGCAATTTCCTTTTGCGGGGCGGCAGTTGGGACACTCCTTGTATTCGTGGCAGCAGCCGCTTGTGCCGGTTGGGCGGCACGGGGCGCTGCAGTTTGGGCCGCATACGACGGCGCCGGAGAGCTGCGTTGGTCTGCAGCTAGAGGGGGCCGTAAAATCCTCCCCTCAAGCACTGAGAAGCGTGCGTTGAAGCTCGCCATCTCCTGCCGGATCAGGCGAGTCACCTCCGACTCCTGTGCCGGCAGCTGCGGTTGCGGTTGCGGCGTTGTCGGCGGAAGGCCCACCTCCCGCCTGAGGTGCTCGCGGCGGAAGTTGGCCATCTCCGCCTTGAGCTCCTCGTGCTCCTTGCGGAGCTCCGCCATTTGCGCTGCGAGCCTTACGTTTTGGGCCCGCAGCAGCGCCGTCTCTTCAGTTGTGGTGCGGGTCAGGAGCACCTGAGCACTCTCCAGGATGGAGGTCGTTGCCTCTTTGAGTGCCTTCTGGCTGCAGCCGCTAAGGCCCTTTGATACCTTGCTGACCCTTTTTATTGCCGCAACCGCGTCGGCCACTCTCTGGTTTAGATCAGAGGCAGGTAAATCCTCTGCCTCGACCTCCATATCCGAGACAGCAGACGACGACTCCGACAGGCGAGTGACTCTCCCTTCCGTCACCCGTTTCGTCAGAGCCGCAATCTGCCGCTCGTCCTCCTCCAGCTTTTCGGCGGCTGCTGCGGCCTTCATTGCAGCCGCAGCCTCACGCCTGGATAGGCCGATACCGGCATATTTGCCAGTAGTGGCGGGCCTACCTCTGCCGCCCTTTTTGGCACCGACCTTGGGGGCCGGCACCGCTGTGTCACTCAGGGCCGAATCCGACCCTGAGTCTGCACTCTCTCTCTGGCGTTTGCGTAAACGATTTGAGTTTACGCTCACCGCGCTCGCCACACTCATAACGCTGGACGCACTGTCGGAATCCGACAGCACGCCCATTCTCTCAACGAGTACCAGAGGTACTTTTGCTCCCACTCCGTCATCATTGGTTTTTGGTGTATTTAAAAGTTCCATTGTTAGACCCACGAGTATGGGGGAAAAGAAGGTCCACCCAGGCAGTGCCCCCTGTACCTGGGTAAGCCTAGCGTAACCCGTCAGAGGGTCGGCCGGTACTCTGACGGGGGTCGCACTAGAGACTGAACTTCCCATCAGCCATGCATCCCCTCGCGGTGCGCCGCCGCTTGGGATTCGGGGTACTTTTTATAGAGGCATCCTCCCTCGCGGTCCGGGCGTTTAAGCCAGGACCCTCGGTCCGGTGAGAATGCGAGACATGACCACAAACTTCACAACCGGATTACGATATGCGACGGTGACCGTGAGAGGGACACTCCCACAGCCCGCCCGGCGGCGGGGTAAGCGCACACCGAGCCCGCCGAGACCTCCGGGACAGAACCGGAGGGTGGCCCAGAGATGGGCCCCACCTAAAATGAACGACAGATGGAGGCGGCCGCCACAAAAGACAACGACCGCCAAAACCCCCTGCCCTCCCCGTCGGATATTTGCCGTCGGCCATTGAAGTTGCAAAATCGCAACTTCGATGACCCACGTTGCCCAGGGTGCACCACGTGGAGGTTCCCGACATAGCACCCCAACCTAACCTAACCTAACCTAACCTAACCTAACCTAACCTAACCTAACCTAACCTAACCTAACCTAACCTAACCTAACCTAACCGAAGTTAACTTTTTGTTTTTAATTTACAATTTTTTCTATTTGTGGTCTGTTGTCGTGTGAAAGCGCATAGAGGGCGCGGTGTTTTGATCGTTTCAGTGTGTTCTTGAGTTATAATTTGGCACTTTTCGAAAATAACATATATCATAACATTTTCAAAATTTTTTGTATCGAATTGTCTTGGATTGTTGCATTTATAAACGCGTCCCGTCGCACCCGATACGTGGACTCCACGCCTGCTGGGATCTGGCGAACCGAAATTGTTTGTTTTTGTGATAGTCCATATAATTCGATAATTTGTGTGTAAATTTTACTTAGTTATAAATAAAAATTGACTTTTTGGTCTAGAATTCTAGATTTTTGTACAACCTGTGTCCTGCCGTTCGGTGGCACACAAGGGCCGTTGTGTTCTTATTGTTTGCTGTTAATAAGAGTAATTTTTCACTGAATTTCTTATAAAATATCACTTTTTTGGACCCCCTCGAAATTTTTTGCTCCCGGCTGTTCCCGATTATTGTACCATTACACGCGTCTCGTCGAGCCCGACACGTGGATACCACGCACGCGGGGTCTAGACGCACTAAAACAGCAAAAATTGGTCATAATCGTTCACAATCGATTGTAATCGTTTCGAATGTATGAAAATCCACCTAAGCTGTGCAGTAGCGAAAAATTCGAAGTTAACTTTTTGTTTTTAATTTACAATTTTTTCTATTTGTGGTCTGTTGTCGTGTGAAAGCGCATAGAGGGCGCGGTGTTTTGATCGTTTCAGTGTGTTCTTGAGTTATAATTTGGCACTTTTCGAAAATAACATATATCATAACATTTTCAAAATTTTTTGTATCGAATTGTCTTGGATTGTTGCATTTATAAACGCGTCCCGTCGCACCCGATACGTGGACTCCACGCCTGCTGGGATCTGGCGAACCGAAATTGTTTGTTTTTGTGATAGTCCATATAATTCGATAATTTGTGTGTAAATTTTACTTAGTTATAAATAAAAATTGACTTTTTGGTCTAGAATTCTAGATTTTTGTACAACCTGTGTCCTGCCGTTCGGTGGCACACAAGGGCCGTTGTGTTCTTATTGTTTGCTGTTAATAAGAGTAATTTTTCACTGAATTTCTTATAAAATATCACTTTTTTGGACCCCCTCGAAATTTTTTGCTCCCGGCTGTTCCCGATTATTGTACCATTACACGCGTCTCGTCGAGCCCGACACGTGGATACCACGCACGCGGGGTCTAGACGCACTAAAACAGCAAAAATTGGTCATAATCGTTCACAATCGATTGTAATCGTTTCGAATGTATGAAAATCCACCTAAGCTGTGCAGTAGCGAAAAATTCGAAGTTAACTTTTTGTTTTTAATTTACAATTTTTTCTATTTGTGGTCTGTTGTCGTGTGAAAGCGCATAGAGGGCGCGGTGTTTTGATCGTTTCAGTGTGTTCTTGAGTTATAATTTGGCACTTTTCGAAAATAACATATATCATAACATTTTCAAAATTTTTTGTATCGAATTGTCTTGGATTGTTGCATTTATAAACGCGTCCCGTCGCACCCGATACGTGGACTCCACGCCTGCTGGGATCTGGCGAACCGAAATTGTTTGTTTTTGTGATAGTCCATATAATTCGATAATTTGTGTGTAAATTTTACTTAGTTATAAATAAAAATTGACTTTTTGGTCTAGAATTCTAGATTTTTGTACAACCTGTGTCCTGCCGTTCGGTGGCACACAAGGGCCGTTGTGTTCTTATTGTTTGCTGTTAATAAGAGTAATTTTTCACTGAATTTCTTATAAAATATCACTTTTTTGGACCCCCTCGAAATTTTTTGCTCCCGGCTGTTCCCGATTATTGTACCATTACACGCGTCTCGTCGAGCCCGACACGTGGATACCACGCACGCGGGGTCTAGACGCACTAAAACAGCAAAAATTGCCCCGCCCACCCTCCCTGTGGTGTCATTTGGTATATCGACTCGAGTTCAGCCATACAAAATTTTCGATAAATTTCAAAAATTTATTTTTTTATCAAAATTAATAACTTTTGTACCAATTAGTTCTTAAAATAGCCTACTATCGAAAACCCACCCTTGCTGAAATTAACTTACACTTTATATTTTATTTTTTATATTCTTTATATATTATTTTCTTAAAAAATTTACTTTAATATTGTGACTTACCTGACTGTGCTGCGCACTACTCTCACACACCACCTGAAACAAAGAAAAGATTTCTTTAAAATTTTACACTTAAATATCGAACTGAACAGGCCTTTTACACCTGTAACATTTTCTTTTCATTGTATTGACGCATCCCCTTGACAAATAATAAACCTCTTTGTAAAAAATGTTTGGCTGCGGATACAGAACTCCCGCGAAACAGAATAAAACTCCTGACACAAACAGCCCAAAGGGGGCAACCGGGACCACTGTCGCGCAGGCGCGGCGTAGCATAGAATCCCAACTCGAACGAGTAGAGGAGGCTGGTAGCGCCGGGCCTGCGAGACAGAGGCCACGTGTGAACCCTATTGACACTAAAACAATAGCCAAGAAAACGGCAACAATTGTAAGCTCGTTTGACAAGTCTCCAAAAAGGGACACCGAGTACCTAAACAGAACAACTGAAGCAAAGGCCTGTCTAGTAAAACTTAGGCTTCAGATCAATAATAGCCGAAATCTCAAGACAGAAATAAAGAATGAAGTTATAGAAGCTGCGGAAAGATTATACAAGCTAGTTAGAGAAGCAGAAGAAGACAGAGCATATAGAGAAGAAACAGGGAATGACGGGAGAAACGAGCAAAAAGGGAGAGACAAAATTGCAAACGAACAGGGAGAAACAGAGACGAAGAAAGGAGAAAACAACATTATTAGGAAACTTGATGAACATAGCAAGCTGTTACAAGAAAATAAAGAAGAGATGATAAAACTTAATGAAGAAATGAAAAAGCAAAGAGAAGTGTGGGAAAATAAAGGAAGTTATGCTGATGTGCTGGCTGGACCACCGAAAAATAAACCAAGAGAGCCTACTACAACAATGCACTCAATTGTAATTACTTCGGTGGACCAGACAGAATCGGGTGACGAGGTGGTTGAACGAATTCGGAAAACGATTAATGCTAAAGAGGAAGGCCTAAAAGTAGATAAGATACGAAAAGCAAAAGACAGGAAAGTAATCGTAGGATGTAGGACGAAAGAAGAATTAGGAAAGATAAAGGAAAAGATAAGGAAAGCGAAAGGAGAACTAAACATGGAAGATGTAAAAAATAAGCAGCCTCTGATCATCTTAAAATATGTCCTGACCATCAACTCTGACGAGGACATTATAAAAGCCCTCATATCCCAAAACAACCACCTATTTGGGAAATTGAGCCAATCTGACACGGAGATGACCGTCAAATACCGCAGGAGGACCAGGAATCCGCATATTTGTCATGTGATCCTGCAGGTACAGACGGAGGCGTGGAAGATTCTCACAGAGGCGGCAGTAGTACACATAGACATTCAGCGAGTCAGAGTGGAGGACCAATCCCCCCTGGTACAATGCTCGCGCTGCCTCGGCTTCGGTCATGGGAAGCGGTTCTGCCGGGATCAAACGGACGCATGCAGCCACTGCGGCGGGCCTCACCACAGGTCAGATTGTCCTGACTGGGTGGCGCAGGTACCGCCAACGTGCTGCAACTGCGTCCGGGCGAAACTGAGCGGAACCGACCATAACGCGTTCAGCGCGGAGTGCCCCGTGAGGAGAAAGTGGGAAACTCTGGCGAGATCCACAGTAGCATATTGCTGATATGGATCCCAGAGTCCCAGATCAGACAAAACAAACTGTTGAAAAACTGGGACCCCACGAAATCCAAACGGGGCGCGAAAACGCCGCATGCATGGGGCGAGGCAGCGCGGGGATTGACGGCAGGGAGGACGACGTTCCAACTCATCGCGTTGAACACAGCCTGCAGATATACACCGACGTAACAATCCCAAAATTCAGTACCAGTGGGAAGCTATATCGTGGGAATATAGATTTTACCGCCTGCGCAAAGGATATCCAGGATCTGGTGGACCAAGCTAAAACCATTAAAATAAATAACTGTGAGGAATTACAAAACACAAAAATAAAAGTAATATAAAGGTATAAAATTGGGATATTTTTATTCAAAAATTGAACAATTAAAATATTTACATAAAATCATCAGTAAAAAAGTATAAGAAATAAGAAAAGAAGAATGAGATAAAGCTAATAAGAATAAAAGTTAAAAATAAATAAATTCACAATGAAAAGCATAGATAAGCAAAATAAAATAATAATAAATAAATAAAATAAACTTACCTTTTTAGACTAAAAACTCATCACGATGAAAATCTAAATAAAAATCTCCACTAGAAAGAGGAGAAACCGATGCTCAGCGTGTGTCCGGAGAACAGCAACCGTCGATGATAACCTGCAGGAAAACATAAAGCATGAAAGTCAAATATGTCGATGTTACTATTTTAAGAAGAACGTTGTCCATGTTTCAAAGAAACCCGAATATCCTGAAAAAGTTACAAATTTGGAAAAATAAAAACATTAAAATAAGCAATCAACATCATATGCCAAAATAATTATAAAGATAAAAACTTTAATTTTACTGTAAGAATTAAGCAATAGTTTACTAAAATACATAATAAAAGATTATGTAGGAATAGTAAATATTAGATTATAGGATATAAATAATTAAGATTAGATAAGATATGATGTAAACAATAGATTAAAAACTCCAAAAACAAAATATAAAAAAGATAAAAGAAAATAAAATACAAAAAAAAATATATAAAAATAAAGAAATAAGTTAACACCAATAGCATAGATAAATATAAGAAAAATAGACAATATATTCACTTAAAGAGAAGTGAACCAAAACTAACTACACTAACAATATAAAACTCTAAATATACAAAGGCCTTGATTTTTATTGATCAGGGGAGAAGAGTGGGCTTCACGCCCACATAAAAAAAAAAAAAAAAAAAAAAACCTAACCTAACCTAACCTAACCTAACCTAACCTAACCTAACCTAACCTAACCTAACCTAACCTAACCTAACCTAACCTAACCTAACCTAACCTAACCTAACCTAACCTAACCTAACCTAACCTAACCTAACCTAACCTAACCTAACCTAACCTAACCTAACCTAACCTAACCTAACCTAACCTAACCTAACCTAACCTAACCTAACCTAACCTAACCTAACCTAACCTAACCTAACCTAACCTAACCTAACCTAACCTAACCTAACCTAACCTAACCTAACCTAACCTAACCTAACCTAACCTAACCTAACCTAACCTAACCTAACCTAACCTAACCTAACCTAACCTAACCTAACCTAACCTAACCTAACCTAACCTAACCTAACCTAACCTAACCTAACCTAACCTAACCTAACCTAACCTAACCTAACCTAACCTAACCTAACCTAACCTAACCTAACCTAACCTAACCTAACCTAACCTAACCTAACCTAACCTAACCTAACCTAACCTAACCTAACCTAACCTAACCTAACCTAACCTAACCTAACCTAACCTAACCTAACCTAACCTAACCTAACCTAACCTAACCTAACCTAACCTAACCTAACCTAACCTAACCTAACCTAACCTAACCTAACCTAACCTAACCTAACCTAACCTAACCTAACCTAACCTAACCTAACCTAACCTAACCTAACCTAACCTAACCTAACCTAACCTAACCTAACCTAACCTAACCTAACCTAACCTAACCTAACCTAACCTAACCTAACCTAACCTAACCTAACCTAACCTAACCTAACCTAACCTAACCTAACCTAACCTAACCTAACCTAACCTAACCTAACCTAACCTAACCTAACCTAACCTAACCTAACCTAACCTAACCTAACCTAACCTAACCTAACCTAACCTAACCTAACCTAACCTAACCTAACCTAACCTAACCTAACCTAACCTAACCTAACCTAACCTAACCTAACCTAACCTAACCTAACCTAACCTAACCTAACCTAACCTAACCTAACCTAACCTAACCTAACCTAACCTAACCTAACCTAACCTAACCTAACCTAACCTAACCTAACCTAACCAGTCGCAGCGCGAACGCCGTACCGCGCGCATCACTTTTAAGCCGCTCCGCGTTCAAAAATTCCGAAAAATAGGTTATATGTGCGAAAATAACAAGTGTGATACACCAAAATGTGCGCGCTGTGACCCTCTATGTGTATCAAAAACAATTTCGAAAATCGGACAATAATTGACAAAGTTATAAAAGAAAAACATTTTGTGAAAATTTTCCCAAGTTACCCAAGTGACGTTATCTCCGTAAAACGATCTTTTACATATAGTTTTTGGACTGCAGTTCGACTCCGTAACTCCCCCTCTTCCCTGTGCAAAGTTCCAGAATTTTCTCGTGGGTACCTTTGAAGATATCGAACAGTGAAGTGCGCCACACCCAGTTTCACACAGTTTAAGACAGTTTTTCTTCCACAACTTCACAAACCTTCCAGCTAGAATTGATCCTGGACCCCACAGTGGTAGCCCCGAGCCAGGACTACATTGTCCACCAAAGTGTACAGTTCTAGCTGCCGTATTCTTCCAATGAGCGGTGCTTTCACCCTCAAAATTCATACTTCTACTTCGGAGGGCTCTCCTGCTCTCAGGAGCTGAGATCCTGAGCCAGCTCATATACCAGAAGTTGCGCCACTTCACCAAGAATCCCTGGACACCAAGATCATCACCATCGGACATCAGGAAGTGCCTTAAATCCACCTGGACACACAGTGAGTTTTCAGTCGTACATTCACCAAGTGATTACTCCGTGACCTTCGGACCTAGAGACCTGGAACCAGTTCCCAAATCATTTTTTGGGGACCCTCGGCCTGCACACCAAGAACCAGCCAAATCCACCCATAAACAAAAAAGTCATTTTAAAAATCACCAGAAGAAGGTCATATCTGAACAGCATACAGGTTCGAAGTCTGTCTGATGGAATAATCTGGTAGAGGGCAACCTCCCGGTTCCATCGACACCACTCACGACCTGATCGGAGCAATAGCGGCTGATTGAGCGAGGTTTTCCTTTTTCATTCCTACTCATCTAAAATCCTTTTTAAATCTTCTATTCATAAACTTACACAATTTTAACTTTAAAATCTGGAAGTTGTGAAAATTTTAAAATCCTTATTCATAATATATATTTAATTTACTTCTAAAATCTTATATTTATTTACTTGATCATTGGTCATTTATTTCAGACCAATGAATATTTATCTATCACTCTATTGGTAATTGCCGTACAACCCACTTATATTTATCTCACTTCTCATTGGCCCTCAGCCAAAACAGACTCCTCCCACTTAAGTTAAACTCCGCCCCTTTCACACTAAACTCCGCCCACTTTGTCCCTAAACCCCGCCCACTTTTGTTGGCTCCTCCCACTTTTTCCGTGTTAGCCCCGCCCACTCCAAGTTAAGTCCCACCCCCTTTTTACTTTGGCCCCGCCCACTTTTTCCCGGACTTAGCTGTTTCAGTCTCCCCTACCCCCCGCTGCACCTTTCACCAAACCCCTCCCAAACGTCACCCCACGAAACCTTCCCCCCCCCCCCCCCCCCCCTCCCCGCAATCTTACCTCACCCCCGCTAACCCTATCTCCGTCGTTCCTGGTCCTAGACCCCCTGAGTTTGGGTTCTTTGGAACCGGCTCGGGAAGGCCTAGCGATTGGCTCCGGCGGAATCCCGGAATTCCCCCCCACAGTCCCTTCCCCACTCCCCTAATCCTATCTCCGTCGTTTCTGGTCCTAGACCCCCTGAGTTTGGGTCCGTTAGAACCGGCTCGGGAAGGTCTAGCGATTGGCTCCGGCGGAATCCCGGAATTCCCCCCCACATTCCCTTCCTTACCTCCCTAATCCTATCTCCGTCGTTTCTGGTCCTAGACCCCCTGAGTTTGGGTTCGTTAGAACCGGCTCGGGAAGGCCTAGCGATTGGCTCCGGCGGAATCCCGGATTTCCCCCCCACATTCCCTTCCTCACCTCCCTAATCCTATCTCCGTCGTTTCCGGTCCTAGACCCCCTGAGTTTGGGCTCGTTAGAACCGGCTCGGGAAGGCCTAGCGACTGGCTCCGTCGGAATTCCCAAATTCCCCCCCTCCCCCTACATAAACCCTAATCTTAACATTCAAACCGCTCATGAACAACAATGGCGGAGGTACATTATGATTACCCGCCTGATTTCATCAAGCTGGTGAATCACAGCGATGAATACCCAGCATTCCCTGTAACCAAAGCCTTCCTTGGAGACATGATGGAACAATACTGCTTACAACTCATGGAAGCCGTAAAACCGAAGAGCGTAAAAAAGGAGGGCAAGAACATGATCTTAAGCATCGCCCACCAACTGCTACAATTTTCTGAAGCAATTCACGACGAACAGAAATACCCCCACATCACCTACCCACCCGGCCCGGAAAAAGAGGCAACACCCTCCACCGCAGTTAACAACCTTAAAGAAGACATCCTGAGCTGTGTCAAACAGGAACTCGCCAACCACCTCTCCGCCGTCAATTCCATAAAAGAAGAACTTATAGCGCTACAAAAGGAACAAACCAAATCCACTTACGCTGCAGTCGCCTCCGCCACCGCATCAGCCATCGCCCCCTCAACCTTCAAACGCCCGACCACCAACAAATCCACACCATCTAGAAGCGCACCACACTCCAACCCAGTCATCTCACGCCCTGCGATGATTGTAACACCCACAACCGCGGCTAAAACCAAGGAAGAAGCAGTCACGGCACTCCGGAAATCAATATCCTTCCGCGAAGCAAAATACGCACCTGCCAACGTGAAGACCATCTCAAAAGGAAAACTGAGGGTCGAGTTCGACACTGTTGAACAGCGGGACGACGCCCTCAATCGCCTGCGGACGGCGGAACGCGTCACCGCCGAACCCGCCCGCCGGCTCAGTCCGCTGATAATTTTGAAGGGCGTCACCTGCGACGTTCCGGCGGAAGAACTCCCCTCCATCATCAAGTCACAGAACCCGGAATTGGAACCACTGATCATCAATGATACCGACCTCCTCCTACGCTTTAAGCGTAATAACAGAAACCCAGCGCTTTACAACGCGGTGCTGCAAGCGAGCCCGAGCGTCTGGCGCCGGATCACAGAGATGGGGCGAGTCTGTGTGGATTACATGCGGGTCCACGCTGCAGACTTCTCCCCGTTCCTCCAGTGCTTCCGGTGTCTGCAATTCGGGCACACTAAGGCCAAATGTTCATCCAACACCCAAACCTGCGGACACTGCGCCTCGCCACAACACACCATTGCCGACTGCCCCTCCAAGGAAGACAAGGCCCAATCGAAGTGCTCAAACTGTGAAGCTCACAACACTAGATTCGGATCCAAACTCGACACGGGCCACAGAGCAACATCTCCCACATGCCCGAGACTCATATCCATGAGGGAGAGGATCGGTCAAAGGATCGATTACGGCCCTTAGTCCCCTCCTCTCTCCCCCGTAACCATGAGTCAATCTCTACCTATCAAACCCGTGTCGATTTTGGACACCGAAAACTGTGAAACATATTGTACATTTTGCAACCCAAAATTTTCTTACTTTATATAATTGTTAGATTAAGGTAAATTAGTAGCATAACCAGTAAAAGATCGTTATATTTTTACAAAATTCTTATACTCTTTCAACAATTAATCTTTTGTGACTCATTTTTATTGTATCTCATTTTATTTGTACACCAAAAATTTTTAATTTGTAATTAACACCAATCTATTGTATACAATTTAACTTCTTTTAGTGTATCACTCAACAAAAACTTTGTAACCCTAGATATAAGTAAATAAAGTTATACCACGACAATCACTCTAGCGACCACACATTTATCTCACCACATCTACTCACACAGCACACTCCCTTACTTACCCAGGGGGGCCGACGAGGGGCGGACGGAAGGGTTGCTACGCGGAAGTCCTGCCTCTCCGGAAGATCCCCCTACACCTACACTACCCCGGCAGAGGGCGGGCCATCGTATCAAATCGCGAGACCTTACCCCTCTGCCGGGACCACACCCCCCACTATCAATCACCACATTTAACAGTGACATAAATACAATACCCCTACAGCAGAACACAGGCAGATAAAAAAAAAAAAAAAAAAAAAACCTAACCTAACCTAACCTAACCTAACCTAACCTAACCTAACCTAACCTAACCTAACCTAACCTAACCTAACCTAACCTAACCTAACCTAACCTAACCTAACCTAACCTAACCTAACCTAACCTAACCTAACCTAACCTAACCTAACCTAACCTAACCTAACCTAACCTAACCTAACCTAACCTAACCTAACCTAACCTAACCTAACCTAACCTAACCTAACCTAACCTAACCTAACCTAACCTAACCTAACCTAACCTAACCTAACCTAACCTAACCTAACCTAACCTAACCTAACCTAACCTAACCTAACCTAACCTAACCTAACCTAACCTAACCTAACCTAACCTAACCTAACCTAACCTAACCTAACCTAACCTAACCTAACCTAACCTAACCTAACCTAACCTAACCTAACCTAACCTAACCTAACCTAACCTAACCTAACCTAACCTAACCTAACCTAACCTAACCTAACCTAACCTAACCTAACCTAACCTAACCTAACCTAACCTAACCTAACCTAACCTAACCTAACCTAACCTAACCTAACCTAACCTAACCTAACCTAACCTAACCTAACCTAACCTAACCTAACCTAACCTAACCTAACCTAACCTAACCTAACCTAACCTAACCTAACCTAACCTAACCTAACCTAACCTAACCTAACCTAACCTAACCTAACCTAACCTAACCAGTCGCAGCGCGAACGCCGTACCGCGCGCATCACTTTTAAGCCGCTCCGCGATCAAAAATGTGAAAAATAGGTTTTATGTGCGTTAAATACAAGTGCGATATATCAAAACGTGCGCGCTGTGACCCTGCATGCGTATCAAAAAGAATTTTGAAAATCGGACCAAAATTGGCGAAGTTATCAAAGAAAAACTTTTTGCGAAAATTTTCTCCGCGACTAAAGTGTTGATATCTCCTCAGAACGATCTGTGACCTATAGTTTTTGGACTGCAGTTCGAAGCGCTATACCCTTCCCCTCCCCTGTGCAAAGTTAGAGAATTTTCCAGCGAGTACTTTCCGAGATAACGAACAGTGAAGTGCGCAATACCCGGATTTCATCGAAATTGACAGTTTTTTCTCCATAACTTCAACCACCTTCCAGCTACAATTTATCTAGGACCCTACAGCGATAGCCCCGAGCTGGGGCTACATTCTCCACCAAAGTGCATCTTTCTAGCTGTTATACTTTCCATTTGAGCGGTGCTTTCACCCTCAAAACCCAAACCCGGACTCCGAAGGGCTCTCCTGCTCTCAGGAGCTGAGATCCTGGACCTGCGAATACACCAGAAGAAGCGCCATCTCATCACCAATCCCTGGACATCAAGTTCAGCACCATCGGACAACGGGAAGTGCCTCGAATCCACCAGGACACAAAGTGAGTTTCGCGCACTATTTTCACCGAGTAATTACTCAGCAGCCTTCAGACCTAGAAACCTGGAACTAGTGTTAGAATCATTTTTTGAGGACCCCCAGCCTGTATACCAAGAACCAGCAATCTACATCCAGAAACAAAAAAGCCAATTTTAAAATCGCCGGAAGAAGGTCAGATCTCGTCACCATACTGGTACGAAGTCTGTCTGACAGAATAATTCGGTAGAGGGCAACCTCCCGAATTCAACGACACCACTCACGACCTGATCGGAGCAGTAGCGGCTGATTGAGCGAGGTTTTCCTTTTCAATATCCCTATTCATCATATTCACAATTTCATTTTTATATCATTCACAGCATTCACGATATTCACAAGATACAGATTTTCATTGGCCGGACCTCCGGCCAGTGACTATTTATTGCATCACCAATTGGTCCAACTTTCTCACCTATTAATATTTATTTATCCAACTATTGGCCACTTAGTCTGACCAATGAATATTTATTGATCATTCTATTGGTAATTGCTGTACAACCCATATATATTTATCTTATATTTCATTGGCCCTCTGCCAACATAGACTCCACCCACTTTGTGTAAACTCCACCCACTTTACCCCTAAACTCCGCCCACTTTTGTTGGCTCCTCCCACTTTTTCCGTTTTAGTCCCGCCCACTCCAAGTTAAGTCCCGCCCCCTTTTACCCTGGCCCCGCCCACTTTTTCCCGGACTTAGCCATTTCAGTCTCCTCTACCCCCCGCTGCCCTTCCCACCAAACCCCTCCCAAACGTCACCCCACGAAACCTTCCCCCCTCCCCCCCCCCCTCCCCTCATTCTTACCTCACCCCCGCTAATCCTATCTCCGCCGTTTCTGGTCCTAGACCCCCTGAGTTTGGGTTCGTTAGAACCGGCTCGGGAAGGCCTAGCGATTGGCCCCGGCGGAATCCCGGATTTCCCCCCACATTCCCTTCCCCACCCCCCCAAATCCTATCTCCGCCGATACCGGTCCTAGACCCCCCGAGTTTGGGTTCGTTAGAACCGGCTCGGGAAGGCCTAGCGATTGGCCCCGGTGGAATCCCGGAATTCCCCCCATATTCCCTTCCTCACCCCCCCAAATACTATCTCCGCCGCTACCGGTCCTAGACCCCCTGAGTTTGGGCTCGTTAGAACCGGCTCGGGAAGGCCTAGCGATCGGCATCGGCAGAATTCCCAAATTCCCCCCCTCCCCCTACATAAACCCCTCATCTTAACATTCAAACCGCTCATGAGCAACAATGGCGGAGGTACATTACGATTACCCGCCTGATTTCATCAAGCTGGTGAATCACAGCGATGAATACCCAGCATTCCCTGTAACCAAAGCCTTCCTTGGAGACATGATGGAACAATACTGTTTACAACTCATGGAAGCCGTAAAACCGAAGAGCGTAAAAAAGGAGGGCAAGAACATGATCTTAAGCATCGCCCACCAACTGCTACAATTTTCTGAAGCAATTCACGACGAGCAGAAATACCCCCACATCACCTACCCATCCGGCCCGGAAGAACAACAGATAACATCCCCCACCGTAAACAACAACCTTAAAGAGGATATCCTCACCTGCGTCAAACAGGAACTCGCCAACCACCTCTCCGCTGTAAACACAATCAAGAACGAGTTAATCGCCATACAAAAGGAGCAAGTCAAGACCACGTATGCTGCTGTCACTTCTGCTACCACTTCTGCACTCTCAACATCCACCTCTCGCAACCGTACCCCTCAGAGCACAAACCCGAACAAATACACTCCCCAACCAACTTCGCCGAAATCACTACCCGCCATCATCGTTACCCCCACCACCGCAACCAAGACCAAGGAGGAGGCTGTCACCGCACTCAGAAAATCGATCTCATTCCGCGAAGCAAAATACGCACCTGCCAAGGTTACCACCATATCCAAAGGCAAACTGAGGGTCGAGTTCGACACCGTAGAGCAGCGGGATGACGCCCTCAATCGCCTGCGGACGGCGGAAAGCGTCACCGCCGAACCCGCCCGCCGGCTCAGTCCGCTGATAATTTTGAAGGGTGTCACCTGCGACGTTCCGGCGGAAGAACTCCCCTCCATAATCAAGACTCAAAACCCCGAACTGCAACCACTTATCAATAACGACGCCGACCTCCTTCTGCGCTTTAAACGCAATAATAGAAACCCAGCGCTATACAACGCGGTACTTCAAGCAAGCCCGAGTGTCTGGCGCCGGATCACGGAGATGGGGCGAGTCTGCGTGGACTACATGCGGGTCCATGCTGAAGACTTCTCCCCATTCCTCCAGTGCTTCCGGTGCCTGCAATTTGGGCACACGAAAGCCAAGTGCTCCTCCACCAGCCAAACATGCGGACACTGCGCCTCACCACAACACACCATCGCCGACTGCCCCTCCAAGGAAGACAAGACCAAATCCAAATGTGCAAACTGCGAAGCCCACAACACTAGGTTCGGATCCAAACTCGACACGGGCCACAGAGCAACAGCTCCAACATGCCCGAGACTCAAATCCATGAGGGAGAGGATCGGTCAAAGGGTCGACTACGGCCCTTAGTCCTCTCCTCTCTCCCTGGGAGCCATTAATCACTATGCTTAGCCAATTCCCGTGTCGGTTTTGGATACCGAAAACCGTGTTAACATTGTAGACCCTTTAGCCAGTAGATTTTCAATTGCATAACTGTTAGTCATAAGATAATTAGTATAGATCGTAAAAGATCGTTAATTTTATATTCTTTAACAATTAACCCCTAGCGAATCATTTTACTCTATTGTATACATTTTTATTTTTATTTCTTTCTTATACCAAATCTCATCTTGTAAATAACACTAATATTACGTAAACAACTTAATTATTGTCAGTGTATCACTTAACATATACTTTTCTTTTGTAATTTAGATGTAAGTTAATAAAGAAACCACAACAACCACTCTAGCGACCACACATTTATCTCACCACACTTACTCACACAGCACACTCCCTTACTTACCCAGGGGGGCCGACGAGGGGCGGACGGAAGGGTTGCTACGCGGAAGTCCTGCCTCTCCGGAAGATCCCCCTACACCTACACTACCCCGGCAGAGGGCGGGCCATCGTATCAAATCGCGAGACCTTACCCCTCTGCCGGGACCACACCCCTCACTATCAATCACCACATTTAACAGCGACATAAATACAATACCCCTACAGCAGAACACAGGCAGATAAAAAAAAAAAAAAAAAAAAAAAAACCTAACCTAACCTAACCTAACCTAACCTAACCTAACCTAACCTAACCTAACCTAACCTAACCTAACCTAACCTAACCTAACCTAACCTAACCTAACCTAACCTAACCTAACCTAACCTAACCTAACCTAACCTAACCTAACCTAACCTAACCTAACCTAACCTAACCTAACCTAACCTAACCTAACCTAACCTAACCTAACCTAACCTAACCTAACCTAACCTAACCTAACCTAACCTAACCTAACCTAACCTAACCTAACCTAACCTAACCTAACCTAACCTAACCTAACCTAACCTAACCTAACCTAACCTAACCTAACCTAACCTAACCTAACCTAACCTAACCTAACCTAACCTAACCTAACCTAACCTAACCTAACCTAACCTAACCTAACCTAACCTAACCTAACCTAACCTAACCTAACCTAACCTAACCTAACCTAACCTAACCTAACCTAACCTAACCTAACCTAACCTAACCTAACCTAACCTAACCTAACCTAACCTAACCTTTTTTTTTTTTTTTTTTGGTATCGGGTTGGAAAATCCTCATGGACATCCTCCGCCCGGGGGAGGCGCGGAGGGGACTGTCAGACTCTTACTGACTAAAAACCAACCCGTGTTCCTCTCGTACCCGTGTGTCGGAGGGTCGGGTATCGCCGAAGCATTCGTCGCAACCCCCCGACGGGTATTGGCCCGCCATAGTCAGGCGGGCCCCGTCACCCACTGCGGCCGTCACCCCGGCCGCAGGACTCCACTACGAGGCGCGCGCGGAACACGACGCCGCCGCCTCAAGGCCTGCTGCTGGTCGGACGACTAGACGCCCCGAGTCTGCCGTCCACAGGCCGCGCCCTACGGTGGCCGGAAGTCGGCCACCCTACGACGCCCAGTGCGTCTGCTGCGGGAGGGGAGAGAGGAGGCAGCCTCTCTCTCCCTTTCCGCCACCTCCTTTGCGAGCATTACGGCCTCGCAGAAGGTGGCGACAACTCTCCACCCTGACTTGCTCCCGACCATTGTAGCCACAACAGCCGGAAGCGAGAGGTTTCCCGCAGCACCTACGGCCGCGACCAAGTCACGGCGCTGCTCAGCCCAAGCTGGGCACTCCGCCAACGTATGCAGCGCCGTGTCGTCGCGGAACCTAACCTAACCTAACCTAACCTAACCTAACCTAACCTAACCTAACCTAACCTAACCTAACCTAACCTAACCTAACCTAACCTAACCTAACCTTTTTTTTTTTTTTTTTTTTTTTTTTTTTTTTTTTTTTTTTTTTTTGGTATCGGGTTGGAAAATCCTCATGGACATCCTCCGCCCGGGGGAGGCGCGGAGGGGACTGTCAGACTCTTACTGACTAAAAACCAACCCGTGTTCCTCTCGTACCCGTGTGTCGGAGGGTCGGGTATCGCCGAAGCATTCGTCGCAACCCCCCGACGGGTATTGGCCCGCCATAGTCAGGCGGGCCCCGTCACCCACTGCGGCCGTCACCCCGGCCGCAGGACTCCACTACGAGGCGCGCGCGGAACACGACGCCGCCGCCTCAAGGCCTGCTGCTGGTCGGACGACAAGACGCCCCGAGTCTGTCGTCCACAGGCCGCGCCCTACGGTGGCCGGAAATCCGCCACCCTACGACGCCCAGTGCGTCTGCTGCGGGAGGGGAGAGAGGAGGCAGCCTCTCTCTCCCTTTCCGCCACCTCCTTTGCGAGCATAACGGCTTCGCAGAAGGTGGCGACAGCTCTCCACCCTGACTTGCTCCCGACCATTGTAGACACAACGGCCGGAAGCGAGAGGTTTCCCGCAGCACCTAAGGCCGCGACCAAGTCACGGCGCTGCTCGGCCCAAGCTGGGCACTCCGCCAACGTATGCAACGCCGTATCGTCGCGGCAATCACCACAATGGTGGCACTGGGACGTCGGCTCCCGGCCTAGTCGACACAGGTACTTCCCGAAACACCCATGTCCGGTAAGCACCTGCGTCAGCCGGAAGCTTAGGGCGCCGTGGCTCCTATTGAGCCACTCCTCAAGAACGGGCCTTACCGCCGCTACAGCGGCGTGCCCCGCCGTGGGTAGCGCTAGGCGCGTCTGCCACTCCGCCACTAAGACCTGGCGGAGCGCTGCCCTGCGTGCTTCTATCTGTCGAGGCACCAGGCGCTCGCCCCTCTCGACCGCCTCCACACGCCACCAATAGAGCGACGTGAGGAGCTTTGCGTCGAGGTCCCAGGGCGAGGATCCGGCTAGGAGGCTCGCTGCCTCAAAGGAGATCGTACGGTATCCCCTTATGATCCTGACGGCCATCGCGCGCTGCGGCCTTCGCAGCGCCGCGACGTTGCGGGCCGTCAGGGATTCCGACCAGACTGGCGCGGCGTATAACGCCATCGACCGTACGACCCCCATGTAGAGCCTCCGGCAGGAGGAGTTGGGCCCCCCCAGGTTGGGCAGCAAGCGCGAGAGCGCAGAAGCGGCGCCCATCAACCGGGGGGCGAGCCGTGTAAAGTGCGGCCCGAATGTCCACCGACTGTCAAGGACGAGTCCAAGGTACTTCATCGTCGACTCGACAGCGATGGAGACCCCTCCTACAATGATGCTGGACCCCGGAGGCGGCTTCGTCCTCGGCCCATGAAAACACAGAGCCTCGGACTTGTGCAATGCCACCTCTAAGCCCAGCCGCCGAATCCTACCCACGACGTGCGCGACACCAGCAGTCGCGCGTATGGCCGCCTGCCGGTACGACTTTCCACGCGCTGTGACAAGCGTATCGTCGGCGTAACAAATGACGCCGACGCCGTGGATAAGCGCACCGCGCAGAGCCCAGTCGTACCCCACGTTCCACAGGAGCGGCCCCAACACCGATCCCTGCGGAACGCCGCACGACGTCTCTCGCCGACACCACTCTTCTCGACCCGGGTAAACCACCGATCTATCCGACAAATAGGCCCCGACAATGCGTTGGAGGTAGCGCGGCACCCCGTGGTACCGGAGTGCCTCTCTGATGATACTCCAGGGCAAGGTGTTGAAGGCGTTGGCGATGTCGAGCGACACCGCCAAGACCACCTCACCCCGGGCGACTGCCTCCTCCGCGAGGACCCTCGCGCGCATGATTGCGTCCACTGTGGAGCGCCCCTGGCGGAAACCAAATTGGTTATCCGCCAAATCCGGGCCCACCCTGGTCATGTGCTGGACGAGGCGACTAGCGATGATTCGCTCAAAAATCTTACACACCTCGTCCAGCAACACGATGGGCCTGTACGCAGACGGCGAGTCTGCGGGGCGCCCCTCCTTCTTGAGCAGGACCAGCTTTCCGGTCTTCCACCGGCTTGGAAACTGGCCCCGCTCCAAACATGCGCTCAAGAGCCCCGCTAGTCGGGGCCAGAGAGCCTCCATGGCCAGGACCCATGCACGGCCTGGAATGCCGTCGGGCCCTGGGGCGGTGTTCTTGATGCGAGCCACCGCCACTCTCAAATCTACCCGGGTCACTTCGGGCACGTCGTCGTCAATGTCGTCTTCCGCGTCGGGCACATTGCGAGGCGGAACCATAGCCGGTGGTGTGTGCTCCGGTCTCGTCGGAAACAACGCACACACCACCTCCTCCAGCAGCTGCGGCTGGAGACTCCGGGACAGTGGGGGAGCCCGTTGGCGCAACTTGCCCCGCACCATAAGGTAGGGGCGTCCCCACGGCTCTCGGTCCAGAGTCTCCAGCAGCTCCTCGTTGGCCTGGGCCTTTGCCCGGACGATGGCCAGCTGGAGGGCGCTCTTCGCTTCTCTGTAGCGGTTGTACAGTTCCGCCTCTTCCTGTTCGGCCGCCGCTGTAAAGGGGCGGCGGCGTCTTCTTCGGCACCTAGCGTACCGGCGTCGCACCTGCACACAAGCGATGCGCAGCTGCGCGATCGACTGCGACCACCAGTACACTTGGCGCCTGGAAGGTAACGGCCGGACTCGGGGCATGCCAGCGTCGCAAATGTGCGACATGCTCTCCCGGAACCACTCCGCCTCCTCGTCGATGTTATTGGGCCTGTCTGGAGAATCCAGCCAGGCCTTGACGATTGAGGCATCCAGGAGAGCCTCCCTGTCCAGCCGCTTCAGTGCCCAACGCGGGCCGTCTCCAACGCCCACCGGGGCCGCTTGGACCGGCCCAACCGAGGTCTGGGCGGAGACGCTAAATCGAATATACCGATGATCAGACAGCGTCTCCACCTCCTCCAGGACGTGCCAGTCCTGGACGGTGCGCGCGAGAGCGGGGCTAGCAAACGACAGGTCCACTATAGACCCGCCCCGCATCCGCACGCACGTCTGCACGGAACCCCGGTTCAGGAGATGCAGGCCCTGCTCGACCGCCCACTCCTCCACTAACTCGCCCCGCGCGTCCGTAGCCGGGGAACCCCAAGCCCTAGATTGGGCATTGAAGTCCCCTAGGACGATCACGGGACGAGGACGGCTACGACTGACGACCGTGCCCAACTCCAAAATAATATCCTCCATGTCGGCGAGAGAAAGGCTGGGGGCGAAATACACCCCCGCGACCATAATGTTTCCCCAAATTGCCGCGACATAGCCCCGCCCTCGGGTGACGGCCTCGAAGGGAAGGGTGTCGGCGGCAGACCTCATTAGCAGTGCCACCGAGCGGTTCGTGTCGCACACCCAGTCATCCCTGGGTGGCACGAGGTACGGCTCGGCGACAACTGCCACATCGATCGACCACTGCGCCATGCTCTGGAGCAAGAGATCCTGAGCCCTGGCGCAGTGGTTTATGTTGGCTTGGAGGAGACGACGTAGGGCCATTATTGTGTGTCCATGGCCGTTGTCTCCTCCCCAGCCCTCGGCGGATGTTCTGCCGCAACCGGCGGGTGAACCGGCTGCGAGGAGCTGGTTGCCTTCTTGGACGCATTAGCCGGTGGATGACCCGGCTGTCTCCTGGCATTATTTTTCTTGGGCCTGGCGCAGGCCTTTGACCCGGTCCTATGGTCGGCTGGCTTGCCAGATGCCGCACAGATGACGCAGTGCGGCGTGGCAGTGCAAGTGCCAGCCTTGTGACCGGGCTGACCGCAGCGGAAGCAGAGTTGGCTGCGGTCTACCCCAGCGGTGCACCGTGCCCCCGCATGTCCTTCTTCCAGACAACGGTAGCACCGATAGGGCTTGGGCGCCAGGAGCGTGACCTGCGCCGAGACCCATCCCACCAAAAGCCGTTTACCTGCAACCTTCTTGGCCGCCGCCACGGGACAGCTGACGAAAATTGTCCCGAGACCGGAGACAGCCCGGCGTATAGTGCCCGCCTTGACTTGGTCCGGCGGGCAACCTCCGGCCCCGGAGATGGCAGCGGCGACCTCCTCCTGCGTGACGGAGTCGTCCAGGCCCGAAATGCGCAGATCTGCGCACTTGGTTGGCCTGGACACTCTTACATCCTCCTGGCCTAATGACGCCCTGAGCTTTTCGGCGAGGGCGTCTGCCTTGGGACCGCTAGTTGATCCCGACACCTCTAACAGGCGACCGCCGGTAGCAGTGGTCTTACACTTGATGCCCGTTATGCCGAGATCACCAAGAGAGATCTCGGCTTTCGCCTTTGCCAGTATCTTGGCGTATGTAAGGCCCCGGTCTTCCGCCCCCGGCTGCAGGGTAAGAACCACTGCTGTAGAGCGGGGGGTACTGAGTCTTGCGGTCTGGCGCTTGGCCGCCGCTTGGTCTTTCTGGGCCTGCTTCCTAGCCCGCTGGCGCGCCTTTTTTGAGTGTTTGGCGGCGCCCGCCACCGTCCACTCCGCCTCAGGTCTGACAGTTTGTGCTGGCGGAGCAGCCGGAGCACCTGTCTTTTTCGCCAGTTTTGCGTCTTTTTTCGACTGCCTGTTTGATTTAAGCCCCGCAATTTCCTTTTGCGGGGCGGCAGTTGGGACACTCCTTGTATTCGTGGCAGCAGCCGCTTGTGCCGGTTGGGCGGCACGGGGCGCTGCAGTTTGGGCCGCATACGACGGCGCCGGAGAGCTGCGTTGGTCTGCAGCTAGAGGGGGCCGTAAAATCCTCCCCTCAAGCACTGAGAAGCGTGCGTTGAAGCTCGCCATCTCCTGCCGGATCAGGCGAGTCACCTCCGACTCCTGTGCCGGCAGCTGCGGTTGCGGTTGCGGCGTTGTCGGCGGAAGGCCCACCTCCCGCCTGAGGTGCTCGCGGCGGAAGTTGGCCATCTCCGCCTTGAGCTCCTCGTGCTCCTTGCGGAGCTCCGCCATTTGCGCTGCGAGCCTTACGTTTTGGGCCCGCAGCAGCGCCGTCTCTTCAGTTGTGGTGCGGGTCAGGAGCACCTGAGCACTCTCCAGGATGGAGGTCGTTGCCTCTTTGAGTGCCTTCTGGCTGCAGCCGCTAAGGCCCTTTGATACCTTGCTGACCCTTTTTATTGCCGCAACCGCGTCGGCCACTCTCTGGTTTAGATCAGAGGCAGGTAAATCCTCTGCCTCGACCTCCATATCCGAGACAGCAGACGACGACTCCGACAGGCGAGTGACTCTCCCTTCCGTCACCCGTTTCGTCAGAGCCGCAATCTGCCGCTCGTCCTCCTCCAGCTTTTCGGCGGCTGCTGCGGCCTTCATTGCAGCCGCAGCCTCACGCCTGGATAGGCCGATACCGGCATATTTGCCAGTAGTGGCGGGCCTACCTCTGCCGCCCTTTTTGGCACCGACCTTGGGGGCCGGCACCGCTGTGTCACTCAGGGCCGAATCCGACCCTGAGTCTGCACTCTCTCTCTGGCGTTTGCGTAAACGATTTGAGTTTACGCTCACCGCGCTCGCCACACTCATAACGCTGGACGCACTGTCGGAATCCGACAGCACGCCCATTCTCTCAACGAGTACCAGAGGTACTTTTGCTCCCACTCCGTCATCATTGGTTTTTGGTGTATTTAAAAGTTCCATTGTTAGACCCACGAGTATGGGGGAAAAGAAGGTCCACCCAGGCAGTGCCCCCTGTACCTGGGTAAGCCTAGCGTAACCCGTCAGAGGGTCGGCCGGTACTCTGACGGGGGTCGCACTAGAGACTGAACTTCCCATCAGCCATGCATCCCCTCGCGGTGCGCCGCCGCTTGGGATTCGGGGTACTTTTTATAGAGGCATCCTCCCTCGCGGTCCGGGCGTTTAAGCCAGGACCCTCGGTCCGGTGAGAATGCGAGACATGACCACAAACTTCACAACCGGATTACGATATGCGACGGTGACCGTGAGAGGGACACTCCCACAGCCCGCCCGGCGGCGGGGTAAGCGCACACCGAGCCCGCCGAGACCTCCGGGACAGAACCGGAGGGTGGCCCAGAGATGGGCCCCACCTAAAATGAACGACAGATGGAGGCGGCCGCCACAAAAGACAACGACCGCCAAAACCCCCTGCCCTCCCCGTCGGATATTTGCCGTCGGCCATTGAAGTTGCAAAATCGCAACTTCGATGACCCACGTTGCCCAGGGTGCACCACGTGGAGGTTCCCGACATAGCACCCCAACCTAACCTAACCTAACCTAACCTAACCTAACCTAACCTAACCTAACCTAACCTAACCTAACCAGTCTCAGCTCAAGCGCGGTCGCGAGAGCATCGTTAACGCGACGCTCCTGCGCCGAAAATTGACAAAGTTACGTCAAAAATCGCGAAAAGTGGTTCAAATTGTGTCTATATAGATGTATTATACATCAAAATGTGCGCGCTGAGACGCTTTATCCTTCAGTGAAAACCCGGGTGTGATTGGACCTTTCTGTGAAAAGTTATCGAAGAAAAACCGGAACTCGGAAAATCTTCGGGACACAAAAGTGCGTGCGGCGTCACAGAACGATCTGTGACCCCCACTTTTTCAACTGCAGTTCGTCGCGGGAGGTCCTTCCGCAGTGCTCCCGAAAGTTCCAGATTTTTCCTGGCCAAAATGACTAATTTACAGACCTTTTTCCAGTGAAAAACGCCCCAAAAACAGTGAAAGTGACACTCTTTAGGTCTTAACTCAGGATTAAGATCTGTGACCTATAGTTTTTAGTGTTTACCCGTGTGCGCCTAACCCTTGGCTATCATCTCGCCGAATTCCAGATTTTTCTGGCCAGATTCGGCTGAGATATAGTACTTTCAAAAGTGACTCAAAACTTAACAATGACAGTGACATTCCAGTGACGATATCTATAGTATAGTTAGTGTTTTAGTTTAGCTCGTAGTGTTCTTGGTTGCAGACAGACCTACTGTAGGCCCTCACCAAGTTTCACTTACATTTGGACACGGGAAACCTAGGAAATAAGACTTACTTTATAGCGCCTTTTTTGTGTATCATACTAGTGTAATACTGTGATAGTGACACTTTCGAACTCAGTTCCTCTAATATTTATGTATATTTATCATTTTAATGTGTGTTTATGTGTGCTCATAGACCTCTACTAGTGCTGTACGAAGAACAGATATCCTAGTGCATCGGGAAGTGGGTCAAATGACCTAATTCCTAGAGTGCGATATCGCCATAGTACCCACGCATTCCGTTCCCACGGTCTCAGGCGACACCTGCGGCCTGGGAGGGGTGCGGGAGCGGCGGTGGCAGGAAGCGGCCGCGCCGGGTTTATGGCCCCTCGCGCTCGGCGATAAGGATTTCTCTGTGCGGAACATTTGACATTGACTCTTATTGTTGTACATTTTACGCCTACTTAGAATTTAATATTGCGTGAACTTTTTGGAACTTGTGACTATTTTAACATTTATAACGTGTGCCTCTGCGCTCACTTTTAGTGATTTTTAATTTTAACGTTTTAAAACTATTGACTTATGCTCAGTGGTTAGATTGGTGACTCTTTGACGACCCCGGGTTTTTAGGAACTGGGACTGTGCATCGAGTCACTATGTCCCAACCGTCGGATGACTCCTTGTCGCTCATCGGGAGGGATGAGATCGACCCCACTGACATCTTCTCCTTCACTAATGCGCTCTCAAAACTGGCTGATATCATCGATGGCGCCATCTCCGATGGCAAAAGCGTAACAGCGCCCAACAAAAAGTTGGTTCGGCGTGCCGCTGATGACGTCCGAATGCTCGCCAACACCCTACTTTGCTGCGGGTTCGTGCCTCACGGCAGTTCCGGTCCTGCACCTACCGCTAAGGAAGACGCGAACAAGCTCAAAGACGAGATTATGTCCTGCGTCCGTGAGGAAATGACGAAACACCTCGCCGCCATCTCGACCATGAAAGATGACTTGTTGCAACAGCAACAAAAACACCAACAGCAAGCCAAAACAACCTTTGCGTCAGTCGCTGCGGCTGCGGTTAGCCGCGCTGTCAGCAAGCCAACGCCCGCGCAACAAACGCCCCGACCTACACCCCCGACATCTCGCCCTGCGATCATCGTGACACCGAAAGAAAATGTTAAGACGAAAGAAGAAGCCGTCACCGCCTTTAAAAGCAGCATTTCATTCCGTGAAACAAACTATGCACCGGCTAAGGTGCAAACACTGTCGAATAACAAGTTGAGAGTGGAATTTGACTCTACAGAGCAACGGGACGACGCCCTTAAGCGCCTTAAGACGGCTCAACGCGTTAGCGCTGAACCCGCACGCCGCCTGCAGCCTATGTGCATTTTAAAGGGCATATCGAACGATGTTCCCGCGGAAGAACTTCATGCGATTATCCGAGTACAAAACCCCGAGATAGGCGCGCTGATTGCGAGCGACGCGGACCTAAGCCTACGGTTTAAGCGCACAAATAGAAACCCCAACCTCTACAATGCTGTGTTTATTGCGTGTCCGAATGTTTGGCAGCGAATCATTGAGGCGGGGCGTATCTGCGTGGACTACCAGCGGGTTCACGCGGAGGATTTCTCCCCGTTCTTGCAGTGTTTCCGCTGCCTTCAGTTCGGACACACCAAGGCAAAATGCACAGCCACAAACTCACCCTGCGCACACTGCGCAGATCATAAGCACACAGCTGATAGTTGTCCGATAAGGGAAAAGCAGGGTAAACCTACTTGTATCAATTGTGTCAATCACAACACCCGGTTCAACTCCAAACTCGATACGGGACATAAGGCGACCTCGCCTAGCTGTCCGCGATTACGGTCCATGAGAGAGAGAATCGGCCAACGAGTCGACTATGGACAATAGTCTATAGCCCACTTAATCTCTCTCATGACCCGCCACCAACACTAACATGCTCTAAGGTGACCCGTGTCGACGCTGGAATTGAACCGGCACACCTCACATTCCATAACTCGCCCATAACACATCATTCATAAACTCAATACAAGCATTACTCACACACGCCTCGCATACATACACACACTACACATCGCTTGGGCCTAACTCGGGTGCGCGTCGGTCGCGGTCAGTGCTACTAGCGCAGCGCCGGTTCGATGCTCGAGTCATTACTCAGGCATACTCGAGTTCCACTCTCAACTTGTTACAATTATAATATTTAAGACATTAATTTGTACAAAACCTTTTTAGTTAATACACCTAGGATTAGTGATTTACTGTATTTTTAATTGTATTGTGTCTGTATAATTGTTAACTTTGATTATTGTTCACAAACTCTGCACCAAACAATCGTTTACCATATACTTTATAACTTAACTATTGATTATCACAGCTTTGATTTTATGTTTGCTTATATTGTTTATTCTGTAAACTCTTACTTTATTTTATTCATTTTATACCATGTTCAATTTCCTCGCGTCAATTTATTATTTTATTATTATACTGATTAATTAGCTTTAAATGTGTTGTACAACGTATTGTCTCTTACCAGAGATAATACGTCAGGCGCCTGTCGCTGTGTTCTTAGCAACCCGCATTTGATGCGGGGAACTATAACAGTTGCGGCGGGCCCGACTTCGTACAACAAAGCGCGAGCGCCTGGCGAATGCTACCGCCTATATTGGTGTTAGCGCTCGACAGGGGCCGCGTACGCATACACCCGACATTAACAAATAACATCTATGTAACTAATTTATATCTTGCACTCTTTCGACAACTCATCACACTACATTTCTTCGATGATTACGAGCTTCTGTACTCTTTCACCTTATGTATTATTAACGCTTTCGCTCACTAACTTTACACTTCAATTCGTATACTATATTATTATTAAGCTATCTGCTGCATTGTAGTTCTTGGCACTTAATTATTGATAATTGATTTTACAAAATTATGTCACCTTTTGATTTACTTCGCTATTATTTATAACACTACTTGTAACTCAATGTTTAAATCTGTCGCACACTGCGGAGTTCTTTGTAAGGACTTTACGCTTAGCGCCTGACGCCGCGGTCATAGCAACCCACATTTTATGTCGGTGACTCGGGCCGCGGCTAAGGACTCGTATAATGTGCCACAGAGCGCGTGTGCCTGGCGAACGTTAAAGCATAATGTTGCTAATAGCTTTCGTCAGGGGCCGCGTACGTACGTACTTATATGTTTTCCTCATACAAATCACACACTTCGCATAACTAATCTCTGGTCACAACTTCTAATTTGTTTTAATTATAATTATCTATTTTCAAATCATAACTTAGCATTATACACTGTTGAATCTTCAGATATTTCAACTTGATTATATTCTGATATTCAGTCATCATTTAATTAACTTTACACTTCTTTAAGATGCACACAAATAAGGCACAACTATACTACCACACCCTATATAATTACATCACAATAACCTATTAATATTACATAACCAGTATATCAGATCTCTCACAACCTTAATTATTGTACATCACACAGTTATATAAGTTACCTATTTTGGGACTAGCACAAATAACACCCTGGCACCCTTATGAAGGTTATTCATTTTAATATAACATTATTTAATATCATACCCAGCACACAAGTTAGAACTAGCTTATAAATATACAATTCTTACACCCCGAGCGAGCCCCCGGCGCCCCGAGCCGTCGCCTTTGTTCCCTTATCTCTTGGCGCCAACTACCGTGCTCAAAATGCAATACAAACTACGCCTTATCTCTCACACTTGTGACACATTTTCGCTCGCGCGGAGTCTAACTTAAAGAGCATTCATTGCTATTCGTGTAAAACCTGACTATTCTAATACCGTATACACTTTTTCTAGCTTGTAAGTCTCTTATTGAATAATCAAGCTAGTTATTAAACAATGTATCTTAACAATTTGAGCATTTAATGTTTATGCGCATATCATAAAAGTTAATTTTTCTTTTTAAATTTGTCTCGATACTTAGATCACCTAATCAAACATAATTAACCGCTATCAGTTTTACGCATGCTTCACACATAACACTAACACAGACTTACAACATCAATGATGTCACTTTCACCGACTGGACTTCCAGCGGCTATGATTTATGACTTTCTGCTCGCCGTATTGTTCAACACTTTCCCACTGCAAATTTTATCGAACGCATACCTACTACATTAAATATGCATACTAGGACATAACAATATATATATGTATGTATGTGTATATATATATATATGTACATATATATGCATGTATGTATGTATATGTATATATATATATATCTAAGCCCATGAGTTAACCTACTGTAATAACTAAAAACACAGATATACTAAATTCTTCTCATCTACCGTTTATAACTATATATAACACAAAACTCACATCAATTATAACTTTAAATAAAACACATCACATACTTAAATAAATGATTACAAACATTGTATTCCACTTACAAGAATTAAAACACAGATTTCACAAAATGTTATCACTATATTCAACACAAAACTTACATCGATAATAACCATAATTAACATATTTCACACAGTACACAAATGATTACAAACTTCATATTTTACTAATAAGGACTACACTTCCCAGAACAATCTTAATTGACATAGACTACATCATAATAACCACCTGGTATTCTCAACATCACCATCTTATCTATCCTTATATCAACACATACATTATTTTGTAATACACTATTCTTATCAAAATACTTATTTGAAAATACTCTCATTTGATTCCTAAATACCAATTAGAATTCAAATTGGAATTCTCATTGGGAACAAAATTGTCTTATTGGAATTTCCAATTGGAATATTTTTCTTATACATATTGGACTGGGCGGTATACCCACACCCAACAACGTCTATACTACTCGTTTATATACTTATTTATTAACTCCGATTATTTACCTCTACTATCATTAAGTTCACACTTTGCTACGTAACTTTGCACACATTATATTCTTTTCGCAATCAGTCCAATCACCCCACTCTGTTAGTACGCTACCTTCAGTAGCATTAGAAGAAATCTTGATTTATTACGCTACAAAAATCTTACTTTTGTGAAAACTTTTATTTATATAAAATACAAATTAGTTAATAAAAATGCACTCTTGCGACCACACATACAACTCAATACGCTTACTCACACTTCACCTTTCCTTACTCTGCCAAGGGGGGCCGACGAGGGGCGGACGAAAGCATTGCTATGCCGTAGTCCTGTCCCTCCGGAAGATCCCCCTACACCTACACATAAAACCGGCAAAGGGCGGGTCGTCGTATCAAATAGCGAGACCTTACCCCTTTGTCGGTTAATCCGCCCCACATGCTCAATCACAACACTCAGCAGCGATTCTAATCACACCCCAACATGAGAGAACACAGGAGAAAAAAAAAAAAAAAAAAAAAAAAAAAAAAAAAAAAACCTAACCTAACCTAACCTAACCTAACCTAACCTAACCTAACCTAACCTAACCTAACCTAACCTAACCTAACCTAACCTAACCTAACCTAACCTAACCTAACCTAACCTAACCTAACCTAACCTAACCTAACCTAACCTAACCTAACCTAACCTAACCTAACCTAACCTAACCTAACCTAACCTAACCTAACCTAACAGTCTCAGCTCAAGCGCGGCCGCGAGAGCATCGTTTACGCGACGCTCCTGCGCCGAAAATTGACAAAGTTACGTCAAAAATCGCGAAAAGTGGTTCAAATTGTGCTTATATAGATGTATTATACATCAAAATGTGCGCGCTGAGACGCTCTAACCCCTAGTGAAAACCCGGAAGTGATCGGACCTTTCAGTGGAAAGTTATTTAGGAAAAACTGGAACTTCGAAAATTCTCGGAACATAAAAGTGAGTGCGCCGTCACAGAACGATCTGTGACCCCCACTTTTTCAACTGCAGTTCGTCGCGGGAGGTCCTTCCGCAGTGTTCCTGAAAGATCCAGATTTTTCCCGGCTAAAATGACTGAATTACAGACAGTTTTACAGTGAAAAACGCACCCAAAACAGTGAAAGTGACACTTTTTAGGTCTTAACTTAGGATTAAGATCTGTGACCTATAGTTTTTAGTGTTTCCCCGTGTGCGCCCACCCCTCTGCTATCATCTCGCCGAATTCCAGATTTTTCTGGCTAGATTTGGCTGAGATATAGCACTTTCCAAAGTGACTAAAAACTTATCAATGACAGTGACATTACAGTGACTATATCTTTAGCGTATTTAGTGATCTAGATTAGCTTTTAGTGTTCTTGGTTGTGGATAGACCTTCTGTAGGTCCTCACCAAGTTTCATTATTATTAGGATACGGGAAACATATGTAAATAAGACTTTTCCCCTTGCGCCTTTATAACTTTTATACCTGTGTAAAATAGTGATAGTGACATTTTCACACTTAATATCTTTAGTATTTAGGAGTACTTGTTAGTTTAATTTGTGTCATTGTGTGCCTACAGACCTACTCTAAGTGTGTACCAAGACCAGACATCCTAGTGCTTACGCTAGTGCATCAAATAGCCTGAATTCCTGGGCGCAATTGCGTCATAATATCCACGCTCTCGGTTCCCACGGCCCCAGGCGACGCCTGCGGTGCGGGAGAGGCGAGGGAGCGGTGCCGACCGGACGCGGCCGCGACAGGTTTATGGCCCCTTGCGCTCGGCGATAAGGATTTCTTCGCGTCTAACATTCTATTGTGACTCTTATTGTTGAACATTTTATACTTACTTAAGAACTAATATTGTGTGAACCGGCGTGTAACTTGGGACTATTTTAACTTTCAATACGTGTGCCTCTGTGCACACTTTTAGTGATTTTTAATTTCTGCGTTATAAAACTATTGACGTATGCTCAGTGGTTAGAACGCTGACTCCTTGTGGACCCGGGTTCGTATGAACCGGGACAGTGCACCGAGTCACCATGTCCCAACCGACGGACGACTCCCGGTCGCTCATCGGGAAGGATGAGATCGACCCCACTGACATCTTCTCCTTTTCCAATGCGTTATCAAAACTGGCAGACATCATTGACGCCGCCATCTCCGATGGCAAAAGTGTGACAGCGCCCAATAAGAAAATGGTCCGGCGTGCAGCGGACGACGTCCGCATGCTCGCCAACACCCTGCTGTGCTGCGGGTTCGTACCTCACGGAGGAGCCGGCCCTGCACCCACCGCCAAAGAAGATACGAACAAGCTCAAGGATGAGATAATGTCCTGCGTCCGCGAGGAAATGGCTAAACACCTCGCGGCCGTCTCTTCCCTCAAAGAAGACTTGTTGCAACAGCAACAAAAACATCAACAACAAGCCAAAACAACCTTCGCGTCAGTTGCTGCGGCCGCGGTTAGCCGCGCTGTCAGCAAACCCGCACCTGCGCAACAAACATCCCGAACTACACCGCCGACATCTCGCCCTGCGATTATTGTAACCCCGAAGGAAAACGTGAAAACCAAACAAGAGGCTGTCACCGCTTTTAAGACCAGCATTTCTTTTCGCGACACTAACTACGCACCTGCAAAGGTGCAAACGCTGTCCAACAACAAGCTGCGTGTGGAGTTCGATTCCGCGGAGCAACGTGACGACGCCCTTAAGCGCTTGAAGACGGCTCAACACGTTAGTGCTGAGCCCGCTCGCCGCCTACAACCGATGATCATCCTTAAGGGCGTCTCAAGCGATGTTCCCGCGGAGGAACTCGCCGCTATTATTCGCGCACAAAACCCGGAGATTGGCGCGCTGATTGCGTGCGACGCGGACCTAAGCCTGCGGTTCAAGCGAACAAACAGAAACCCTAATCTATACAATGCTGTGTTTCTTGCGTGCCCGAATGTCTGGCAGCGGGTCACGGAGGCGGGGCGACTCTGTGTGGACCACCAGCGGGTCCACGCGGAGGACTTTTCCCCGTTCTTACAGTGCTTCCGCTGTCTACAATTCGGGCACACTAAAGCAAAATGCACAGCCACCAACTCATCCTGTGCACACTGCGCGGATCACAAACACACAGCTGACAGCTGCCCGATAAGGGAGAAACAAGGGAAACCTACATGTGTTAACTGCGTTAACCACAACATCCGTTTCGGCTCCAAACTAGACACAGGGCATAAGGCTACAGCGCCTAGTTGCCCGCGGCTTAAGTCTATGAGAGAGAGAATCGGCCAACGAGTCGACTATGGGCAATAGACTATAGTACCACTCTCATAACCCGCTGCCTAATCTTACGCGACCTGTGTCGGTGCTGTAGTTGAAACGGCACACCTTACACACATTATAACTCATACATAACTCAACATTCATTAATACAAAGCAAGCACTACTCACACACGCCATTCTCACACACATACATTACACATTCGCCTGAGCGCGGCTTGGGTGCGCGTCGGCCGCGGCCAGTGCCCTGGGCGCGGTACCGGTTCGATGCCCGAGCCATCCCTACGGCGATGTTGAACTCCACTCGCAACTTGTTATTAACACTGAAATGAATCACTAATTATTAAATCACAAGACATAACAATTCTTCAAAATTTTAACTAATTATAATTTATACAAACCTTTGCACTTTATACACCTAGGATTAGTGATTTATTGTATTTCATATGTGTGTCTTTATAAGTATCATAATTGTTTATTGTTTACCACTTTCATGAATTATCTGCCTATGTTTCCACCGACTCAACTTATGATTATCACTTGCTACGATTAACCTTTGTTGATTTGTTTGTACTGATTATTTGTCTGCCTATATTACTTAATTTGCATAATTACTATTTTACTCATTTTGTATACCATAATAATCGTCTAGTATCACGCCTTCTGTAAATATTTATCAGCATTTAAATCCGTTGTACTATGCATTATCTCTTATATGAGATAACAGGTCTGGCGCCTGACGATAAACTATTAGCAACCCGCACTTCATGCGGGCAACTATAGTTGCGTCGGAGGGCCCTACGACTTACAACGGAGCGCGAGCGCCTGATGAACGCTAGCAGCTCATTGCAGTGTAGCGATAGTGCTCGTCAGGGGCCGCGTATGCATTTAATTATTGTTAAAGTAATAACATTCTCTTTAGTATTTGAACTTTTACCACTTATTAATAACTTCTCAATTATCAGCGCAAACTTCGCCCACCTAATTCTTGTTTCGTTTTATATTTGAAACACTGTATATCACTAGTTAATATAGATTAATTGTAGACTATCATTGCCATATATATATCACACTTACTATTAATCATGCATTACATCTTTGTGATAACGACAACTTACCATTTCTTTCAATCATTTACATTCTGTATTCATTTTGAAATTTTAAATCACATTGCTTGCATACCTCATTAGACCCGCGCCACCGCCACGCCAACCCGTCCCCCGACCCCCCTAGCGCGCACTCGCCGCCTTGGGGCTCCTTTCACGCCGGGCGATAATCACTGCGGCCAGCTTACAAGCTATTTTGTGCCTTATTCTAATAAACTTTCGTTCTAAATTCGGTTGCGCGGCACTTAACTGGATATGCATTTAATATTTTAACACTTGTTTATCTTGTTCTCCTATGTATAATATCATCACCGCTTAGTTGTTCTATAAGTGAATTGTTACAAATATGTGTAAAACTATACTTTTATCAAAGCACATAACCAGTATGTGCATATATTATATAACTTACTATGTATCATGAAGATCATTGTTAACCAAAAAATTTTAATTGTAACTATTACTTTACTATTTTATTTACTCACTAATTAGCTAATAAGCGTTTTAATTGTATAACTGCTCTTTTACTTATCTTCATCAACTTGTAAATTTAACACTCAATTCGCACATATCTATTATGTGCACATATTATTATTATATTATATCACCTCGCATCTGTAACAAACATAAATGTTATAACCTATATATTTAATGACAACTTTCATAAACACATATCTTACCTTAATTTACACCCTTACCACTTTATTTTATCATTCACATCATACATAATTTTATTCCAAAATATACACACAACGCTTAAACTCACCACCTTAATAAGCTCATTCAAACATATATTTCCTGGTTGCTGTTGTTGTACTGTTACTGTTGCAACAATATACCTGAACCCCCGTCCATCCGCGCTACAGGTCTATGGCCTAAAGCGCGCGCGGAATAACATTTACGTATAGATTAAATAAAAGTTTAATTACCTTTAATTACTTCATCGCAGTGTACATCAAATCATCACTCTATTTCGCACAAACATAATATCATCTCATTATTCACCACTAAATTTTCTTTTACATAACTTTCAATAACATACTCCAAATAATTACGCACTCGCCATAATATTTAACATGTATCAATCGATCTTACTCAAATTGTAATCACCACTAATTATTACTCCACGAATACGATCACAGATTCAACACATAATCAACATAAATATAATATAACACATAATTAACATAAACCAGTCACACATCCTTACACGCCGGAACATAAGTATATTATTACATATATGTCCGGCTATACCCCTTATCACACTCAACTAATATTATTCCAACAAAGTAAAACTTAGAGTCAATATTAATACCATCGACACCTAATGCTTAATCACCACTTATTAACATCATAAGCTATGCTCTAATACACCGCTTAAACTTCATAATACACTCTATTAAACATTATTCAATTAACTCTTAATATTCAGCACTTGTCAATAACATTGTTCCCTATAAGCATACATACTTGATAATTTATATACACCATTTACTTTAATTAATACACACCACAAAACCACACATTCACACAAACATCCATTTAATAAGCAAGCATTACATATGAATATTTATCATGTTTCACAATTCCAATAGGATTTCATACCAATGAGAATTCCAATTGGAATTCTCACTAAGGACTAATAGTCCTATTAGATTTTCCAATTGGGAAATTTTTCTGATTCACAACACATCGGGATGACTGTCGCATCCTGTTGTGACTTGTATTAGCTATCTATATATATTGATAATCCTAATCCGCATCATTTACTCTTATTTATTTTTACACTTTATTTTGAATTGTACTCCTTAACATGCTCACTCTATTACACCTTCCGATCACTTCCTATAACTGCTACACCTTAGTAGCGTAAACGACTAAATAGGACTTACTAGACTAAATACTACTTTCATTGTGAAAACTTAATATTTATTTAAAAATATAAATTAGTTAATAAAAATCAACTATTGCGACCACACATATTACTCACAACGCTTACTCACACTTCATCTTTCCTTACTCTACCAAGGGGGGCCGACGAGGGGCGGACGAAAGCATTGCTATGTCGTAGTCCTGCCTCTCCGGAAGATCCCCCTACACCTACACATAAAACCGGCAAAGGGCGGGTCGTCGTATCAAATAGCGAGACCTTACCCCTTTGTCGGTTAATTCGCCCCACATGTTCAATCACAACACTCAGCAGCGATTCTAATCACACCCCAACATGAGAGAACACAGGAGAAAAAAAAAAAAAAAAAAAAAAAAAAAAAAAAAACCTAACCTAACCTAACCTTTTTTTTTTTTTTTTTTTTTTTTTTTTTTTTGGTATCGGGTTGGAAAATCCTCATGGACATCCTCCGCCCGGGGGAGGCGCGGAGGGGACTGTCAGACTCTTACTGACTAAAAACCAACCCGTGTTCCTCTCGTACCCGTGTGTCGGAGGGTCGGGTATCGCCGAAGCATTCGTCGCAACCCCCCGACGGGTATTGGCCCGCCATAGTCAGGCGGGCCCCGTCACCCACTGCGGCCGTCACCCCGGCCGCAGGACTCCACTACGAGGCGCGCGCGGAACACGACGCCGCCGCCTCAAGGCCTGCTGCTGGTCGGACGACAAGACGCCCCGAGTCTGTCGTCCACAGGCCGCGCCCTACGGTGGCCGGAAGTCGGCCACCCTACGACGCCCAGTGCGTCTGCTGCGGGAGGGGAGAGAGGAGGCAGCCTCTCTCTCCCTTTCCGCCACCTCCTTTGCGAGCATTACGGCCTCGCAGAAGGTGGCGACAACTCTCCACCCTGACTTGCTCCCGACCATTGTAGCCACAACAGCCGGAAGCGAGAGGTTTCCCGCAGCACCTACGGCCGCGACCAAGTCACGGCGCTGCTCAGCCCAAGCTGGGCACTCCGCCAACGTATGCAACGCCGTGTCGTCGCGGCGATCACCACAATGGTGGCACTGGGACGTCGGCTCCCGGCCTAGTCGACACAGGTACTTCCCGAAACACCCATGTCCGGTAAGCACCTGCGTCAGCCGGAAGCTTAGGGCGCCGTGGCTCCTATTGAGCCACTCCTCTAGTATGGGCCTTACCGCCGCTACAGCGGCGTGCCCCGCCGTGGGTAGCGCTAGGCGCGTCTGCCACTCCGCCACTAAGACCTGGCGGAGTGCTGCCCTGCGTGCCTCTATCTGTCGAGGCACCAGGCGCTCGCCCCTCTCGACCGCCTCCACACGCCACCAATAGAGCGACGTGAGGAGCTTTGCGTCGAGGTCCCAGGGCGAGGATCCGGCTAGAAGGCTCGCTGCCTCAAAGGAGATCGTACGGTATCCCCTTATGACCCTGACGGCCATCGCGCGCTGCGGCCTTCGCAGCGCGGCGATGTTGCGGGCCGTCAGGGAGTCCGCCCACACTGGCGCGGCGTATAATGCCATCGACCGTACGACCCCCATGTAGAGCCTCCGGCAGGAGGAGTTGGGCCCCCCCAGGTTGGGCAGCAAGCGCGAGAGCGCAGAAGCGGCGCCCATCAACCGGGGGGCGAGCCGTGTAAAGTGCGGCCCGAATGTCCACCGACTGTCGAGGACGAGTCCAAGGTACTTCATCGTCGACTCGACAGCGATGGAGACCCCTCCTACAATGATGCTGGACCCCGGAGGCGGCTTCGTCCTCGGCCCGTGAAAACACAGGGCCTCAGACTTGTGCAATGCCACCTCTAAGCCCAGCCGCCGGATCCTACCCACGACGTGCGCGACACCAGCAGTCGCGCGTATGGCCGCCTGCCGGTACGACTTTCCACGCGCTGTTACTAGCGTATCGTCGGCGTAACAAATGACGCCGACGCCGTGGATAAGCGCACCGCGCAGAGCCCAGTCGTACCCCACGTTCCACAGGAGCGGCCCCAACACCGATCCCTGTGGAACGCCGCACGACGTCTCTCGCCGACACCATTCCTCTCGACCCGGGTACACCACCGATCTTTCGGACAAATAGGCCCCGACAATGCGTTGGAGGTAGTGCGGCACCCCGTGGTACCGGAGTGCCTCTCGGATGATATTCCAGGGCAAGGTGTTGAAGGCGTTGGCGATGTCGAGCGACACCGCCAAGACCACCTCACCCCGGGCGACTGCCTCCTCCGCGAGGACCCTCACGCGCATGATTGCGTCCACCGTAGAGCGCCCCTGGCGGAAACCAAATTGGTTGTCCGCCAAATCCGGGCCCACCATGGTCATGTGCTGGACGAGGCGGCTAGCGATGATTCGCTCGAAAATCTTACACACCTCGTCCAGCAACACGATGGGCCTGTACGCAGATGGTGAGTCTGCGGGGCGCCCCTCCTTCTTGAGCAGGACCAGCTTTCCGGTCTTCCACCGGCTTGGAAACTGGCCCCGCTCCAAACATGCGCTCAAGAGCCCCGCTAGTCGGGGCCAGAGAGCCTCCATGGCCAGGACCCATGCACGGCCTGGAATGCCGTCGGGCCCTGGGGCGGTGTTCTTGATGCGAGCCACCGCCACTCTCAAATCTACCCGGGTCACTTCGGGCACGTCGTCGTCAATGTCGTCTTCCGCGTCGGGCACATTGCGAGGCGGAACCATAGCCGGTGGTGTGTGCTCCGGTCTCGACGGAAACAACGCACACACCACCTCCTCCAGCAGCTGTGGCTGGAGACTCCGGGACAGTGGGGGAGCCCGTTGGCGCAGTTTGCCCCGCACCATAAGGTAGGGGCGTCCCCACGGTTCTCGGTCCAGAGTCTCCAGCAGCTCTTCGTTGGCCTGGGCCTTTGCCCGGACGATGGCCAGCTGGAGGGCGCTCTTCGCTTCTCTGTAGCGGTTGTACAGTTCCGCCTCTTCCTGTTCGGCCGCCGCTGTAAAGGGGCGGCGGCGTCTTCTTCGGCACCTAGCGTACCGGCGTCGCTCCTGCACACAAGCGATGCGCAGCTGCGCGATCGACTGCGACCACCAGTACACTTGGCGCCTGGATGGTAGCGGCCGGACTCGGGGCATGCCAGCGTCGCAAATGTGCGACATGCTCTCCCGGAACCACTCCGCCTCCTCGTCGATGTTATTGGGCCTGTCTGGAGAGTCCAGCCAGGCCTTGACGATTGAGGCATCCAGGAGAGCCTCCCTGTCCAGCCGCTTCAGTGCCCAACGCGGGCCGTCTCCAACGCCCACCGGGGCCGCTTGGACCGGCCCAACCGAGGTCTGGGCGGAGACGCTAAATCGAATATACCGATGATCAGATAGCGTCTCCACCCCCTCCAGGACGTGCCAGTCCTGGACTGTGCGCGCGAGAGCGGGGCTAGCGAAAGACAGGTCCACTATCGACCCACCCCGCATCCGCACGCACGTCTGCACGGAACCCCGGTTCAGGAGAAGCAGGCCCTGCTCGACCGCCCACTCCTCCACTAACTCGCCCCGCGCGTCCGTAGCCGGGGAACCCCAGGCCGTAGATTGGGCGTTGAAGTCCCCCAGGACGATCACGGGACGAGGACGGCTACGACTGACGACCGTGCCCAACTCCAAAATAATATCCTCCATGTCGGCGAGAGAAAGGCTGGGGGCGAAATACACCCCCGCGACCATAATATTTCCCCAAACTGCCGCGACATAGCCCCGCCCTCGGGTGACGGCCTCGAAGGGAAGGGTGTCGGCGGCAGACCTCATGAGCAGTGCCACCGAGCGGTTCGTGTCGCACACCCAGTCATCCCTGGGTGGCACAAAGTACGGCTCGGCGACAACTGCCACATCGATCGACCACTGCGCCATGCTCTGGAGCAAGAGATCCTGAGCCCTGGCGCAGTGGTTTATGTTGGCTTGGAGGAGACGACGTAGGGCCATTATTGTATGTCCATGGCCGTTGTCTCCTCCCCAGCCCTCGGCGGATGTTCTGCCGCAACCGGCGGGTGAACCGGCTGCGAGGAGCTGGTTGCCTTCTTTGTAGTATCCTTGATACTAGCCGGTGGATGAACCGGCTGTCTCCTGCCATTTTTCTGTTTGGGCCTAGCGCAGGCCTTTGACCCGGTCCTATGGTCGGCTGGCTTGCCAGATGCCGCACAGATGACGCAGTGCGGCGTGGCAGTGCAGGTGCCAGCCTTGTGACCGGGCTGACCGCAGCGGAAACACAATTGGCTGCGGTCTACCCCAGCGGTGCACCGTGCCCCCGCATGTCCTTCTTCAAGACAGCGGTAGCACCGGTAGGGCTTGGGCGCCAGAAGCGTGACCTGCGCCGAGACCCATCCAACCAGCAGCCGTTTGTCCTTGACTTTTTTGGCCGCCGCTACGGGACAGCTAACTAAGATTGTCCCGAGACCGGAGACACCCCGGCGAATCGTGCCCGCCTTGACTTGATCCGGCGGGCATCCTCCGGCCTTGGAGATGGCAGCGGCGACCTCTTCCACAGTGACGGAGTCGTCCAGGCCCGAAATGCGCAGATCTGCGCACTTGGTGGGCCTGGACACTCTAACGTCATCCGAGCCTAGAGACGCCCTGAGTTTATCGGCCAGGGCGTCTGCTTTTGGACCACTCGTTGTTCCCGACACCTCTAGTAGGCGGCCGCCGGTTGCAGTGGTCTTACACCGGATGCCCGTTATGCCGAGATCGCCAAGAGAAATCTCGGCTTTCGCCTTTGCCAGGATTCTGGCATATGTGAGGCCCCGTTCCTCCGCCCCTGGCTGCAGTGTAAGGACCACTGCTGTAGAGCGGGGCGTACTGAGCCTCGCTGTCTGGCGCTTGGCCGCCGCTTGTTCCCTCTGGGCCTGTTTCTTGGCCCGCTGGCGCGCCTTCTTCGAGGTTTTGGCGGCGCCCGCCACCGTCCACTCCGCCTCAGTTCTAGTGGCGGGTTCGCGTGTTACTGGCCTGCCAGTTAGTGCAGGCGGAGCAGCCTTGACACCTGCCTTTTTTGCCAGTTTGGCCTCTTTCTTTGACTGCCTATTTGATTTAGGCCCCGCAGTTTCTTTTTGCGGGGCGGCAGTTGGAACAGCCCTCTTTTGCGGTGCGGCAGTCGCTTGTGCCGGTTGGGCGGCACGGGGCGCTGCAGTTTGGGCCGCATACGTTGGCGCCGGGGTGCTGCGTTGGTTTGCAGCTAGAGGGGGCCGTAAAATCCTCCCCTCAAGCACTGAGAAGCGCGCATTAAAACTCGCCATCTCCTTACGGATCAGGCGAGTCAATTCCGTCTCCTGCGACGGCAGCTGCGGTTGCGGCGTTTCGTGCGGAAGGCCCACTTCCCGCCTGAGGTGTTCGCGGCGGAAGTTGGCCACCTCCGCCTTCAGCTCCTCGTGCTCCTTGCGGAGCTCCGCCATTTGCGCTGCGAGCTTTATGTTCTGGGCTCGCAGCAGTGCCGTCTCCTCGGTTGTGGTGCGGGTCAGAAGCACCTGAGCACTCTCCAGAATAGAGGTCGTGGCCTCTTTCAGCGCCTTTTGGCTGCAGCCGCTAAGGCCCTTCGAAACCTTGCTGACCCTTTTAATGGCTGCAACCGCGTCAGCCACCCTCTGGTTTAGGTCAGAGGCAGGTAAATTCTCTGCCTCGACCTCCATGTCAGAGACGGCAGACGACGACTCCGACAGGCGGGTGACTCTCCCTTCCGTCACCCTTTTAGTCAGAGCCGCAATCTGCCGCTCGTCCTCCTGCAGTTTTTCGGCGGCCGCTGCGGCCTTCATCGCAGCCGCAGCTTCACGCCTGGATAGGCCGATACCGGCATATTTGCCGGTAGTAGCGGGCCTCCCTCTTCCGCCTTTTTTGGTACCGACCTTGGGGGCCGGCACCGCTGTGTCGCTCAAGGCCGAGTCCGACCCTGATTCTGCGACCTCCCTCGGGCGTTTGCGTAAGCGCTTTGAGTTCACGCTCACACTGCTTGCCACACTCATTATGCTGGACGCACTGTCGGAATCCGACAGAACGCCCATCCGCTCAACTAGTACCAATGGCACTTTTTCGCCCACTACGTCATTTTCAATTTTGGTTTTGTGTAAAAGATTTTCCATTATGAATCCCACGAGTATGGGGGAAAAGACGGTCCACCCAGGCAGTGCCCCCTGTACCTGGGTAAGCCTAGCGTAACCCGTCAGAGGGTCGGCTGGTACTCTGACGGGGGTCGCACTAGAGACTGAACTTCCCATCAGCCATGCATCCCCTCGCGGTGCGCCGCCGCTTGGGATTCGGGGTACTTTTTATAGAGGCATCCTCCCTCGCGGTCCGGGCGTTAAAGCCAGGACCCTCGGTCCGGTGAGAATGCGAGACATGACCACAAACTTCACAACCGGATTACGATATGCGACGGTGACCGTGAGAGGGACACTCCCACAGCCCGCCCGGCGGCGGGGTAAGCGCACACCGAGCCCGCCGAGACCTCCGGGACAGAACCGGAGGGTGGCCCAGAGATGGGCCCCACCTAAAAGAAACGACAGATGGAGGCGGCCGCCACAAAAGACAGCGACCGCCAAACCCCCTGCCCTCCCCGTCGGATATTCGCCGTCGGCCATGGTAGTTGCAAATCGCAACTACGATGACCCACGTTGCCCAGGGTGCACCACTTGGAGGTTCCCGACATAGCACCCCAACCTAACCTAACCTAACCTAACCTAACCTAACCTAACCTAACCGAGTCGCAAGCCACCCGCAGCCACGAGCGCATCGTTTTTCCCCCGCTCCGCAAGTTTTAAAGTGTTAAAATCGGAAAGTGGTGGAAAAAGTTCCCGAAAGTTCGCGAAAGTTTGCACAGCTTACCACCCCAGTGCAAGTGTTGCCGTGTGTAAAAATCGCGAGCTTAAAGCCAAAAACCGCGCTTTTTCGGGACTTCTAGTGATTTCGCTAATCTTCAAAAAGTGAAAGTTGCGTGCGCTGCAAAAACTAAATCGACGACGTAGTGTTTTTCCGGTGCAATAGTGAAGATCTCAGTGGAGACCAGTGTCTGATCCAAGTTTTGGATTTTTCCCGTGTGTAGTTCCGGTGATATTGCCAAAAGTTGGTTTTGGTCACGCGGCAGAGAAGCCGAAGGAGACTTCCCTGGTGGAAGGGCTACACACCATCAGACAGAGGAGAACATCCCTTACCTGGTCATCCATTCAGAAGCAATTTTCAACGTAAGTTGTGACAGCTATTTACATCTTGGTGGTTGAAAAATTTTGGTCACTTTTCAGAACCTTGTAGGAGTCGAAAACGATCTGTGACCCCTTAACATTTTTGTTAGACCTGAAGGGGCTGTTCATCAGGTATACTGGTGAGTAAAAATTTTTTGAATCCACCAGTATTTCGGCTTTTTGCAGGGCGAAAACCAACCAGGAGTAAATTTCAAGGCCACGTCGCAACTGCGTAATTGTTGTATTGTGCCGGAATATTAACACCGTGTGTGACTCCGTGTTCCACTGTGCGTAGTAGCGAGTGCTGCGTAGTGGAGGTTTCCATGCTTGGTTGACAATAACAAGTGAGTCACCGTACGGCTTGCAGTCGGTGGATTTCGAGTAAACAACATCTACTCTCGAATAGACGGTTCTGGAAGTCCCTGTACAACGACCAGAGCCGATTCCACCTGACCCCTCGGTGACGTCACGTTGTCGACGAGCGTGGACCCCGAAGGCCGAGCAGTTCCGAAGCCCAGTGTCCTTCCCAACCGATTTCCCTTCCCTTCCCCGACCCCGACCAAAACTCCCCCCCCCCCCAAATTTTACCCCCCCTCCCCCCACCCCCCGCCTTCACCCCCTCGGAGGTAAAGATTCCCCCCCACTTCCCCGCAAATTTTTTGCCTCACCCCCTCCCGTCCTAACTTCCCCAGTATTGGGCTTGGAGACCCGTTTTAGGGTTCAAATTGTAGGTCTCTTCAAGGCCTACAATCCCTGCCCGGCAAAAGTCGTGAGTTGTACTCGGTTACCTTTTCGGAAAATTTTGGTTTTGAAAAATTTGTTTAAATTCTTATATTAAATTCAAAATTTTACCCATTTAGTAGGGCTTTTAACCGGTGCGACCCCGCACACGTCGCCCCGCACAGTTTCCAGGAACACATTTTAAATTAATTTATTTTAAAATTTTAACTTCTGACCTAGGTTAAGTTAGTTTTAAGACCTTTCCCCTGTGGGGAATTTTAAATTTTAAATTCATTGATTCAGCTTGCAGGCCACATACACCTGCAAGCTTAAAGTTTTATAAACTGACGCGTCCCTCTGATAGATCCGACAACAATATTATTATTAGAACCACCGCGACTCGTTACTGCTTTGGAAATCTGTGCGTGTACATTTGAGGCTATTTACACCCTCAAGTGTTAACCTTATCCTGCTAAAAGTAATCCTCGGCGATACCCTCAGCTCCTAAGATGTTCGGGTTCAGAACTCCCGCAAAGGAGGTGGAACACCGAGCAGTCCGCCGCAGCGCAACGCCCGACGAGACCAGCCCAAAGGATGCGACCGGCACCAAAGTCGCGCAGGCCAGGCGCAGCATCGAGTCGCAGATTGAAAAATCTGCGGAGCCGGTGCTGGCAGGGCCATCGCGGCAGAGGGCTACGGTGACGCAACCGGAGGGAAAGGGTACGGGCCAGGCGAGGAAAGCGGCGGATGTTACCAGCGTGGCTGAGCGACCTCAGCAAGTTGCGGCACCCACCACCTTTGCCAATCGCACCGCAGAGGCAAAAGCTTGCCTCATGCGGATCAAGCTGTCGATTGGCAACAGCCGCAATCTCAAAACAGAGATTAAAAACGAGGTCACAAACGCCACAGAAAGACTATTTAAGCTGGTAAAGGAAGCTGAGGAAGGGAGAAAGAATAAGGAAGGGGAACGTATAGAAACGATAACACCCAAGGAGAAGGACGACAACACAATGAGGAAGGATGATGATTGTAGGAGTATAGGAGAGCAGGAGCTCATCAAGAAAATTGATGAGCATAGTGAGATGCTCAGGAGGAACAAGGAAGAGATGGCAGCGTTGACGGAGGCGATCCGACAACAGAAAGAGGACTGGGACCAAAGACAGAGCTACGCCAGCATTCTTACGGGACCCCCGAGGCCGAGGCCGAACCAGGCAGCAATGCATTCGGTGGTCATAGCCTCGGAGGACAAGAATGAGACGGGCGAGCAGGTCCTAGAACGGATCCGCAAAACCGTCAACGCTAGGGACGAAGGGATACAAATTGACAGGATAAGGAAGGCTAAGGACAGAAAGGTGATTTTAGGCTGTAATTCGAAAGTTGAGCTGGACAGGGTAAAGGAAAGGATTAAGAAAGGGGAAGGACGTTTCAAGGTGGAGGATGTAAAGAATAAGGATCCTCTAGTGATCCTGAGAAACGTCCTCAGTCATAACACGGACGAAGAGATCGTCAAGGCACTCCGATCACAAAACCGGAACCTGATTGGGGATGTGGGAGGGGACTGCGCGCGCATGTCCGTAAAGTTTCGGAAAGGCGCGCGGAACGCACTCACATCGCACGTAGTGCTACAAGTCTCTCCAGAGCTGTGGAAGAGACTTACCCAGCAGGGGTCGGTGCACATCGACGTCCAACGGGTGAAGGTCGAGGACCAATCCCCTCTAGTCCAGTGTTCGCGTTGCCTCGGGTATGGCCACGGGAGGCGGTTCTGCAGTGACCAGACTGACGTGTGCAGTCATTGTGGGGGTGCGCACCTGGGAAGGGACTGTGCCAAACGCTTGGCACAGGCGCCCCCCACATGTTGCAACTGCGTCAGGTCGGGTCTCGACAGAGCCGACCATAATGCTTTTAGCGGCGAATGTCCGGTGAGGAGGAAGTGGGACGCCCTGGCGCGGACGGCGGTAGCGTATTGCTGAGGTTGTCCCCAGGGTAAGCGAGCAAAACGGTCCCCCAGCAGGAGCACGGCCACTGCTCGTGGCCCAGGCTAATCTCCAGCGAAAGCAGTTGGCTACGCAGGAGATTATGCTGGAGGCCGCGAGCAGAAAAATGGCGTTCGCTCTACTCCAGGAGCCATATGTGGGCGCTCAAGGTAGGGTGAGGGACTACGGCGGCGCGAGGGTTTTCCAGTATGTAGGCGTGGACAATACTACGGTTAAGGCCGCTATTGTAGTATTTGACGATAACACCAAAGTCAAGCCATGTCCAAAGTTCACCACGACCAACATCTCAGTGGTGACCATATATGCTGGAGGCCGGGAAATCGCCGTGGTCTCCGTCTACTTTGAGCCGGATAAACCCATAGGGCCATACTTGGAACAACTGGGGAGGATCGTTAGCGAACTGGGTCCCACCAATGTCCTCATCGGCGGTGACTTCAATGCTAAAAGCATGTGGTGGGGCAGCGCGGGTACTGACGGTAGGGGAGAGGACCTAGCAGAGTGCATAGGAGAATGGGGCCTCCAGGTGCTCAATGAGGGCGACGTACCCACGTTTGACACAATAAGGGGTGGTAAGCGTTATACAAGTAATGTGGACATTACATTATGCACAGAGGACCTTCTCGGCCAGGTGAACGACTGGCGGATCAGTGAAGGCCTTGTGAGCTCCGACCACAACACCATTTTATTTAACATCAATTTTGGCAAACTTGATCAGATACAAATTAGTAGAACTACTCGGATTTTTAACACTAAAAAAGCTAATTGGGCCGAATTTAGTGATAAATTCGCCCAATTAAAATTAGATTCAAAATTTAATACTTGCAATATTGTAAATTTAAAAAACAAAAGAGAAATAGACGGAATAGTAGAAGATTACACTCAAGTCATTCTGGAAGCCTGTAATCAGAGCATACCGAAATTCAAAATTAATAGGAAGCCTACTATTCCATGGTGGTCTGATGAGCTAGCCTCACTGAGAAAGGCCATGGTCACCAGGAGGAGAAGGATCCGCTGGGCAGCACAAGTCCGCAGGGATTTCGTCGTCGGAGAGTACCTAAAAGCAAAGGAAGAGTATGAGACAGCAGTTAAAAGGGCCCAAACTAACAGCTGGAAAGCATTCTGCGAACGACAAGCTAAAGAAACCGTTTGGGACGGCATTTACAGAGTGATAGGGCGAGTGTCGAAAAGAGAGGAAGATCTCCCCCTGAAGAAAGATGGAGTTACCCTTAGTCCAGAGGAATCGGCGAAGGTTTTGGCGGAAGTCTTCTACCCGGAGGACCGGGTGGAGGACGATAACGCAGAACACCAGCGGATTAGGGCAGAAGCTCATAGCATAAATGACGGATTAGCGGATAGTGATTATCACGATCCGCCATTTACCATGGATGAAACCTTGGCGGCTGTGAACAGCTTCAACCCTAAGAAAGCCCCCGGAGCAGATGGTCTAACAGCCGACATCTGCAAACAAGCTATCCTTAAGGATCCGGAGTTGTTCCTCGCGCTGGCTAACAAATGCCTCGAAAATGGCCACTTCCCGACCATCTGGAAGGAGGCGACGGTCGTAGTTCTCCGTAAACCCGGAAAGGAGGACTACACACACGTTAAATCGTACAGACCGATAGGCTTGTTGCCGGTGCTGGGAAAGATTCTGGAGAAGATGGTAGTGGGAAGAGTGAAGTGGCATCTGCTACCTAGGATGAGTACACGACAGTTTGGCTTTATGCCCCAAAGAGGCACGGAAGACTCCCTCTATACCCTACTCCAGTACATCAGGGGTAAAGTGAGTGACAAGAAAATTGTCACACTGATCTCACTGGATATAGAGGGAGCCTTCGACAGTGCTTGGTGGCCTGCCATTAAGGTCAGACTGGCGGAGGAAGGTTGTCCGAAAAATATAAGACGGTTAGTAGACAGCTACTTCGAGAGCCGTAGAGTTAAAGTTCGCTACGCCGGAGTAGAACACATGAGAACGACCACCAAGGGATGTGTACAAGGGTCTATTGGTGGTCCTATCATGTGGAACTTGCTCCTCGACCCACTGCTAAAGGAGCTCGACAAGCGGGGCTTTTACTGCCAAGCCTTTGCCGATGACGTTGTGTTAGTGTTTCACGGAGATGAGACACTAAAAATACAGAAACAGGCCAATGAGGCGCTAGCGTATGTGCGGGATTGGGGAGTCCGGAATAAGCTGAATTTCGCTCCTCAGAAGACGAAGGCTATGGTCGTAACACGACGACTCAAGTACGACTCCCCAATCCTGCGCATGGGCGGAGTGGACATTGGCCTGTCACACGAAATTAAAATACTGGGCCTGACTGTGGATGACAAATTAACATTCAACACGCACGTCTCGGAAGTTTGTAGGAAGGCTATAGGCTTCTACAAACGACTGGCTACTGCAGCAAAGGTGCAGTGGGGACTGGGACCTGAAGTGGTGAAAACCCTGTATACGGCAGTCGTTGAACCCACGATATTATATGCGGCCAGTGCTTGGGCGCCAGCGAGCAATAAGATTGGTATACAGAAAAAGCTCGCTAGGGTTCAGCGGGGTTTTGCACAGAAAATGGTAAAGGGCTACAGGACCGTTTCGCTAAACTCGGCCCTGCTGCTTGCCGGGATCCTTCCGCTAGACATTCGTGTCCGAGAAGCGGCGCTTCTTTATGAAGTGAAAAAGGGACATACTCAGCAAGTGGTGGGTGACCGAGAGGTGGAATGTCCTGTGCCCTTTGCTATTTCGAAACACCCGGCTCACCGTAGAGCGTTGCAGTTCGAATGCGTGGTGAACGATGCAGAGCTGAACCTCAAGGCTGCGAATACCGTAAAGGTATTCACCGACGGCAGCAAACTTGGTGGCCAAGTCGGAGCATCGGTGTCCTTATGGGACGGCGATGCCGAGACGAAAGCCACCAAAATGAGACTGGAATCGTTCTGCACCGTTTACCAGGCAGAGCTGCTCGCTCTGCGGAAAGCTGTGCAAATGGCCTTACAGGGCAGTCGTAAAAACTACAGCATCTTTTGTGATTCGAGGGCCGCGCTCGAGTCCGTCGCGAGCGGAAACTCCCTCCACCCCATTGCATTTGGCATCAACAATTTGTTGAGTAAGACCGTAGAGTGCGAAAAAACCATTAACCTCTTTTGGGTTAAGGCGCACGTGGGAGTGGTTGGGAACGAGCGCGCAGACGAGCTCGCTAAAGCAGCGGCCCAAACGCTGAAAAAGAAGCCCGACTATGACCTATGCCCCGTATCATTCGTCAAGCGACAGATCCGACAGGCGTCGATTGACGAGTGGAACGAGCGCTATCGGGCGGGAGAAGCAGCTTCAGTGACCAAGCTGTTTTTCCCTGACGCCAGACAAGCATACAGCGTAATCAGGAAGATGCCAACGGACCCGGTTCTCACGCAAGTTTTCACGGGTCATGGGGGATTCTCTGAGTACTTGAATCGCTTCAAGTGCAAGGAGAGCCCCTCATGCATCTGTGACCCAGCGGCCATTGAAGATGTCTTGCACGTGTTGACCGAATGCCCAGTATATCTGTATCAACGTCTGAAAGTAGAAACTGAAATAGATATGAAAATTTGTAAAGATAACCTAAGCAGTATACTGGAGACCGGTGAAATAAGATCTAAATTTTTAAGATACTGTAGAGATATAGCATGTAAAGTGTTGAATAGAAACAAATAGATGGGGCAACTACTTTACATAATATGATATTATATAAACCTAGTTGCCAAGGAATGTGGCTTTGACGAAGAAGACATGCTATATCTAAACATGTGTAAATTTTACAATGTTTTTACTCTTTAACAAGTATGTAAATGTTTATGTTTTTAATGTTTATATGATTTTGTGTACATACTTGTATTTTTATTGTAAAATAGCAGTATCATGTAGTTGTCGGACAATTGTAATCGTTCAGATAGGTAGATTAACATCAGACGAAGCACTTTATGTGCGATATTTTTACTTATGTAACTTTTTATATTTCTAGTCGTTTTTAAGGCAATGTATGTTAATCATTAAATTTATGTAGAAAAATCCTCTGAACGGTATCGGAGGGACAAGAAAAAAAAAAAAAAAAAAAAAAAAAAAAAAAAAAAAAAAAAAAAAAAAAACCTAACCTAACCTAACCTAACCTAACCTAACCTAACCTAACCTAACCTAACCTAACGGCTTCTACAAACGACTGGCTACTGCAGCAAAGGTGCAGTGGGGACTGGGACCTGAAGTGGTAAAAACCCTGTATACGGCAGTCGTTGAACCCACGATATTATATGCGGCCAGTGCTTGGGCGCCAGCGAGTAATAAGATCGGTATACAGAAGAAGCTCGCTAGGGTTCAGCGGGGTTTTGCACAGAAAATGGTAAAGGGCTACAGGACCGTTTCGCTAAACTCGGCCCTGCTGCTTGCCGGGATCCTTCCGCTAGACATTCGTGTCCGAGAAGCGGCGCTACTTTATGAAGTGAAAAAGGGACATACTCAGCAAGTGGTGGGTGACCGAGAGGTGGAATGTCCTGTGCCCTTTGCTATTTCGAAACACCCGGCTCACCGTAGAGCGTTGCAGTTCGAATGCGTGGTGAACGATGCAGAGCTGAACCTCAAGGCTGCGAATACCGTAAAGGTATTCACCGACGGCAGCAAAATTGGTGGCCAAGTCGGAGCATCGGTGTCCTTATGGGACGGCGATGCCGAGACGAAAGCCACCAAAATGAAACTGGAATCGTTCTGCACCGTTTACCAGGCAGAGCTGCTCGCTCTGCGGAAAGCTGTGCAAATGGCCTTACAGGGCAGTCGTAAAGACTACAGCATCTTCTGCGATTCGAGGGCCGCGCTCGAGTCCGTCGCGAGCGGAAACTCCCTCCACCCCATTGCATTTGGCATCAACGATTTGTTGAGTAAGACCGTAGAGTGCGATAAAACCGTTAACCTCTTTTGGGTTAAGGCGCACGTGGGGTTGGCTGGGAATGAGCGCGCAGACGAACTCGCTAAAGCAGCGGCCCAAACGCTGAAAAAGAAGCCCGACTACGACCTATGCCCCGTATCATTCGTCAAGCGACAGATCCGACAGGCGTCGATTGACGAGTGGAACGAGCGCTATCGGGCGGGAGAAACAGCTTCAGTGACCAAGCTGTTTTTCCCTGACGCCAGAGAAGCATACAGCGTAATCCGGAAGATGCCAACGGACCCGGTTCTCACGCAAGTTTTCACGGGTCATGGGGGATTCTCTGAGTACTTGAATCGCTTCAAGTGCAAGGAGAGCCCCTCATGCATCTGTGACCCAGCGGCCATTGAAGATGTTTTGCATGTGTTGACCGAATGCCCAGTATATCTGTATCAACGTCTAAAGGTAGAAAGCGAAATCGATATGAAAATTAGTAAAGATAACCTAAGCAGTATACTGGAGACCGGTGAGATAAGATGTAAATTTTTAAGATACTGTAAAGATATAGCGTGTAAAGTGTTGAAAAGGAACAAATAGCCGGGGCAACTACTTAATATAATATGATATTATATAAACCTAGTTGCCAAGGAATGTAGTTTTGACGAAGAAGACATGCTATATCTAAAAATGTGTAAATTTTACAAAGTTTGAAATTGTTTTAACAAGTATGTAAGTTTGTATGTTTTAAATTTTTATATGATTTGTGTACATACTTGTATTTTATTGTAAAATAGTAGTATCTTGTAGTTGTCGGATGACTGTAATCGTTCAGATAGGTAGTTAGATTAGCATCAGACGAAGCACTTTATGTGTGATATTTTTACTTGTGTAACATTTATTTTTTCTAGTCGTTTTAACGAATGTATGCTAATCATTAAATTTATGTAGAAAAATCCTCTGAACGGTATCGGAGGGACAAGTATTTTTATAAAAAAAAAAAAAAAAAAAAAACCTTTTTTTTTTTTTTTTTTTTTTTTGGTATCGGGTTGGAAAATCCTCATGGACATCCTCCGCCCGGGGGAGGCGCGGAGGGGACTGTCAGACTCTTACTGACTAAAAACCAACCCGTGTTCCTCTCGTACCCGTGTGTCGGAGGGTCGGGTATCGCCGAAGCATTCGTCGCAACCCCCCGACGGGTATTGGCCCGCCATAGTCAGGCGGGCCCCGTCACCCACTGCGGCCGTCACCCCGGCCGCAGGACTCCACTACGAGGCGCGCGCGGAACACGACGCCGCCGCCTCAAGGCCTGCTGCTGGTCGGACGACAAGACGCCCCGAGTCTGTCGTCCACAGGCCGCGCCCTACGGTGGCCGAAAGTCGGCCACCCTACGACGCCCAGTGCGTCTGCTGCGGGAGGGGAGAGAGGAGGCAGCCTCTCTCTCCCTTTCTGCCACCTCCTTTGCGAGCATCACGAGCTCGCAGAAGGTGGCGACAGCTTTCCATCCTGACCTGCTCCCGACCATTGTAGACACAACGGCCGGAAGCGAGAGGTTTCCCGCAGCACCTACGGCCGCGACCAAGTCACGGCGCTGCTCAGCCCAAGCTGGGCACTCCGCCAGCGTATGCAACGCCGTGTCGTCGCGGCGATCACCACAATGGTGGCACTGGGACGTCGGCTCCCGGCCTAGTCGACACAGGTACTTCCCGAAACACCCATGTCCGGTAAGCACCTGCGTCAGCCGGAAGCTTAGGGCGCCGTGGCTCCTATTGAGCCACTCCTCAAGAACGGGCCTTACCGCCGCTACAGCGGCGTGCCCCGCCGTGGGTAGCGCTAGGCGCGTCTGCCACTCCGCCACTAAGACCTGGCGGAGTGCTGCCCTGCGTGCCTCTATCTGTCGAGGCACCAGGCGCTCGCCCCTCTCGACCGCCTCCACACGCCACCAATAGAGCGACGTGAGGAGCTTTGCGTCGAGGTCCCAGGGCGAGGATCCGGCTAGGAGGCTAGCTGCCTCAAAGGAGATCGTACGGTATCCCCTTATGATCCTGACGGCCATCGCGCGTTGCGGCCTTCGCAGCGCGGCGATGTTACGGGCCGTCAGGGAGTCCGCCCACACTGGCGCGGCGTATAGCGCCATCGACCGTACGACCCCCATGTAGAGCCTCCGGCAGGAGGAGTTGGGCCCCCCCAGGTTGGGCAGCAAGCGCGAGAGCGCAGAAGCGGCGCCCATCAACCGGGGGGCGAGCCGTGTAAAGTGCGGCCCGAATGTCCACCGACTGTCGAGGACGAGTCCAAGGTACTTCATCGTCGACTCGACAGCGATGGAGACCCCTCCTACAATGATGCTGGAACCCGGAGGCGGCTTCGTCCTCGGCCCATGAAAACACAGAGCCTCGGACTTGTGCAATGCCACCTCTAAGCCCAGCCGCCGAATCCTACCCACGACGTGCGCGACACCAGCAGTCGCGCGTATGGCCGCCTGCCGGTACGACTTTCCACGCGCTGTTACTAGCGTATCGTCGGCGTAACAAATGACGCCGACGCCGTGGATAAGCGCACCGCGCAGAGCCCAGTCGTACCCCACGTTCCACAGGAGCGGCCCCAATACCGACCCCTGCGGAACGCCGCACGACGTCTCTCGCCGACACCACTCCTCTCGACCCGGGTACACCACCGATCTTTCTGACAAATAGGCCCCGACAATGCGTTGGAGGTAGCGCGGCACCCCGTGGTACCGGAGTGCCTCTCTGATGATACTCCAGGGCAAGGTGTTGAAAGCGTTGGCGATGTCGAGCGACACCGCCAAGACCACCTCGCCCCGGGCGACAGCCTCCTCCGCGAGGACCCTCACGCGCATGATGGCATCCACCGTGGAGCGCCCCTGGCGGAAACCAAATTGGTTGTCCGCCAAATCCGGACCCACCATGGTCATGTGCTGGACGAGGCGGCTAGCGATGATTCGCTCGAAAATCTTGCACACCTCGTCCAGCAACACGATGGGCCTGTACGCAGATGGTGAGTCTGCGGGGCGCCCCTCCTTCTTGAGCAGGACCAGCTTTCCGGTCTTCCACCGGCTTGGAAACTGGCCCCGCTCCAAACATGCGCTCAAGAGCCCCGCTAGTCGGGGCCAGAGAGCCTCCATGGCCAGGACCCATGCACGGCCTGGAATGCCGTCGGGCCCTGGGGCGGTGTTCCTGATGCGAGCCACCGCCACTCTCATATCTACCCGGGTCACTTCGGGCACGTCGTCGTCAATGTCGTCTTCCGCGTCGGGCACATTGCGAGGCGGAACCATAGCCGGTGGTGTGTGCTCCGGTCTCGACGGAAACAACGCACACACCACCTCCTCCAGCAGCTGTGGCTGGAGACTCCGGGACAGTGGGGGAGCCCGTTGGCGCAGTTTGCCCCGCACCATAAGGTAGGGGCGTCCCCACGGCTCTCGGTCCAGAGTCTCCAGCAGCTCTTGGTTGGCCTGGGCCTTTGCCCGGACAATGGCCAGCTGGAGGGCGCTCTTCGCCTCTCTGTAGCGATTGTACAGTTCCGCCTCTTCCTGTTCGGCCGCCGCTGTAAAGGGGCGGCGGCGTCTTCTTCGGCACCTAGCGTACTGGCGTCGCACCTGCACACAAGCGATGCGCAGCTGCGCGATCGACTGCGACCACCAGTACACTTGGCGCCTGGAAGGTAACGGCCGGACTCGGGGCATGCCAGCGTCGCAGATGTGCGACATGCTCTCCCGGAACCACTCCGCCTCCTCGTCGATGTTGGTAGGCCTGTCTGGAGAGTCCAGCCAGGCCTTGACGATTGAGGCATCCAGGAGAGCCTCCCTGTCCAGCCGCTTCAGTGCCCAACGCGGGCCGTCTCCAACGCCCACCGGGGCCGCTTGGACCGGCCCAACCGAGGTCTGGGCGGAGACGCTAAATCGAATATATCGATGATCAGACAGCGTCTCCACCCCCTCCAGGACGTGCCAGTCCTGGACGGTGCGCGCGAGAACGGGGCAAGCAAACGACAGGTCCACTATGGAACCACCCCGCATCCGCACGCACGTCTGCACAGAACCCCGGTTCAGGAGAAGCAGGCCCTGCTCGACCGCCCACTCCTCCACTAACTCGCCCCGCGCGTCCGTAGCCGGGGAACCCCAAGCCGTAGATTGGGCATTGAAGTCCCCCAGGACGATCACGGGACGAGGACGGCTACGACTGACGACCGTGCCCAACTCCAAAATAATATCCTCCATGTCGGCGAGAGAAAGGCTGGGGGCGAAATACACCCCCGCGACCATAATATTTCCCCAAACTGCCGCGACATAGCCCCGCCCTCGGGTGACGGCCTCGAAGGGAAGGGTGTCGGCGGCAGACCTCATGAGCAGTGCCACCGAGCGGTTGGTGTCGCACACCCAGTCATCCCTGGGTGGCACAAAATACGGCTCGGCGACAACTGCCACATCAATCGACCACTGCGCCATGCTCTGGAGCAAGAGATCCTGAGCCCTGGCGCAGTGGTTTATGTTGGCTTGGAGGAGACGACGTAGGGCCATTATTGTATTTCCATGGCAGTTGTCTCCTCCCCAGTCCTCGGCGGATGTTCTGCCGCAACCGGCGGGTGAACCGGCTGCGAGGAGCTGGTTGCCTTCTTCGACGCATCAGCCGGTGGATGACCCGGCTGTCTCTTGGCGTTTTTCTTCTTGGGCCTGACGCAGGCCTTTGACCCGGTCCGATGGTCGGCTGGCTTGCCAGATGCCGCACAGATGACGCAGTGCGGCGTGGCAGTACAAGTGCCAGCCTTGTGACCGGGCTGACCGCAGCGGAAACACAATTGGCTGCGGTCTACCCCAGCGGTGCACCGTGCCCCCGCGTGTCCCTCTTCAAGACAGCGGTAGCACCGGTAGGGCTTGGGCGCCAGAAGCGTGACCTGCGCCGAGACCCATCCAACCAGCAGCCGTTTGTCTTTTATAGTTTTGGCCGCCGCTACGGGACACCTGACAAAAATTGTCCCAAGACCGGAGACAGCCCGGCGTATTGTGCCCGCCTTGACTTGATCCGGCGGGCATCCTCCGGCCTTGGAGATGGCAGCGGCGACCTCATCCTCCGTGACGGAGTCGTCCAGGCCCGAAATGCGCAGATCTGCGCACTTGGTTGGCCTGGACACTCTAACATCATCTGGTCCTAGAGACGCCCTGAGTTTATCGGCCAGGGCGTCTGCTTTGGGACCGCTAGTGGCTCCCGATACTTCGAGTAGGCGACCTCCGGTAGCAGTTGTTTTGCACCGGATCCCCGTTATGCCGAGATCGCTAAGGGAAATCTCGGCTTTCGCCTTTGCGAGGATCCGGGCATATGTGAGGCCCCGCTCCTCCGCCCCCGGCTGCAGGGTGAGAGCCACTGCTGTAGAGCGGGGGGTACTGAGCCTCGCGTTCTGGCGTTTGGCCGCCGCTTGTTCTTTTTGGGCCTTCTTTTTGGCCTGCTGGCGTACCTTCTTGGATGTTTTGGCGGCGCCCACAACCGTCCACTCCGCCTCAGGTCTGGCAGTTTGTGCTGGCGGAGCAGCCGTGGCACCTGCCTTTTTGGCCAGTTTGGTCGCCTTTTTTGACTGCCTATTGGATTTAGGCCCCGCTGTTTTCTTTTGCGGGGCGGCAGTTGGAACAGCCTTCTTTTGTATGGCAGCAGCCACTTGTGCCGGTTGGGCGGCACGGGGCGCTGCGGTTTGGGCCGCGTATGTCGGCGCCGGTGTGCTGCGTTGATCTGCAGCTAGAGGGGGACGCAGGATCCTCCCCTCAAGCACCGAGAAGCGCGCGTTGAAGCTCGCCATCTCCTGACGGATCAGGCGAGTCAATTCCGTCTCTTGCGACGACATCTGCGGTTGCGCTTGCGGCGTTGCGTGTGGAAGGCCCACCTCCCGCCTGAGGTGTTCGCGGCGGAAGTTTGCCATCTCCGCCTTGAGCTCCTCGTGCTCCTTGCGGAGCTCCGCCATTTGCGCTGCGAGCTTTATGTTCTGGGCTCGCAGCAGTGCCGTCTCTTCGGTAGTGGTGCGGGTCAGAAGCACCTCCGCACTTTCGAGTATGGAGGTCGTGGCCTCTTTGAGTGCTTTTTGGCTGCAGCCGCTAAGGCCCTTCGAGACCTTGCTCACCCTTCTAATGGCTGCAACCGCGTCGGCCACTCTCTTATTTAGATCGGAGGCAGGTAACTCCTCTGCCTCGACCTCCATGTCTGAGACGGCAGACGACGACTCTGACAGGCGGGTGACTCTCCCTTCCGTCACCCTTTTCGTCAGAGCCGCAATCTGCCGCTCGTCCTCCTCTAGTTTTGCGGCGGCCGCTGCAGCCTTCATGGCAGCCGCAGCCTCGCGCCTGGATAGGCCGATACCAGCATATTTGCCGGTAGTGGCGGGCCTACCTCTTCCGCCTTTTTTGGCACCGACCTTGCGGGCCGGCACCGTTGTGTCGCTCAGAGCCGAGTCCGACCCTGAGTCTATACCCTCTCTCCGGCGTTTGCGTAAGCGCTTTGAGTTTTCACTCACCGCGCTCGCCACACTCATAAGGCTGGATGCGCTGTCAGAATCTGACAGCACTCCCATTCGCTCGATAAGTACCCGAGGTACTTTTTCACCCACTTCGTCAAATTTGGTTTTATTTAAAAGAGATTCCATTTTTAGTCCCACGAATATGGGGGAACAGAAGGTCCACCCAGGCAGTGCCCCCTGTACCTGGGTAAGCCTAGCGTAACCCGTCAGAGGGTCGGCTGGTACTCTGACGGGGGTCGCACTAGAGACTGAACTTCCCATCAGCCATGCATCCCCTCGCGGTGCGCCGCCGCTTGGGATTCGGGGTACTTTTTATAGAGGCATCCTCCCTCGCGGTCCGGGCGTTTAAGCCAGGACCCTCGGTCCGGTGAGAATGCGAGACATGACCACAAACTTCACAACCGGATTACGATATGCGACGGCGACTGTGGGAGGGACACTCCCACAGCCCGCCCGGCGGCGGGGTAAGCGCACACCGAGCCCGCCGAAACCTCCGGGACAGAACCGGAGGGTGGCCCAGAGATGGGCCCCACCTAAAGGAAACGACAGATGGAGGCGGCCGCCACAAAAGACAACGACCGCCAAACCCCCTGCCCTCCCCGTCGGATATTTGCCGTCGGCCATTGAAGTTGCAAAATCGCAACTACGATGACCCACGTTGCCCAGGGTGCACCACGTGGAGGTTCCCGACATTGCACCCCAACCTAACCTAACCTTTTTTTTTTTTTTTTTTTTTTTTTTTTGGTATCGGGTTGGAAAATCCTCATGGACATCCTCCGCCCGGGGGAGGCGCGGAGGGGACTGTCAGACTCTTACTGACTAAAAACCAACCCGTGTTCCTCTCGTACCCGTGTGTCGGAGGGTCGGGTATCGCCGAAGCATTCGTCGCAACCCCCCGACGGGTATTGGCCCGCCATAGTCAGGCGGGCCCCGTCACCCACTGCGGCCGTCACCCCGGCCGCAGGACTCCACTACGAGGCGCGCGCGGAACACGACGCCGCCGCCTCAAGGCCTGCTGCTGGTCGGACGGCAAGACGCCCCGAGTCTGCCGTCCACAGGCCGCGCCCTACGGTGGCCGGAAGTCGGCCACCCTACGACGCCCAGTGCGTCTGCTGCGGGAGGGGAGAGAGGAGGCAGCCTCTCTCTCCCTTTCCGCCACCTCCTTTGCGAGCATAACGGCCTCGCAGAAGGTGGCGACAACTCTCCACCCTGACTTGCTCCCGACCATGGTTGAAACCATGGCCGGAAGCGAGAGGTTTCCCGCAGCACCTACGGCCGCGACCAAGTCACGGCGCTGCTCAGCCCAAGCTGGGCATTCCGCCAACGTATGCAACGCCGTGTCGTCGCGGCGATCGCCACAATGGTGGCACTGGGACGTCGGCTCCCGGCCTAGTCGACACAGGTACTTCCCGAAACACCCATGTCCGGTAAGCACCTGCGTCAGCCGGAAGCTTAGGGCGCCGTGGCTCCTATTGAGCCACTCTTCTAAAACGGGCCTTACCGCCGCTACAGCGGCGTGCCCCGCCGTGGGTAGCGCTAGGCGCGTCTGCCACTCCGCCACTAAGACCTGGCGGAGCGCTGCCCTGCGTGCCTCTATTTGTCGAGGCACCAGGCGCTCGCCCCTCTCGACCGCCTCCACACGCCACCAATAGAGCGACGTGAGGAGCTTTGCGTCGAGGTCCCAGGGCGAGGATCCGGCTAGGAGGCTCGCTGCCTCAAAGGAGATCGTACGGTATCCCCTTATGATCCTGACGGCCATCGCGCGTTGCGGCCTTCGCAGCGCGGCGACGTTACGGGCCGTCAGGGAGTCCGCCCACACTGGCGCGGCGTATAGCGCCATCGACCGTACGACCCCCATGTAGAGCCTCCGGCAGGAGGAGTTGGGCCCCCCCAGGTTGGGCAGCAAGCGCGAGAGCGCAGAAGCGGCGCCCATCAACCGGGGGGCGAGCCGTGTAAAGTGCGGCCCGAATGTCCACCGACTGTCGAGGACGAGTCCAAGGTACTTCATCGTCGACTCGACAGCGATGGAGACCCCTCCTACAATGATGCTGGACCCCGGAGGCGGCTTCGTCCTCGGCCCGTGAAAACACAGGGCCTCAGACTTGTGCAATGCCACCTCTAAGCCCAGCCGCCGGATCCTACCCACGACGTGCGCGACACCAGCAGTCGCGCGTATGGCCGCCTGCCGGTACGTCTTTCCACGCGCTGTCACTAGCGTATCGTCGGCGTAACAAATGACGCCGACGCCGTGGATAAGCGCACCGCGCAGAGCCCAGTCGTACCCCACGTTCCACAGGAGCGGCCCCAACACCGATCCCTGCGGAACGCCGCACGACGTCTCTCGCCGACACCACTCTTCTCGACCCGGGTACACCACCGATCTTTCCGACAAATAGGCCCCGACAATGCGTTGGAGGTAGCGCGGCACCCCGTGGTACCGGAGTGCCTCTCGAATGATACTCCAGGGCAAGGTGTTGAAGGCGTTGGCGATGTCGAGCGACACCGCCAAGACCACCTCACCCCGGGCGACTGCCTCCTCCGCGAGGACCCTCACGCGCATGATTGCGTCCACCGTAGAGCGCCCCTGGCGGAAACCAAATTGGTTGTCCGCCAAATCCGGGCCCACCCTGGTCATGTGCTGGACGAGGCGGCTAGCGATGATTCGCTCGAAAATCTTACACACCTCGTCCAGCAACACGATGGGCCTGTACGCAGATGGTGAGTCTGCGGGGCGCCCCTCCTTCTTGAGCAGGACCAGCTTTCCGGTCTTCCACCGGCTTGGAAACTGGCCCCGCTCCAAACATGCGCTCAAGAGCCCCGCTAGTCGGGGCCAGAGAGCCTCCATGGCCAGGACCCATGCACGGCCTGGAATGCCGTCGGGCCCTGGGGCGGTGTTCTTGATGCGAGCCACCGCCACTCTCAAATCTACCCGGGTCACTTCGGGCACGTCGTCGTCAGTGTCGTCTTCCGCGTCGGGCACATTGCGAGGCGGAACCATAGCCGGTGGTGTGTGCTCCGGTCTCGACGGAAACAACGCACACACCACCTCCTCCAGCAGCTGTGGCTGGAGACTCCGGGACAGTGGGGGAGCCCGTTGGCGCAACTTGCCCCGCACCATAAGGTAGGGGCGTCCCCACGGCTCTCGGTCCAGAGTCTCCAGCAGCTCTTCGTTGGCCTGGGCCTTTGCCCGGACGATGGCCAGCTGGAGGGCGCTCTTTGCCTCTCTATAGCGATTGTATAGTTCCGCCTCTTCCTGTTCGGCCGCCGCTGTAAAGGGGCGGCGGCGTCTACTCCTTCGGCACCTAGCGTACCGGCGTCGCACCTGCACGCAAGCGATGCGCAGCTGCGCGATCGACTGCGACCACCAGTACACTTGGCGCCTGGAAGGTAACGGCCGGACTCGGGGCATGCCAGCGTCGCAAATGTGCGACATGCTCTCCCGGAACCACTCCGCCTCCTCGTCGATGTTATTGGGCCTGTCTGGAGAGTCCAGCCAGGCCTTGACGATTGAGGCATCCAGGAGAGCCTCCCTGTCCAGCCGCTTCAGTGCCCAACGCGGGCCGTCTCCAACGCCCACCGGGGCCGCTTGGACCGGCCCAACCGAGGTCTGGGCGGAGACGCTGAATCGAATATACCGATGATCAGACAGCGTCTCCACCTCCTCCAGGACGTGCCAGTCCTGGACAGTGCGCGCGAGAACGGGGCAAGCGAACGACAGGTCCACTATAGACCCACCCCGCATCCGCACGCACGTCTGTACGGAACCCCGGTTCAGGAGAAGCAGGCCCTGCTCGACCGCCCACTCCTCCACTAACTCGCCCCGCGCGTCCGTAACCGGGGAACTCCAAGCCGTAGATTGGGCATTGAAGTCCCCCAGGACGATCACGGGACGAGGACGGCTACGACTGACGACCGTGCCCAACTCCAATATGATGTCCTCCATGTCGGCGAGAGAAAGGCTGGGGGCGAAATACACCCCCGCGACCATAATGTTGCCCCAAACTGCCGCGACATAGCCCCGCCCTCGGGTGACGGCCTCGAAGGGAAGGGTGTCGGCGGCAGACCTCATGAGCAGTGCCACCGAGCGGTTAGTGTCGCACACCCAGTCATCCCTGGGTGGCACAAAATACGGCTCGGCGACAACTGCCACATCGATCGACCACTGCGCCATGCTCTGGAGCAAGAGATCCTGAGCTCTGGCGCAGTGGTTTATGTTAGCTTGGAGGAGACGACGTAGGGCCATTATTAAGTTTCCATGGCCGTTGTCTCCTCCCCAGCCCTCGGCGGTTGTTCTGCCGCAACCGGCGGGTGAACCGGCTGCGAGGAGCTGGTTGCCTTCTTTGTCATTTCCGTGACACTAACCGGTGGATGAGCCGGCTGTCTCCTGGCGTTGTTCCTCTTAGGCTTGGGCCTGGCGCAGGCCTTTGACCCGGTCTGATGGTCGGCTGGCTTGCCAGATGCCGCACAGATGACGCAGTGCGGCGTGGCAGTACAAGTGCCAGCCTTGTGACCGGGCTGACCGCAGCGGAAACACAATTGGCTGCGGTCTACCCCAGCGGTGCACCGTGCCCCCGCATGTCCCTCTTCAAGACAGCGGTAGCACCGGTAGGGCTTGGGCGCCAGAAGCGTGACCTGCGCCGAGACCCATCCAACCAGCAGCCGTTTGTCCTTGACTTTTTTGGCCGCCGCTACGGGACAGCTAATTAAGATTGTCCCGAGACCGGAGACACCCCGGCGAATCGTGCCCGCCTTGACTTGATCCGGCGGGCATCCTCCGGCCTTGGAGATGGCAGCGGCGACCTCTTCCACAGTGACGGAGTCGTCCAGGCCCGAAATGCGCAGATCTGCGCACTTGGTGGGCCTGGACACTCTAACGTCATCCGAGCCTAGAGACGCCCTGAGTTTATCGGCCAGGGCGTCTGCTTTTGGACCACTGGTTGTTCCCGGTATTTCTAGCAGGCGACCGCCGGTAGCAGTGGTCTTGCACCGGAGGCCCGTTATGCCGAGATCGCCAAGAGAGATCTCGGCTTTCGCTTTTGCCAATATCTTGGCATACGTCAGGCCCCGCTCCTCCGCCCCCGGCTGCAGGGTAAGAGCCACTGCTGTAGAGCGGGGGGTGCTGAGCCTTGCTGTTTGGCGCTTGGTCGCCGCTTGCTCCTTCTGGGCCTTCTTTTTGGCCAGCTGGCGCGCCTTTTTGGCCTTTTTAGCGGCGCCCGCCACCGTCCACTCCGCCTCAGGTCTAGTGGCGGGTTCGCGCGTTACTGGCCTTGTTTGTGCAGGCGGAGCAGCCTTGACACCTGCCTTTTTGGCCAGCTTAGCCTCCTTTTTTGACTGCCTATTTGATTTAGGCCCCGCAGTTTCCTTTTGCGGGGCGGCAGTTGGAACAGCCTTCTTTTGCGTGGCAGCAGCCACTTGTGCCGGTTGGGCGGCACGGGGCGCTGCGGTTTGGGCCGCGTATGTCGGCGCCGGTGTGCTGCGCTGATCCGCAGCTAGAGGGGGACGCAGAATCCTCCCCTCAAGCACGGAGAAGCGTGCGTTGAAACTCGCTATCTCCTGACGGATCAGGCGAGTCAACTCCGTTTCTTGTGCCGGTATCTGCGATTGCGGTTGCGATGTTGCGTGCGGAAGGCCCACCTCACGCCTGAGGTGCTCGCGGCGGAAGTTGGCCATCTCCGCCTTGAGCTCCTCGTGCTCCTTGCGGAGCTCCGCCATTTGCGCTGCGAGCCTTGCGTTCTGGGCTCGCAGCAGCGCCGTCTCTTCGGTAGTGGTGCGGGTCAGAAGCACCTCCGCACTTTCGAGGATGGAGGTCGTGGCCTCTTTCAGAGCTTTTTGGCTGCAGCCGCTAAGGCCCTTAGAAACCTTGCTGACCCTTTTAATGACTGCAACCGCGTCAGCCACCCTCTGGTTTAGGTCAGAGGCAGGTAGATTCTCTGCCTCGACCTCCATATCAGAGACGGCAGACGACGACTCCGACAGGCGGGTGACTCTCCCTTCCGTCACCCTCTTCGTCAGAGCCGCAATCTGCCGCTCGTCCTCCTTTAATTTTTCGGCGGCCGCTGCGGCCTTCATTGCAGCCGCAGCCTCACGCCTGGATAGGCCGATACCGGCATATTTGCCGGTAGTAGCAGGCCTACCTCTCCCTGCTTTATTGGCACCGACCTTGGGGGCCGGCACCGCTGTGTCGCTCAGGGCCGAGTCCGACCCTGAGTCTGCGACCTCTCTCTGGCGTTTGCGCAAACGTTTCGAGTTCGCGCTCACACCGCTCACCACACTCATCACGCTGGATGCACTGTCAGAATCCGACAGCACGCCCATTCGCTCGATAAGTACCCGAGGTACTTTTTCACCCACTTCGTCAAATTTGGTTTTAATAAAAAGATTTTCCATTTTTAATCCCACGAATATGGGGGAAAAGTAGGTCCACCCAGGCAGTGCCCCCTGTACCTGGGTAAGCCTAGCGTAACCCGTCAGAGGGTCGGCCGGTACTCTGACGGGGGTCGCACTAGAGACTGAACTTCCCATCAGCCATGCATCCCCTCGCGGTGCGCCGCCGCTTGGGATTCGGGGTACTTTTTATAGAGGCATCCTCCCTCGCAGTCCGGGCGTTAAAGCCAGGACCCTCGGTCCGGTGAGAATGCGAGACATGACCACAAACTTCACAACCGGATTACGATATGCGACGGTGACCGTGAGAGGGACACTCCCACAGCCCGCCCGGCGGCGGAGTAAGCGCACACCGGGCCCGCCGAAACCTCCGGGACAGAACCGGAGGGTGGCCCAGAGATGGGCCCCACCTAAAAGAAACGACAGATGGAGGCGGCCGCCACAAAAGACAGCGACCGCAAAACCCCCTGCCCTCCCCGTCGGATATTTGCCGTCGGCCATTGAAGTTGCAAAATCGCAACTACGATGACCCACGTTGCCCAGGGTGCACCACGTGGAGGTTCCCGACATAGCACCCCAACCTAACCTAACCTAACCTAACCTAACCTAACCTAACCTTTTTTTTTTTTTTTTTTTTTTTTTTTTTTTTTTTTTTTTTTTTTTTTTTTTTCTCGCGGGGAAAATCCCTTTACGGACCATCCCACCCCCTGAGGGGCGAGGGTGTGTCGGACTCACCGGCGCCTTCCGAGCCCAGCGAGATGTTGTGCCGCCCGTGGATGTGGACGGGCGGCCGCTGGGTCGGGTCCCTACCGTGATTCTACGCGCCGAAATACCGACTAAAAACCCCGCGTCGGCCACCATCGGTGCACTTCAGAGACGGCCCCGGGATACCGTTGATACAGAGCGCGCCGGGACCGCCTCTATGTGCACTGCCGCTGAAGCGACGCGGCATGAGACGCGTGTTGCGTCACGTCTCGGGGGCCGCCAAGGTAGGGACGGCGGCCCCGCGTGGCCTCTCCGGCGCCGGGTTAGGTGACATCCCGGCGCCTCCTTCGTCTTCTGTGGCGGCGAGCGGGATCGGTCTGCTCCCGATCCCGCTCGGCGCTCTCCTTCTGCGACATGACACATTCGCAGAAGGAGAGCATGGCTCGCCACGACCTCTTACTGCCGACCATGGCGGCGACCACGGCCGGCAGCGAGAGGTCTCTTCCTACGACCGCGATGAGAGCGCTGCGCTCCTCGTCCCAGGCTGGGCACTCTTCCAGCGTGTGCTGGGCCGTGTCCTCACGGCAGTTGCCACAATGGTGGCACACGGCGGACTCCTCCGCTCCGGCTACGCGACACAGGTACGCACCGAAGCAACCGTGCCCGGTGAGCACCTGCGTCAGCCGGTATGTCGGCGCGCCGTGGCGCCTGTCCATCCACTGGTCGAGGACAGGTCGCACTGCCGCGACGGTCCTCACGCCAGCACTCGGGCTCTCCAGCCTGGAACGCCACTCCTCCACGGCGGTCCTGCGGAGGGAGGCCAACATGGCCTCGACCTCACGGGGGACCAACCTCTGCCCACGCCCGGACGCCTCCTCTCGCCGGAAGAAAGCCGACGAGAGGGTCTTTGCGTCCAGCACCCAGGGCAGAGTTCCCGCCAATACGCAGGCCGCCTCATGCGAGACCGTGCGGTAGCCCCTGATAATCCGCTGCGCCACCATGCGCTGCGGACGATGCAGCAGGCGGACGCAGCGATCGCCCAGGGACTCGGCCCAAACGGGACACCCGTAGAGGGCCATGGACCGCACGACTCCAGCATACAAGTTTCGGCAAGGGATGCCAGGACCATCAGTGTTGGGCAGCAGGCGCCCCAGTGCGCCCGCCGCCCTCACCAGCTTCGGCGACAACTCCTCGAAGTGCGCACGGAAATCCCATCGACTGTCGAGGACGAGACCGAGGTATTTCATCCTCGACTCGACGGGAATCCGCACGCCCTCCACCGTGATGTGGGCCCCAGGCGGAGGCCCACACCGAGGACCGTGGAAACACACGGCCTCGGTCTTGTTGAGGGCCACCGTGAGGCCCAGTCGCCGAATCCTGCCCACCACCAGTCCAGTACCGAACGAGGCGAGCAGGGCGGACCTCTGGAATGTCCTGGCCGTCGCTGTCACCAACGTGTCGTCCGCGTAGCAGACGACAGCGACGCCCCGAAGGTTGGTACCACGGAGCACCCAATCATAGCCGATGTTCCACAGGAGCGGGCCGAGAACCGACCCCTGCGGAACACCGCACGACACCGCTCTGCGATGCCACCCGTTGGCGCCCGGATACACCACGCACCTGTCAGACAAGTACGCGTGCACCAGACGCCGGAGATAGGGCGGCACCTCGTGGTACCGCAGTGCCTCTTCGATGCAGGCCCAGGGCATGGTGTTGAACGCGTTGGCGATGTCGAGAGACACCGCCACCACGACCCTACCCCGGGACACCGCACGCTCCGCTTGTGCCTTGACCCGCAGAATCGCGTGCACTGTCGACCGGCCCCGCCGGAACCCGAACTGGCAGTCCGCCAAGTCCGGGCCCGCGTCCTCCAAATGCTCGACGAGGCGCGCGTGAACTACGCGCTCAAAGAGCTTGCACACCTCGTCGAGCAACACGATGGGCCGGTAGGCCGACGGCGAGTCTGCGGGTCGCCCCTCCTTGCGGAGCAGGACAAGCTTGCCCGTCTTCCACCGCGACGGGAAGATGCCCTGCTCAAGGCACGCGGAGAAAAGGCCGCGGAGCCTCGTACCCAGCGACTCGACGGCCAGTACCCAGACACGACCGGGCACCCCGTCGAGCCCCGGGGCCGAGTTCTTGCTCCGCAGCCGAAGCACTGCCGCCTCTAGCTCTTGCGGCGAAACCTCCGGGATATCCCTTGCCGAAACCAACGACGATGACGCCGGTGGACGTGGCGCCATCGGTGGAGGAGTGAACTCCTCGGTGGCCGGAAACAAGGCCGCGACGACGTCCTCCAAAAGTTCGGTCCGGAGACTCTGTGTCAGTGGGGGCGCCCATGGGCGGAGTTTCCTCAACGCCACACGGTACGGACGCCCCCATGGATCTCTGTCCAGAGACCTCCGGAACTCTACGTTCGCCGCGGCCTTCGCTTGCGCGATGGCCACCCGCAGCGCTCTCTTCGCCTCTCTGTGGAGGTCGAGAAGGTGCCGCCCTTGCTCGTCGTCGCCGGGTCTACGTGTCCGACGACGACGGTGCCTGGCGAGTCGGCGGCGCGCGACCATGCAAGCCGCGCGCAGCTCTGTGAGCTCGGCCGACCACCAGTACACCTGGCGCTTCGCCGGGAGGCGGGTGACCCGGGGCATGGCCGCGTCGCAGACTCGCGACATCGCCACCCCGAACCATTCCGCCTCTTGCTCGACCCGCACCGGCCCATCCGGTACGGGGAGCCACGCCTGAATAATAGCGGCTTCCTTCGCGGCCTCCACATCGAGGCGCTTCGCGGCCCAACGTCGGCCGCCTGTGGATCGGGCAGTCGGACCACCACCGGACTGATGGGTGGAGACCTGGGAGGTCGAGACGCTGTACCGAATGTAGAGATGATCGGACAGCGTCTCTTCCTCGACCAAAACCCTCCAGTCCCGAACACGGCGGGCAAGGGCCGGGGTGGCGAACGTCACGTCCACCACCGAACCGCCGTTGTGCCGCACGCACGTGTTCTCCGACCCCCGATTCAGGACGACCAACCCGATGGAGATCGCCCATTCCTCCAGGGCCTCGCCCCGCGCGTCGGTCACCGACGAACCCCAAGCCAAGGATTTGGCGTTGAAGTCGCCGGCTACAAGCACGGGGCGAGGCTGGCTGTCAAGCTGCACCAGGGCCCCCAGGCGCGCGAGAAAGCTCTCGAATTCCGCCTGGGACCTGTTGGGAGAGAAATAGACTCCTACTACCCACACCCCTCCCACCAAGACCGCCACGCATCCCGCACCCTTCGCTACTTTTTCGAAGGGCGGAGAGCCGGCGGCGCCCCGAGTGATTACGGCCACCGAGCCATCAAGGTCCCCTGCCCAGTCGTCGCGGGCAGGGACAGAGTATGGCTCGGCGACCACAGCCACGTGAATCGACCACTGCGCCAGGGATTGAACAAGCAACTGTTGTGCTCCGACGCAGTGGTTGATGTTCGCCTGGAGGAAATTAAGCTCCATCTAAGTATGGGCGATCTCCATCGCCTCAGGGCGGGACGGTTGCGGCCGCGTCGCAACCCCGGCTCCCACACCGCGTTGAGAACGGTGCGGGACCGAGGAGGCAGCGCAGGCCTTGCCGCCCACCCGATGATCCGCGGGTTTTCCCGCATCCGCGCAGATTGCGCAGTGCGGGTCCGCGGAACACTCCCGGGCCTTATGGCCCGATTGACCGCAGCGGTAGCAGAGCCCGCTACGGTCGCACTCGCCGGTGCATTGGACCCGCACATGCCCCTTATACAGGCAGCGGAAGCAGCGAAGAGGCCGGGCCTCAAGCAGCCGCACCGCCGCCGCCACCCAGCCCACCAGGACACGCCCCACCTTCACTACTTTCTCCGCTGCCTTCGCTGGGCAGCGGAGCCACACCGCACCCAGGCCCGAACGCTCGTCTCGGATCTCCCCGACCTTAACGTCGTCGGGGGAGCATTCGCCGAGACGGGCGATGGCCGCTGCGACTGCCTCGGAGGTGGCTGAAGCGTCCAGCCCCGAGACGCGCAGCTCCGCAGTCTTCACGGGCCGGGAGACGCGAACGTCCTCCTCCGACCCGCGAAGGACCTCCCTCATTTTGACACTGAGGGAGTCGGCCTTCGCCTCCGACTCAGGCCCGGGCACCTCAAAGAGGTACGCCCCGGTGGCTATCCGCCTTGATTTTAGCCCGGCTGCGATGCCAAGGCTGGCCAGGTCCACCTTCGTCTGGACCTCACGCAGGACTTGTGCGTACGTCACTCCCCGCTTCAACGCCTCCGGCGTCACCGTGAGCGTCACGGCGGCCTTTCGCGGGAGACGGAGCTGGGGAGCAGCCCTGCGTGGGGTCTGGACCGGCCGTTGGGCCGCCCGGGACTTCTTCTTGCCCCTCTTTGCCACCACAGTCCACGGAGTCTCCGTGGATGTGGCGGGTTGAAGGGGCGGGTGTGGCGTCTGCGACCGAGGTGGGGCGCGCTTTCGGTTGCCGCGCTTGCGCCCGCGGGACTCCCGAGAGGCGACTGGCGGCGGAGCCGTCGAAGCCGCAGTCGGCCGGGTTTTTGGTGCCGCCACAGGGGCAGCTGGTGCTGGTGCGGGGCGGCCAGTAGCCGCAGGGGCAGCTTTCCGCTTCCCCGCTCCTAGAGCCGGCCATGAGGCGGCCGGTATCCCTGCGACGGGTGGCTGCGGCTTCGGGGCTGCCTTGGCCCTAGCCCGGTCGGCAGCCAGCGGAGGGCGGAGAATCGGCTCCGGAGGCAGCCGCATGGCGATCGCCTCTAGCTTGGCGTCCACCTTCGCCATGTGCACCTCCAGCAGCTGCCTTAGGACGTCCGCTCCCGGAGCGCCGGATGCCATCTCCGCCGCAGGCTGCCGCTGCGACCCGACCGTCGCCATCAGGTCGTCTATCATCCTGCCCTGCGTGGTGAGGGCAGCCTCCAACGCCGTCACCTTCTGGCGAAGGCCGCGGTTCTCCGCCTCGACCCTGGCGAGCTCCGCAGAGGACGGCTCCTGCGCCAACGCCAGCAACTCCGACACGCTCTCATTGATGTCCCGAACATACGTACCCTTGAGGTGTCGGGACGTACGAGAGACGTGCTGGAGCCGCTTTGCCATCCTCATGAGGGCCTCGCTGCGGGTAACCGGCGGCGCCTCTTTTGGAGTTGGCTTTGACCAAGGATGCGCCTTCTTGGCCTTTCGCAGATCGGCCTCATCTGCCTCCATCGCTTCGGCCTCTGCGATGCGCTCCTGATCAAGGGCAGCCTCATAAGCCGCCTGCGCCCTAATGACGGCGTCGTCATCTACGTCCGTGCTCCGGGCTGGAGCCGGGGATCTTCGCCTCTGCTTTCTGGTGGCAGCACGGGAGTCTGTTTCCGCCGTACTGCCACCATCGCTAGCCCTCTGCCGCTTCTCCGCCGGACGCGGCCCGCGCGGCCTAGTGCGGCTCCTCTTCGCATGCGAAGAGTCGCTGCTCATCCCGGACTCCGATTCGAAGTCACGGGATGGCGCGTTCCTCTCCGCAGTCGCTCCTGACGCTGAGGGTGCCCGACTGGACGCTTGAGAAGCATCCGAGCCGTGCAACCTCTCCACTACCACCGAACAAGATTTTGGGTTTTTTGTGTTATTATAATTCATTATTATTCCCACGAGTATGGGGGAAAGAAAGGTCCGCCCAGGCAGTGCCCCCTGTACCTGGGTAAGCCTAGCGTAACCCGCCAGAGGGTCGGCCGGTACTCTGGCGGGGGTCGCACTAGAGACTGAACTGCCCATCAGCCATGCATCCCTTCGCGGTGCGCCGCCGCTTGGGATTCGGGGTACTTTTTATAGAGGCATCCTCCCTCGCGGTCCGGGCGGTTAAGCCAAGACCCTCGGTCCGGCAGGAGTGCGAGACATGACCACAAACCTCACAACCGGATTACGATATACGACGGCGACCGTGGGAGGGACACTCCCACAGCCCGCCCGGCGGCGGGGTAAGCGCACACCGGGCCCGCCGAAACCTCCGGGACAGAACCGGAGGGCGACCCAAATGCAGGGTCTCGCCTGCAACGACAGATAGAGGCGGCCGCCACAAAAGACAGCGACCGCCAAACTCCCTGCCCTCCCCGTCGGATATTCGCCGTCGGCCATGGTAGTTGCAAATCGCAACTACGATGACCCACGTTGCCCAGGGTGCACCACTTGGAGGTTCCCGACATAGCACCCCAACCTAACCTAACCTAACCTTTTTTTTTTTTTTTTTTTTTTTTTTTTTTTTTTTTTTCTCGCGGGGAAAATCCCTTTACGGACCATCCCACCCCCGAAGGGGCGGGGGTGTGTCGGACTCACCGGCGCCTTCCGAGCCCAGCGAAGATGTTGTGCCGCCCGTGGATGTGGACGGGCGGCCGCTGGGTCGGGTCCCTACCGTAAATCTACGCGCCGAAATACCGACTAAAAACCCCGCGTCGGCCACCATCGGTGCACTTCAGAGACGGCCCCGGGATACCGTTGATACAGAGCGCGCCGGGACCGCCTCTGTGCACTGCCGCTCAAACGGTGCGGCAACAGACGCGTGTTGCGTCACGTCTCGGGGGCCGCCAAGGTAGGGACGGCGACCCCATGTGGCCTCTCCGGCGCCGGGTTAGGTGACATCCCGGCGCCTTCTTCGTCTTCTGTGGCGACGAGCGGGATCGGTCTGCTCCCGATCCCGCTCGGCGCTCTCCTTCTGCGACATGACGCGTTCGCAGAAGGAGAGCATGGCTCGCCACGACCTCTTACTGCCGACCATGGCGGCGACCACGGCCGGCAGCGAGAGGTCTCTTCCTACGACCGCGATGAGAGCGCTGCGCTCCTCGTCCCAGGCTGGGCACTCCTCCAGCGTGTGCTGGGCCGTGTCCTCACGGCAGTTGCCACAATGGTGGCACACGGCGGACTCCTCCGCTCCGGCTACGCGACACAGGTACGCACCGAAGCAACCGTGCCCGGTGAGCACCTGCGTCAGCCGGTACGTCGGCGCGCCGTGGCGCCTGTCCATCCACTGGTCGAGGACAGGTCGCACTGCCGCGACGGTCCTCACGCCAGCACTCGGGCTCTCCAGCCTGGAACGCCACTCCTCCACGGCGGTCCTGCGGAGGGAGGCCAACATGGCCTCGACCTCACGGGGGACCAACCTCTGCCCACGCCCGGACGCCTCCTCTCGCCGGAAGAAAGCCGACGAGAGGGTCTTTGCGTCCAGCACCCAGGGCAGAGTTCCCGCCAATACGCAGGCCGCCTCGTGCGAGACCGTGCGGTAGCCCCTGATTATTCGCTGCGCCACCATGCGCTGCGGACGATGCAGCAGGCGGACGCAACGATCGCCCAGGGACTCGGCCCAAACGGGACACCCGTAGAGGGCCATGGACCGCACGACTCCAGCATACAAGTTTCGGCAAGGGATGCCAGGACCATCAGTGTTGGGCAGCAGGCGCCCCAGTGCGCCCGCCGCCCTCACCAGCTTCGGCGACAACTCCTCGAAGTGCGCACGGAAATCCCATCGACTGTCGAGGACGAGACCGAGGTATTTCATCCTCGACTCGACGGGAATCCGCACGCCCTCCACCGTGATGTGGGCCCCAGGCGGAGGCCCACACCGAGGACCGTGGAAACACACGGCCTCGGTCTTGTTGAGGGCCACCGTGAGGCCCAGTCGCCGAATCCTGCCCACCACCAGTCCGGTACCGAACGAGGCGAGCAGGGCGGACCTCTGGAATGTCCTGGCCGTCGCTGTCACCAACGTGTCGTCCGCGTAGCAGACGACAGCGACGCCCCGAAGGTTGGTACCACGGAGCACCCAGTCATAGCCGATGTTCCACAGGAGCGGGCCGAGAACCGACCCCTGCGGAACACCGCACGACACCGCTCTGCGATGCCACCCGTTGGCGCCCGGATACACCACGCACCTGTCAGACAAGTACGCGTGCACCAGACGCCGGAGATAGGGCGGCACCTCGTGGTACCGCAGTGCTTCTTCGATGCAGGCCCAGGGCATGGTGTTGAACGCGTTGGCGATGTCGAGAGACACCGCCACCACGACCCTACCCCGGGACACCGCACGCTCCGCTTGTGCCTTGACCCGCAGAATTGCGTGGACCGTCGACCGGCCCCGCCGGAACCCGAACTGGCAGTCCGCCAAGTCCGGGCCCGCGTCCTCCAAATGCTCGACGAGGCGCGCGTGAACTACGCGCTCAAAGAGCTTGCACACCTCGTCGAGCAACACGATGGGCCGGTAGGCCGACGGCGAGTCTGCGGGTCGCCCCTCCTTGCGGAGCAGGACAAGCTTGCCCGTCTTCCACCGCGACGGGAAGATGCCCTGCTCAAGGCACGCGGAGAAAAGGCCGCGGAGCCTCGTACCCAGCGACTCGACGGCCAGCACCCAGACACGACCGGGCACCCCGTCGAGCCCCGGGGCCGAGTTCTTGCTCCGCAGCCGAAGCACTGCCGCCTCTAGCTCTTGCGGCGAAACCTCCGGGATATCCCTTGCCGAAACCAACGACGATGACGCCGGTGGACGTGGCGCCATCGGTGGAGGAGTGAACTCCTCGGTGGCCGGAAACAAGGCCGCGACGACGTCCTCCAAAAGTTCGGTCCGGAGACTCTGTGTCAGTGGGGGCGCCCATGGGCGGAGTTTCCTCAACGCCACACGGTACGGACGCCCCCATGGATCTCTGTCCAGAGACCTCCGGAACTCTACGTTCGCCGCGGCCTTCGCTTGCGCGATGGCCACCCGCAGCGCTCTCTTCGCCTCTCTGTGGAGGTCGAGAAGGTGCCGCCCTTGCTCGTCGTCGCCGGGTCTACGTGTCCGACGACGACGGTGCCTGGCGAGTCGGCGGCGCGCGACCATGCAAGCCGCGCGCAGCTCTGTGAGCTCGGCCGACCACCAGTACACCTGGCGCTTCGCCGGGAGGCGGGTGACCCGGGGCATGGCCGCGTCGCAGACTCGCGACATCGCCACCCCGAACCATTCCGCCTCTTGCTCGACCCGCACCGGCCCATCCGGTACGGGGAGCCACGCCTGAATAATAGCGGCTTCCTTCGCGGCCTCCACATCGAGGCGCTTCGCGGCCCAACGTCGGCCGCCCGTGAATCGGGCAGTCGGACCACCACCGGACTGATGGGTGGAGACCTGGGAGGTCGAGACGCTGTACCGAATGTAGAGATGATCGGACAGCGTCTCTTCCTCGACCAAAACCCTCCAGTCCCGAACACGGCGGGCAAGGGCCGGGGTGGCGAACGTCACGTCCACCACCGAACCGCCGTTGTGCCGCACGCACGTGTTCTCCGACCCCCGATTCAGGACGACCAACCCGATGGAGATCGCCCATTCCTCCAGGGCCTCGCCCCGCGCGTCGGTCACCGACGAACCCCAAGCCAAAGATTTGGCGTTGAAGTCGCCGGCTACAAGCGCGGGGCGAGGCTGGCTGTCAAGCTGCACCAGGGCCCCCAGGCGCGCGAGAAAGCTCTCGAATTCCGCCTGGGACCTGTTGGGAGAGAAATAGACTCCTACTACCCACACCCCTCCCACCAAGACCGCCACGCATCCCGCACCCTTCGCTACTTTTTCGAAGGGCGGAGAGCCGGCGGCGCCCCGAGTGATTACGGCCACCGAGCCATCAAGGTCCCCTGCCCAGTCGTCGCAGGCAGGGACAGAGTATGGCTCGGCGACCACAGCCACGTGAATCGACCACTGCGCCAGGGATTGAACAAGCAACTGTTGTGCTCCGACGCAGTGGTTGATGTTCGCCTGGAGGAAATTAAGCTCCATCTAAGTATGGGCGATCTCCATCGCCTCAGGGCGGGACGGTTGCGGCCGCGTCGCAACCCCGGCTCCCACACCGCGTTGAGAACGGTGCGGGACCGAGGAGGCAGCGCAGGCCTTGCCGCCCACCCGATGGTCCGCGGGTTTTCCCGCATCCGCGCAGATTGCGCAGTGCGGGTCCGCGGAACACTCCCGGGCCTTATGGCCCGATTGACCGCAGCGGTAGCAGAGCCCGCTACGGTCGCACTCGCCGGTGCATTGCATCCTCACATGCCCCTTGCAGAGGCAGCGGAAGCAGCGAAGGGGCCGGGCTTCAAGCAGCCGCACCGCCGCCGCCACCCAGCCCACCAGGACACGCCCCGCCTTTACTACTTTCTCCGCTGCCTTCGCTGGGCAGCGGAGCCACACCGCACCCAGGCCCGAACGCTCGTCTCGGATCTCCCCGACCTTAACGTCGTCGGGGGAGCATTCGCCGAGACGGGCGATGGCTGCTGCGACTGCCTCGGAGGTGGCTGAAGCATCCAGCCCCGAGACGCGCAGCTCCGCAGTCTTCACGGGCCGGGAGACGCGAACGTCCTCCTCCGACCCGCGAAGGACCTCCCTCATCTTGGTACTGAGGGAGTCGGCCCTCGCCTCCGACTCAGGCCCGGGCACCTCAAACAAATACGCCCCGGTGGCTATCCGCCTCGACTTTAGCCCGGCTGCAATGCCAAGGCTGGCCAGGTCCACCTTCGTCTGGACCTCACGCAGGACTTGTGCGTAAGTGACTCCCCGCTTCAACGCCTCCGGCGTCACCGTGAGTGTCACGGCGGCTTTACGCGGGAGACGGAGCTGGGGAGCAGCCCTGCGCGGGGCCTGGACCGGCCGTTGGGCCGCCCGGGACTTCTTCTTGCCCCTCTTTGCCACCACAGTCCACGGTGTCTCCGTGGATGTGGCGGGTTGAAGGGGCGGGTGTGGCGTCTGCGACCGAAGCGGGGCGCGCTTTCTGTTGCCTCGCTTGCGCCCGCGGGACTCCCTAGAGGCGACCGGTGGCGGAGCCGTCGAGGCCGCGGTCGGCCGGGTATTTGGTGTCGCCGCAGGGGCAGCCGGCGCGGGGCGGCCAGTGGCCGCAGGGGCAGCTTTCCGCTTCCCCACTCCCAGAACCGGCCATGAGGCGGCCGGTATCCCCGCGACGGGTGGCTGCGGCTTCGGGGCAGTCTTGGCCCTAGCCCGGTCGGCAGCCAGCGGAGGGCGGAGAATCGGCTCCGGAGGCAGCCGCATGGCGATCGCCTCAAGTTTGGCGTCTACTTTCGCCATGTACACCTCCAGCAGCTGCCTTAGGACGTCCGCCCCCGGAGCGCCAGATGCCATCTCCGCCGCAGGCTGCCGCTGCGACCCGACCGTCGCCATCAGGTCCTCCAACATGCTGCCCTGTGTGGTGAGGGCCGCCTCCAACGCCGTCACTTTTTGGCGGAGATTGCGGTTCTCCGCCTCGACTCTGGCGAGCTCCGCAGAGGACGGCTCCTGAGCCAAAGCCAGCAGCTCCGACACGCTCTCATTGATGTCCCGAACATACGTTCCCTTGAGGTGTCGGGACGTGCGAGAGACGTGCTGGAGCCGCTTTGCCATCCTCATGAGGGCCTCGCTGCGGGTAACCGGCGGCGCCTCCTTTGGAGTTGGCTTTGACCAAGGATGCGCCTCCTTGGCCTTTCGCAGATCGGCCTCATCTGCTTCCATCGCTTCGGCCTCTGCGATGCGCTCCTGATCAAGGGCAGCCTCGAAAGCCGCCTGCGCCCTAATGACGGCGTCGTCATCTCCTCCCGTGCTCCGGGCTGGAGCCGGGGGTCTTCGCATCTGTTTTTTGGTGGCAGCACGGGAGTCCGTTTCCGCCGTACTGCCACCATCGCTCGCCCTCTGCCGCTTCTCCGCAGGACGCGGACCGCGCGGCCTTGTGCGGCTTCTCTTCGCGTGCGAAGAGTCGCTGCTCATCCCGGACTCCGAATCGAAGTCACGGGATGGCGCGTTCCTCTCCGCAGGCACTACCAATACTGAGGGTGCCCGACTGGACGCTTCAGGTGCATCCGAGTCTGGCAGCCTCTCCACTACCACCGAACAAGTTTGAATTTTTTGATTTAAAGGATTCATTTTTATTCCCACGAGTATGGGGGAAAGGAAGGTCCGCCCAGGCAGTGCCCCCTGTACCTGGGTAAGCCTAGCGTAACCCGCCAGAGGGTCGGCCGGTACTCTGGCGGGGGTCGCACTAGAGACTGAACTGCCCGTCAGCCATGCATCCCTTCGCGGTGCGCCGCCGTTTGGGATTCGGGGTACTTTTTATAGAGGCATCCTCCCTCGCGGTCCGGGCGGTTAAGCCAAGACCCTCGGTCCGGCAGGAGTGCGAGACATGACCACAAACCTCACAACCGGATTACGATATACGACGGCGACCGTGGGAGGGACACTCCCACAGCCCGCCCGGCGGCGGGGTAAGCGCACACCGGGCCCGCCGAAACCTCCGGGACAGAACCGGAGGGCGACCCAAATGCAGGGTCTCGCCTGCAACGACAGATAGAGGCGGCCGCCACAAAAGACAGCGACCGCCAAACTCCCTGCCCTCCCCGTCGGATATTCGCCGTCGGCCATGGTAGTTGCAAATCGCAACTACGATGACCCACGTTGCCCAGGGTGCACCACTTGGAGGTTCCCGACATAGCACCCCAACCTAACCTAACCTAACCTAACCTAACCTAACCTAACCTAACCTAACCTAACCAGTCGCAGCGCGAACGCCGCACCGCGCGCATCACTTTTAAGCCGCTCCGCGATCAAAAAATCGGAAAAATAGGTTTTATGTACAAAAGTAACAAGTGTGATACACCAAAACGTGCGGGCTGCGACCCCGGTTGTGACCCAAAAAGAATTTTTGAAATCGTGTGAAAGTTGGGAAAGTTATTGACAAAAAACAAATTGTGAAAAATTCCATCAGTGACAAAAGTGACTTTAACTCAGCGAAACGATCTGTAACGTACCATTTTCAAACTGCAGTTCGGTGCAGGACCCTCTAGTGCATCCCTGTGCCAAGTTTAAGAATTTTCCCATGAGTAGTTTCCTAGTTAAAAACCAGAAAAGTGCCAAAAACCGGTCAAATCAGTGAAATTTACAGTTTTTCCCCCATATCTCCCCAGAACGATCTGTTACCCCTACTTTTCTGACCCCACAACTGCAGCCCCACCTCAGGGCTACAAGGTTCTCAAAATCCCACCTTCCTATCTTCAAGAACTTTCACATGAGCGGTGCTTTCATCCCGGAAATCAAACATCCGACTTTGGAGGGCTCCCCTGCTTCTGAGAGTGGGAATTTGGACTTGCTGGTTGTGCTGGCAGTTGCTCCAACTCTTCCCGCATCCGACGACACCTGGATCTCCACAATCGGACCACGGCAAGTTCTCCAAAAGTGACAGGACACTAAGCAAGGTTTGTGCGCCATATTCAATCAGTGCTAACTCGGGGACCTTTGACCTTAAACACCTGGAACCAAGCTGGAAGACATTTTTTGGATACCCCCAAGGTGCCCACCGAAAATCACCCTGATCGGCTGAAGAACAGAAAAGCTGATTCTGGAAATTCTTCTAAAAGGTCATATCTTCAAGGTCTATGGATACGAAGTCTGTCTAGGACAAAAATTAGATAGAGGATCACTCCCCGCATCTCCTGACACCACTCCCATCAAAATCCGTCCAGAAACAGCGATTTGAGCGAGGGTTAAACTTATTTCATAGAAAGTTATAAAACAGTAAATTAGCTCCATTTTAAATTCTTATTCATAGTATAATATATAACTTCAACTTTAAAATTGGGAAATTGTAAATTTTAAAAATCAGTATTCATAATATATATTTAATTTACTTTTAAAACTTAATATTTATTTACTTGGTCATTGGTCACTTACTTCAGGCCAATGAATATTTATCTATCACTCTATTGGTAAACTCAGTCCAACCCATTTTATTTATCTCTCATCTCATTGGCCCTCCGCCAAACTAGACTCCGCCCACTTTGTGTAAACCCCACCCACTTTACCCCTAAACTCCGCCCACTTTTGTTGGCTCCTCCCACTTTTTCCGTTTTAGCCCCGCCCATTCCAAGTTAAGTCCCGCCCCCTTTTACTTTGGCCCCGCCCACTTTTTCCCGAACTTAGCCATTTCAGTCTCCTCTACCCCCCGCTGCCCTTCTCACCAAACCCCTCCCAAACGTCACCCCACGAAACCTTCCCCCCTCCCCCCCCCCTCCCCTCACTCTTACCTCACCCCCGCTAATCCTATCTCCGCCGTTTCCGGTCCTAGACCCCCTGAGTTTGGGTTCGTTAGAACCGGCTCGGGAAGGCCTAGCGATTGGCCCCGGCGGAATCCCGGAATTCCCCCCACATTCCCTTCCCCACCCCCCCAAACCCTATCTCCGCCGATACCGGTCCTAGACCCCCCGAGTTTGGGTTCGTTAGAACCGGCTCGGGAAGGCCTAGCGATTGGCCCCGGTGGAATCCCGGAAATCCCCCCATATTCCCTTCCTCACCCCCCCAAATCCTATCTCCGCCGCTACCGGTCCTAGACCCCCTGAGTTTGGGCTCGTTAGAACCGGCTCGGGTAGGCCTAGCGATCGGCATCGGCAGAATTCCCAAATTCCCCCCCCACCTCCCCTCCTAACCTGAATAACCTTACCGACACTCAACATATGCCCAAAAATGGACGAGTCGCATTACCCTGATGACTTCCCATTTATTGAAATACCCTTCTCACACCTTGAAGAGGATATATACCCCATAGACAGGGAAAAACTTGGAGATACACTTGAAACATATGGCCAAATGCTGCGACAAGTAGTCAGCGAAAAAAACGCGAAAAAGGAGGGCAAGCAACTCATACGCTGCATTGCGGCACAAATCGAATCATTAGGAGCCTCCCTCATCAATGATATAGATATTCCTCAAGTAATCACTAATAACGACCCCCCGACAGCAGATCAAGGAAACAATGGCAGTAATAACGACCTCAAAAGTGACATCCTTCAATGCGTTCAGAAAGAACTAGCGAATCATCTCACCGCCGTCAATAGTATCAAGGAAGAAATAGTTGCGCTGCAGAGGGAGCAGGTGAAATCCACCTACGCTGCAGTCGCCTCTGCCACCGCATCTGCCATCGCCCCCACCACTGTGGGTCGCCCAACCCCCTACAAAACCGCACGAACTAGAGACGCACCACGCTCCTCCCCCCCCATATCACGACCTGCCATTATTGTGACCCCTACCACCGAAGCCAAGACAAAGGAAGAATCAATCATAGCATTTAAGAAAGCAATTTCCTTCCGCGACGCCAAGTATGCACCGACCAAGGTCCAAACCATCTCCAAGGGGAAACTAAGGGTGGAGTTCGACTCAACGGAGCAGCGGGACGATGCCCTCAATCGCCTGCGGACGGCCAAGAGCGTGAGCGCCGAACCCGCTCGCCGGCTCCTACCAATGGTGATCTTGAAGGGCGTGACCTGCGACATCCCAGCTGAGGAACTCCCCTCAATCATCCGGAACCAAAACCCTGACATCATCATGGACGATTCTGACCTCTGTCTCCGCTTCAAGAGGAACAACCGCAACCCTGCACTTTATAACGCAGTACTCACAGCGTGCCCGAGCACATGGCGCCGGATCACGGAGGCGGGGCGAATCTGCGTGGACCACCACCACCAGCGGGTTCATGTCGAGGACTTCTCCCCATTCCTCCAGTGCTTCCGGTGCCTGCAATTCGGGCACACTAAGGCGAAATGCAACTCGACCAACACAGCCTGTGCCCACTGCGCCTCTCTGGAACACACCGTCGACAGCTGCCCCAACAAAGAAAAACTAGAGAAACCTAAATGTCTAAATTGTATAAACCACAATACCAGGTTCGGCTCCAAGATCGACGTGAACCACAAAGCAACCGCACCAACATGCCCGCGCCTCAAATCAATGAGGGAGAGGATAGGGCAGAGGGTTGATTACGGCCCCCTGCCTGGTCCCCTCCGGACATAAACATAATAAATACCCCCACGCCCACCACTTGCGTCGGCTCTTGGAGCCGAAATCCTGGAAACAGCACAATTTGTCTACCATTTAGCCTATAAGTCTGATCATTGTTAATTGTCTATCGAATCATGCGTCTATGTTTATTTCATTCTTTTACATTGTATACTTTTCTTTTATTTTCTCATTTTTATATAATTGTTTTACAAAACTTCTACTGTGTATACCATTAACATGTGTTTCGCACCAATTGGATGCAAAATTGTAATTAACCCATAACTATTCTCTTTGTAACTATATATACTTTATAATATTTTTATTTTATACTACTGTAATAAAGAACCACAATTCTGAATAATACTATGCGACCTCACACACAACTCACTACACTTACTCACACCAACCACTCCCCTACTGTACCAGGGGGGCCGACGAGGGGCGGATGGAAGGATTGCTATGCGGAAGTCCTGCCCCTCCGGAAGATCCCCCTACACCTACACTATTGCCGACAGGGGGCGGGTCATCGTATCAAATCGCGAGACCTTACCCCTCTGTCGGCATACCCCACCCCACGCAAACACACATTACACTTAACAGCGAAATATATACACTCTCCTACAGCGATACACAGGCAGAAAAAAAAAAAAAAAAAAAAAAAAAAAAAAAAAAAAAAAAAAAAAAAAACCTTTTTTTTTTTTTTTTTTTTTTTTTTTTTTTTTTTTTTTTTTTTTTTTTTTTCTCGCGGGGAAAATCCCTTTACGGACCATCCCACCCCCTGAGGGGTGAGGGTGTGTCGGACTCACCGGCGCCTTCCGAGCCCAGCGAGATGTTGTGCCGCCCGTGGATGTGGACGGGCGGCCGCTGGGTCGGGTCCCTACCGTGATTCTATGCGCCGAAATACCGACTAAAAACCCCGCGTCGGCCACCATCGGTGCACTTCAGAGACGGCCCCGGGATACCGTTGATACAGAGCGCGCCGGGACCGCCTCTATGTGCACTGCCGCTGAAGCGACGCGGCATGAGACGCGTGTTGCGTCACGTCTCGGGGGCCGCCAAGGTAGGGACGGCGGCCCCGCGTGGCCTCCCCGGCGCCGGGTTAGGTGACATCCCGGCGCCTCCTTCGTCTTCTGTGGCGGCGAGCGGGATCGGTCTGCTCCCGATCCCGCTCGGCGCTCTCCTTCTGCGACATGACACATTCGCAGAAGGAGAGCATGGCTCGCCACGACCTCTTACTGCCGACCATGGCGGCGACCACGGCCGGCAGCGAGAGGTCTCTTCCTACGACCGCGACGAGAGCGCTGCGCTCCTCGTCCCAGGCTGGGCACTCTTCAAGCGTGTGCTGGGCCGTGTCCTCACGGCAGTTGCCACAATGGTGGCACACGGCGGACTCCTCAGCTCCGGCTATGCGACACAGGTACGCACCGAAGCAGCCGTGCCCGGTGAGCACCTGCGTCAGCCGGAATGTCGGCGCACCGTGGCGCCTGTCCAGCCACTGCTCGAGGACAGGTCGCACTGCCGCGACGGTCCTCACGCCAGCACTCGGGCTCTCCAGCCTGGAACGCCACTCCTCCACGGCGGTCCTGCGGAGGGAGGCCAACATGGCCTCAACCTCTCTGGGGACCAGCCTCTGCCCACGCCCGGACGCCTCCTCTCGTCGGAAGAAAGCCGACGAGAGGGTCTTTGCGTCCAGCACCCAGGGCAGAGTTCCCGCCAATACGCAGGCCGCCTCATGCGAGACCGTGCGGTAGCCCCTGATAATCCGCTGCGCCACCATGCGCTGCGGACGATGCAGCAGGCGGACGCAGCGATCGCCCAGGGACTCGGCCCAAACGGGACACCCGTAGAGGGCCATGGACCGCACGACTCCAGCATACAAGTTTCGGCAAGGGATGCCAGGACCATCAGTGTTGGGCAGCAGGCGCCCCAGTGCGCCCGCCGCCCTCACCAGCTTCGGCGACAACTCCTCGAAGTGCGCACGGAAATCCCATCGACTGTCGAGGACGAGACCGAGGTATTTCATCCTCGACTCGACGGGAATCCGCACGCCCTCCACCGTGATGTGGGCCCCAGGCGGAGGCCCACACCGAGGACCGTGGAAACACACGGCCTCGGTCTTGTTGAGGGCCACCGTGAGGCCCAGTCGCCGAATCCTGCCCACCACCAGTCCGGTACCGAACGAGGCGAGCAGGGCGGACCTCTGGAATGTCCTGGCCGTCGCTGTCACCAACGTGTCGTCCGCGTAGCAGACGACAGCGACGCCCCGAAGGTTGGTACCACGGAGCACCCAGTCATAGCCGATGTTCCACAGGAGCGGGCCGAGAACCGACCCCTGCGGAACACCGCACGACACCGCTCTGCGATGCCACCCGTTGGCGCCCGGATACACCACGCACCTGTCAGACAAGTACGCGTGCACCAGACGCCGGAGATAGGGCGGCACCTCGTGGTACCGCAGTGCTTCTTCAATGCAGGCCCAGGGCATGGTGTTGAACGCGTTGGCGATGTCGAGAGACACCGCCACCACGACCCTACCCCGGGACACCGCACGCTCCGCTTGTGCCTTGACCCGCAGAATCGCGTGCACTGTCGACCGGCCCCGCCGGAACCCGAACTGGCAGTCCGCCAAGTCCGGGCCCGTGTCCTCCAAATGCTCGACGAGGCGCGCGTGGACTATGCGCTCAAAGAGCTTGCACACCTCGTCGAGCAACACGATGGGCCGGTAGGCCGACGGCGAGTCTGCAGGTCGCCCCTCCTTGCGGAGCAGGACAAGCTTGCCCGTCTTCCACAGCGACGGGAAGATGCCCTGCTCAAGGCACGCGGAGAAAAGGCCGCGGAGCCTCGTACCCAGCGACTCGACGGCCAGCACCCAGACACGACCGGGCACCCCGTCGAGCCCCGGGGCCGAGTTCTTGCTCCGCAGCCGAAGCACTGCCGCCTCTAGCTCTTGCGGCGAAACCTCCGGGATATCCCTTGCCGAAACCAACGACGATGACGCCGGTGGACGTGGCGCCATCGGTGGAGGAGTGAACTCCTCGGTGGCCGGAAACAAGGCCGCGACGACGTCCTCCAAAAGTTCGGTCCGGAGACTCTGTGTCAGTGGGGGCGCCCATGGGCGGAGTTTCCTCAACGCCACACGGTACGGACGCCCCCATGGATCTCTGTCCAGAGACCTCCGGAACTCTACGTTCGCCGCGGCCTTCGCTTGCGTGATGGCCACCCGCAGCGCTCTCTTCGCCTCTCTGTGGAGGTCGAGAAGGTGCCGCCCTTGCTCGTCGTCGCCGGGTCTACGTGTCCGACGACGACGGTGCCTGGCGAGTCGGCGGCGCGCGACCTGGCAGGACGCACGCAGCTCAGTGAGCTCGGCCGACCACCAGTACACCTGGCGCTTCGCCGGGAGGCGGGTGACCCGGGGCATGGCCGCGTCGCAGACTCGCGACATCGCCACCCCGAACCATTCCGCCTCTTGCTCGACCCGCACCGGCCCATCCGGTACGGGGAGCCACGCCTGAATAATAGCGGCTTCCTTCGCGGCCTCCACATCGAGGCGCTTCGCGGCCCAACGTCGGCCACCCGTGAATCGGGCAGTCGGACCACCACCGGACTGATGGGTGGAGACCTGGGAGGTCGAGACGCTGTACCGAATGTAGAGATGATCGGACAGCGTCTCTTCCTCGACCAAAACCCTCCAGTCCCGAACACGGCGGGCAAGGGCCGGGGTGGCGAACGTCACGTCCACCACCGAACCGCCGTTGTGCCGCACGCACGTGTTCTCCGACCCCCGATTCAGGACGACCAACCCGATGGAGATCGCCCATTCCTCCAGGGCCTCGCCCCGCGCGTCGGTCACCGACGAACCCCAAGCCAAGGATTTGGCGTTGAAGTCGCCGGCTACAAGCACGGGGCGAGGCTGGCTGTCAAGCTGCACCAGGGCCCCCAGGCGCGCGAGAAAGCTCTCGAATTCCGCCTGGGACCTGTTGGGAGAGAAATAGACTCCTACTACCCACACCCCTCCCACCAAGACCGCCACGCATCCCGCACCCTTCGCTACTTTTTCGAAGGGCGGAGAGCCGGCGGCGCCCCGAGTGATTACGGCCACCGAGCCATCAAGGTCCCCTGCCCAGTCGTCGCAGGCAGGGACAGAGTATGGCTCGGCGACCACAGCCACGTGAATCGACCACTGCGCCAGGGATTGAACAAGCAACTGTTGTGCTCCGACGCAGTGGTTGATGTTCGCCTGGAGGAAATTAAGCTCCATCTAAGTATGGGCGATCTCCATCGCCTCAGGGCGGGACGGTTGCGGCCGCGTCGCAACCCCGGCTCCCACACCGCGTTGAGAACGGTGCGGGACCGAGGAGGCAGCGCAGGCCTTGCCGCCCACCCGGTGGTCCGCGGGTTTGCCAGCATCCGCGCAGATTGCGCAGTGCGGGTCCGCGGAACACTCCCGGGCCTTATGGCCCGATTGACCGCAGCGGTAGCAGAGCCCGCTACGGTCGCACTCGCCGGTGCATTGAACCCGCACATGCCCCTTACAGAGGCAGCGGAAGCAGCGAAGGGGCCGGGCCTCGAGCAGCCGCACTGCCGCCGCCACCCAGCCCACCAGGACACGCCCCGCCTTCACAGTTTTCTCCGCTGCCTTCGCTGGGCAGCGGAGCCACACCGCACCCAGGCCCGAACGCTCGTCTCGAATCTCCCCGACCTTAACGTCGTCGGGGGAGCATTCGCCGAGACGGGCGATGGCCGCTGCGACTGTCTCGGAGGTGGCTGAAGCGTCCAGCCCCGAGACGCGCAGTTCCGCAGTCTTCACGGGCCGGGAGACGCGAACGTCCTCCTCCGACCCGCGAAGGACCTCCCTCATTTTGGTACTGAGGGAGTCGGCCTTCGCCTCCGACTCAGGCCCGGGCACCTCAAAGAGGTACGCCCCGGTGGCTATCCGCCTTGACTTAAGCCCGGCTGCGATGCCAAGGCTGGCCAGGTCCACCTTCGTCTGGACCTCACGCAGGACTTGTGCGTACGTCACTCCCCGCTTCAACGCCTCCGGCGTCACCGTGAGCGTCACGGCGGCCTTTCGCGGGAGGCGGAGCTGGGGAGCAGCCCTGCGTGAGGCCTGGACCGGCTGTTGGGCCGCCCGGGACTTCTTCTTGCCCCTCTTTGCCACCACAGTCCACGGAGTCTCCGTGGATGTGGCGGGTTGAAGGGGCGGGTGTGGCGTCTGCGACCGAGGCGGGGCGTGCTTTCGGTTGCCGCGCTTGCGCCCGCGGGACTCCCGAGAGGCGACTGGCGGCGGAGCCGTCGAAGCCGCGGTCGGCCGGGTTGTTGCGGGGCGGCGAGCCACCGCAGGGGCAGCTGGTGCGGGGCGGCCAACTGCCGCAGGGGCAGCTTTCTGCTTCCCCGCTCCTAGAGCCGGCCATGAGGCGGCCGGTATCCCCGCGACGGGTGGCTGCGGCTTCGGGGCTGCCTTGGCTCTTGCCCGGTCGGCAGCCAACGGAGGGCGGAGAATCGGCTCCGGAGGCAGCCGCATGGCGATCGCCTCTAGTTTGGCGTCCACTTTCGCCATGTGCACCTCCAGCAGCCGCCCCAGGACGTCCGCCCCCGGAGCGCCGGATGCTACCTCAGCCGCAGGCTGCCGCTGCAACCCGACCGTCGCCATCAGGTCTTCTAACATTCTGCCCTGCGTGGTGAGGGCAGCCTCCAACGCCGTCACCTTCTGGCGGAGGTCGCGGTTCTCCGCCTCGACCCTGGCGAGCTCCGCAGAGGATGGCTCTTGCGCCAACGCCAGCAGCTCCGATACGCTCTCATTGATGTCCCAACCTAACCTAACCTAACCTAACCTAACCTAACCACTTATACAAATCAGTAGACTAATTATCGTGAACCCTTTACACTCACGTAATTATACATTGTGACGGAACCCCTATACCAGGAAAAAGGATGCCCAGTTTCCACACCCCCCAAAAGAAACCTTCCCCTTCCTATCAAAGGAATGAAGCTAACACCGAAGCCCCAGAGAGGGCTGGTCCCTTGTGTAGCCAAACGGTGGCTCAGGCGAGACGCAGCATCGAGTCTCGGCTTGACGGAGCGTCGGAGGTCGGAGATACAGTGGCGGCATTGAGAACCAGCCAAAAAACTAGGAGTATTGCAACTACATCTGCAACTGATGCAGCCCCTGCGGAAAGGAGATGCACTTCCCAGAAGTCGCCAGTCCCCGGAACCTCAAGTGGACGGGACTCGCCCAAAAAAGCGGGTCCAGTCTACACGAGTAGGACGGCGGAGGCGAAGGCATGCCTCCTTAAGGCGAAGCTCCAGATTAATTACAGTAGGAACCTAAAAACAGATATTAAGCTGGATGTTATCGAAGCCACGGAGAGGCTATTCAGGTTGGTTAAGGAGGCGGAAGCAGGAACGCCCTATAAAGAAGGAGAGACGAATAAAGAAATAGGAAAGAAGATAGGCAAAAATGTAGAGGAAAAAGTAAAAGAAGACGAGATAACAGATAGGGAAAAGCTAGAACAGGAATTAGTGAGGAAACTGGAGGAGCATGGAAAACTGCTACAAGAAAGTAAACAGGAAATGGAGAGAATGAAGGAAGAGATCAGAAACTGTAAAGATGAAATGGTAGCTCAGAGGACGTATGCGAGTGTAGCAGCAGGTCCACAACAGGGCAAAGTACCGAATGTGACAACGGCGATGCACTCCATCGTTATAACATCAAGAGACGAAAACGAAACGGGAGATGAGGTAGTTGAGAGATTTAGAAAAGTAGTAAATGCGACAGAAGAAGGAATTAGGATTGATAAAATTCGTAAAGCTAAAGAAAGGAAAGTTATTGTAGGATGTCAGGATAGGGACCAACTAGAAAAAATTAAGGACAGAATAGGAAAGTCAGGTGATAGTTTAAGGGCTGAGGAGATTAAAAATAAAAAAATGTGTGTGTATTAGTGTACACACGTAAGAAGTGAAACTTCTTTATGACATCATTTTTCGAAAAATGATCTACTATTTACAAATTTACAGAATTGGTAAAATAAAGCTAAATTAAATAAAGTTTAAGTTTAGGAGGGGGGAAATTTTTGAGGGAATTTGGGATTTCTATCGGGGCCAATTTGTAGCCCTCACCGAGACGGTTCCGAGGATACCAAGCTCGGTGGGTCCACGACCTTAGGTTAGGTTTTGTGGGGAGGCTATTGGGCACCTTAAAATATTTTTGGGTGGGGAAAGTTGTGGAGGGGGAATTCGGGAATTCTGTTGGGGCAGGATTGTAGCCCTCACCGAGCCGGTTCCAATGAACCCAAGGTCGGTGGGTCTACGATGGATAATGCCGGAGATATGAGTAGGGGGGGTGAGGTAAATTTTTTAGGGTGGGGGTAAGCGGGGGGGGGGGGTTTCGTGGGGAGGCTATTGGGCACTGTTTTGGATTTAGGGTGGGGGAAGGCCAGAGGGGGGGTAAGGATCAAATTACAAAAAAGTGGGTGGGACTTAAAATTTTGGGTGGGGCTTGGAAACGGTTGGGGGTGTGGCTTACTGAAGTGGGTACTAATTTACTAAATAAAAAAAGATGGCGCGTAACGGAAGAATGTGACGCGTAACGAAAAAATTTTTCCAACCCCGATAAAGAAGTTTCACTTCAATAAAGACCCACTCATCATCCTCAAAGATGTACTGAGCTGCCATAAAGACGAGGAACTTGTCAATGCGATAAGAAACCAGAATAAAGGACTGATGGAGAAAATAGGAAAAGAAGAAAACAGGATAGAGGTAAGATACAGGAGACGAGCGCGCAATCCCCTGATGACGCATATCATTCTGCGAGTTTCACCGCAACTTTGGCAGCGATTTATAGAGGCTGGAGCGTTGCACATAGATGTCCAGAGAGTCCGGGTAGAAGACCAGTCTCCCTTGGTCCAATGCTCAAGGTGCTTGGGCTACGGCCATGGGCGGCGGTTCTGCCAGGCCTCTCTGGACGTGTGCAGTCACTGTGCCGGACCGCATCTGAGGGCGGAGTGCCCGGAGTGGATGGCAGCTGTAGCACCTACATGCTGCAACTGCCAAAAGGCGAAAATCGCCGACACCGTGCACAACGCCTTCAGTCGGGACTGCCCAGTGAGGATGAGATGGGACGCGCTGGCCCGCTCAGCCATAGCGTACTGCTGAGGTGATCCCCGTAATCCCCGGCCAGACTATGCCCGACCCCGACCCCGGCGTAAGGCCATACTTGGTCGCACAGGCCAACCTCCAAAGGAAGGCCCTGGCAACGCAAGAACTCATGCTTCTGGCAGCAGAGCGGGGACTTGCGTTTGCCTTAATCCAGGAGCCATACGTCGGGGGAGCCGGCCGCGTGAAGCAATACGGGACCACCAGGATCTTCCAGTGCGCGGAGCGGATCGAAGGGCCTGTCAAGGCAGCCATTGCAATCTTCGATGAAGGAGTGGATGCCTTGATATGCCCAGAATTCACCACAACAAATATTGTTGTGGTGAACATCCGCACCAGCGCCTGGGAGGTCGTGCTGGTCTCGTGCTACTTCGAACCGGACCGGCCTGTAGCGGGGTACTTGGACCAGCTCAGGGCTATAGTCCAGAAGTACGGTCCGGGGCGCCTGCTAATAGGAGGGGACACCAATGCGAAGAGCCTGTGGTGGAGTCAAGAGGTCGACGGAAGAGGGGAGGAGGTGTCCGGCTGGCTGGATGAGGCCGGGCTCCATGTGCTGAACGAAGGCAATACGCCAACGTTCTTCACTGTCAGAGGAGATAGGGCGTACTCCAGCCAGGTGGACATCACCGCCTGTTCGGTCGACCTCTTGGGCAAAATTCAGAATTGGCATGTCGAGGAGGACCTGACGAGCTCGGACCATAATACAATTATATTTAAAATGGTACAACACAAAGGAGACGTTATTAAAATTGAAAGGACAACACGAAAATTTAACACAAAAAAGGCGGATTGGGAAAAATTTGGAAAAGAGTTAAAGAAATTAATAAATGAACATAAAATCACTAAACTAAACATAGATAAAATAGAGAATAAACAGGATTTAGAATATAAAATAGAAAAATATACAAATATAATAATTGAAACATGTGAAAAAATAATACCTAAGAAAAGGGGAAATAAAAAATTTACCATACCCTGGTGGTCCAAAGAGCTCGAAGGGTCCAGACTCGACATGATGCGGAAGAAACGCAGAATCAGGTGGTGTGCGCCTATAAGAAAAGAAAGAGTGATACGGGAATATAAAGAGGCCAAAGAAAGGTATGAGAGAGAAGCTAAGGAGGCGCAGGTTAAAAGTTGGGTAGAGTTTTGTGGGAAGCAGGATAAAGAAGGAGTATGGGATGGGGTATATCGGGCACTGGGCAGGTTGACTAAGCGGCATGAGGATCAGCCCCTCGTCAGGGACGGGAAGATCCTGGGATCGGAGGAGTCTGCAAGGTTCCTAGCCGACACCTTCTACCCGGACGACCCTGACGAGGAAGACAACGGGGACCACCGGCGCGTCAGGGAGCTGGCTGAGCGCGTGAATGAGAGGGTCCATGGTGAGGTACATGACCCTCCTTTCACGATGCGCGAGCTCCGTGTCGCGCTGGCGGGTTTTAACCCCCGGAAAGCGCCCGGCGCGGACGGCCTGACCTCCGATATCTGTGCGCAGTCGATCGGCCAGGATCCGGCAACCTTCCTATCGCTGGCAAACAAGTGCCTAGAATTGGCCTGCTTTCCAAGAATTTGGAAACAGGCCACGGTCGCTGTGCTTCGGAAACCGGGTAAGGAAGACTACACGGTTCCGAAAGCGCATCGACCTATAGGACTTTTGCCAGTGATGGGAAAGGTGTTGGAAAAGATGTTGGTGGGTAGGCTCAAGTGGCACCTCCTGCCTAGGATGAGCCACCGCCAGTACGGCTTTATGCCACAAAGGGGCACCGAGGACTCCCTCTATGTCCTAATGGAACATATTAGAGCGATGCTTCTAAAGAAGCGCGTCGTAATAATGATCTCGTTGGACATAGAGGGAGCCTTCGATAGCGCCTGGTGGCCAGCGCTTAAAGTACGGCTGGCGGAAGAGCAATGCCCACCTAACATCAGACGGCTGGTCGACAGCTACCTGGACGATCGGATGGTCAGAGTTCGTTACGCCGGCGCAGAAGCTGCAAAACGAACTGTTAAGGGATGTGTCCAGGGGTCAATCGGTGGTCCAATCCTGTGGAACCTCCTCCTCGATCCCCTGTTAAAGGGGCTAGAGCACCGAGGCGACTATTGTCAGGCTTTTGCTGACGATGTCGTCTTGGTGTTTGACGGGGGTTCCACGGGAGAGGCACAGAAGCAGGCCAATGCGGCGCTAGCCTATGTTCGGGATTGGGGTATCAGAAATAAACTTAAGTTTGCGCCGCATAAAACCCAGGCAATGGTCATTACCAGAAAATTAAAGTATGATACCCCAATCCTGCACATGGGAGGCGTCGACATTGGCCTGTCTACTGAAATAAAACTTCTGGGGCTGACGATTGACCGCGGACTCACCTTTAACAGCCACGTTAAGCAGGCTTGCAAAAAGGCTGTTAACATCTACCAAATGCTCGCGAGGTCAGCCAAAGTCCAGTGGGGGTTGGGACCGGAGGTGATCAGGGCGATCTACACGGCGGCGGTTGAGCCCGTAATCCTCTACGCAAGTAGTGCGTGGGCTCCCGCCAGCCGTAAACTGGGGGTGAGGAAGCAGCTCGGAGCAATCCAGCGAAGCTTTGCTCAAAAGCTGACGAAGGCGTACAGGACCGCCTCCCTTAATTCAACCCTACTACTGGCGGGAGTACTACCTCTTGACATAAGGGTGCGCGAAACCGCACTCCTCTTCGAGGCCAAGAGGGGGTACTCCCGGCAGGTGGTGGGTGATCGTGAGGTAGAGGCGCCGGTGCCCTTCGTCAAGCTGGATCATCCCGCGGATCTGGGGGGAGGGTCGTTCCAATGCGTGGTGGACGGGGCAGAACTGGCTGAGCACGTTGGTGAAGGTCTCAGCATCTTCACCGACGGCAGCAAGATTGATGGGAAAGTCGGAGCGGCGCTATCCATATGGAATGGCACCGCCGAGACGAGTACCAGAAAATTGCGACTAGAGCCGTACTGTTCTGTCTACCAGGCGGAGCTTCTCGCTCTCCAGAAAGCCGTAGAGGAGGCGGTCCGCAGCAAGCTTCCTACGTGCAGCATCTTCAGCGATGCCAGATCCGCCCTCGAAGTCGTTACCAAGGGTGACTCCCTCCACCCCATAGCGTTTGAAATTAACAAAAAGTTAAAAGAAGCCGACAAACGCACCCAGAAAATAAAACTTTTCTGGGTGAAGGCACACGTGGGGTTGGAGGGAAATGAGAGGGCGGATGTGCTTGCTAAGGATGCTGCACAACACCTTAAGACCCGTGCGCACTACGACAAATGTCCGGTTTCATTCGTCAAAAGACAGATCCGGAAGGAGTCCGTTGACGAGTGGAGCCGGAGATACGCGGACGGAGAGACCGCTTCGGTAACGAAGTTGTTCTTTCCGGACGCAGTCGTGGCGCACAGGGTCGTCAGGCGGATCGCCCTGGACCAGCTGCTGACGCAGGTATTCACCGGGCACGGCGGGTTCTCCGAGTACTTGCATCGTTTCAAGTGCAAGGAGAGTCCGGCGTGTCTGTGTGACCCTGATGTCAGCGAGACGGTCCCACATCTCTTGCTCGATTGCCCCATTCATAATATGGATAGGTATAACCTAGAATGTAAAATAAATTATAAGTTGGATCGAGACAATATAAGTCAGATTATATTGGACGAAAATGTAAGAGGACTTTTTAAAATATTGTAGAAAAATAGTTCAGAAAGTGACAAGTAAAAATAAGTAACAATTAGAATTACTATAAATATAATTGTATTATATAATATAAGTAATTTAGAAGTTAGATGTCCTATAATATGTATAAGTAAATTAATAAATAAGAACCAAAAAGATAAGCACAAACCTGCAATAAGATAAAAATATAAAATAAAAATAAACGAAACCCAAAAAAAAAAAAAAATTAAAAATATATATATAAAAAAAAAAAAAAAAGATATACTTAATGAAAAAAAAAGAAAAGAAATAAAACAAGAAAAAAAAAAAAAAAAAAAAAAAGATAATTTAAGAAATAATAATAAAATAAGTAGTAAATAAGTAGAATAAAATAGAGATATGTATAGATGTATAGATATAAGGAAATGTAACATAAGATAACTAGATAAGCAGATAAATATACCATACTTAAGATAAGAAAAAAAATGTAAAGTAATAATAAACCAAAAAGATAAATAAAAACCCTTGTCCTGGATAGGGGGTGACAGGGTGAGACGAAGAGTCCACCATTAAAAAAAAAAAAAAAAAAAAAAAAAACCTAACCTAACCTAACCTAACCTAACCTAACCTAACCGTCGTCGCAAGCCACCCGCAGCCACGAGCGCATCGTTTTTCCCCCGCTCCGCAAGTTTTAAAGTGTTAAAATCGGAAAGTGGTGGAAAAAGTTCTCGAAAGTTCGCGAAAGTTTGCACAGCTTACCACCCCAGTGCAAGTGTTGCCGTGTGTAAAAATCGCGAGCTTAAAGCCGAAAACCGCGCTTTTCCGGGACGTTTAGTGTTTTCACTAAATTATAAAAAGTGAAAGTTGAGTGCGCTGCCAAAAGTAGATCGACGACGTAGTGTTTTTCCGGTGCAGTAGTGAAGATCTCAGTGGAGACCAGTGTCTGATCCAAGTTTTGGATTTTTCTCGTGTGTAGTTCTGGTGATATTACCAAAAATAGGTTTTCGTCACGCGGCAGAGAAGCCGAAGGAGACTTCCTTGACGGAAGGGCTACACACCATCAGGCAGGGGAGAACTTCCCTTACCTGGTCATCCATTCAGAAACAATTTTGAACGTGAGTTGTGACAGCTATTTACATCTTGGTGGTTGAAAAATTTTGGTCACTTTTCAGAACCTTGTAGGAGCCGAAAACGATCTGTGACCCCTTAACATTTTTGTTAGACCTGAAGGGGCTGTTCATCAGGTATACTGGTGAGTAAAAATTTTTTGAATCCACCAGTATTTCGGTTTTTTGCAGGGCGAAAACCAACCAAGAGTAACTTTCAAGGCTACGTCGCAACTGCGTAATTGTTTGTACTGTGCCGGAATTGTAACACTGTGTGTGACTCCGTGTTCCACTGTGCGTAGTAGCGAGTGCTGCGTAGTGGAGGTTTCCATGCTTGGTAGACAATAACAAGTGAGTCACCGCACGGCTTGCAGTCGGTGGATTTCGAGTAAACAACACCTACTCTCGAATAGACGGTTCTGGAAGTCTCTCTACAACTACCAGAGCCGACTCCACCTGACCCCTCGGTGACGTCACATTGTCGACGAGCGTGGACCCCGAAGGCCGAGCAGCTCCGAAGCCCAGTCTCCTTCCCGACCGATCTCCTTCCCTTTCCCCGACCCCGACCAAAACTCCCCCCCCCCCAAAATTTTTACCCCCCCCCCCCCCCCCGCCCTCACCCCCTCGGAGGTGAAGATTCCCCCCCACTTCCCCGCAAATTTTTTGCTTCACCCCCTCCCGTCCTAACTTCCTCAGTATTGGGCTTGGAGACCCGTTTTAGGGTTTAAACTGTAGGTCTCTTCAAGGCCTACAATCCCTGCCCGGCAGAAGTCTCGAGTTGTATCCGGTTACCTTTTTGGAAATTTTTGGTCTCAAAAAACTTTATTAAAATTTTATAATAAATTCAAAATTATACCCATTTAGTAGGGTTTTAACCGGTGCGACTCCGCACACTTCGCCCCGCACAGGTATCTGGAACACAAACATTTTAGACTAATTTATTTTAAAATTTTAAACATTGACATAGGTTAAGTAGTTTTAAGTTAGTTTTAGGACCTTTCCCCTGTGGGGAATTTTAAAATTTTAAAATTTTGTTTTACTCAGCTTGCAGGCCACATACACCTGCAAGCTTAAAGTTTTATAAACTGACGCGTCCCTCTGGTACATCCGACAACAAAATTAATATTAGAATCACCGTGACTCGTTACTGCTTGGGAAATCTGTGTGTATACATTTGAGGGCTATTTACACCCTCAAGTGTTAACCTTGTCCTGTCGATAAGAAATCCTCGTACGAAATCCTCAGCACCCAAAATGTTCGGGTTCAGAACTCCCGCAAAGGAGATGGAACCCCGAGCAGTCCGCCGCAGCGCAACGCCCGACGAGACCAGCCCAAAGGATGCGACCGGCACCAAAGTCGCGCAGGCCAGGCGCAGCATCGAGTCGCAGATTGAAAAATCTGCGGAGCCGGTGCTGGCAGGGCCATCGCGGCAGAGGGCTACGGTAACGCAACCGGAGGGCAAGGGTACGGGCCAGGCGAAGAAAGCGGCGGATGTTACCAGCGTGGCTGAGCGGCCTCAACAACTTGCGGCACCCACCACCTTTGCCAATCGCACCGCAGAGGCAAAAGCTTACCTCATGCGGATTAAATTGTCGATTGGCAACAGCCGCAACTTAAAAACGGAAATTAAAAATGAGGTCACCAACGCCACAGAAAGGTTATTTAAGCTGGTGAAGGAAGCTGAGGAAGGGAGAAAGTATAAGGAAGGGGAACGTATGGAAAAGATAACACCCAAGGAGAAGGACGACAACACAGTAAGGAAGGATGATGATTGTAGGAGAACAGGAGAGCAGGAGCTCATCAAGAAGATTGATGAGCACAGTGAGATGCTCAGGAGGAATAAGGAAGAGATGGCGGCGTTGACGGAAGCGATCCGACAACAGAAAGAGGACTGGGACCAGCGACAGAGCTACGCCAGCGTTCTTACGGGACCCCCGAGGTCGAGGCCGAACCAGGCAGCAATGCACTCGGTGGTCATAGCCTCGGAGGATAAGAACGAGACCGGCGAGCAGGTCCTAGAACGGATCCGCAAAACTGTCAACGCCAGGGACGAAGGATTGCAAATCGACAGGATGAGGAAGGCTAAGGACAGGAAAGTGATTTTAGGCTGTAGTTCGAAAGTTGAGCTGGACAGGGTAAAGGAAAAGATAAAGAAAGGGGAAGGACGTTTTAAGGTGGAGGATATAAAGAATAAGGATCCTCTAGTGATCCTGAGAAACGTCCTTAGTCATAACACGGACGAAGAGATCGTTAAGGCACTCCGATCACAGAACCGGAACCTGATTGGGGATGTGAAGGGGGACTGCGCGCGCATGTCCGTAAAGTTCCGGAAGGGCGCGCGGAACGCACTCACATCGCACGTAGTGCTACAAGTCTCTCCAGAGTTGTGGAAGAGACTTACCCAGCAGGGGTCGGTTCACATCGACGTCCAACGAGTGAAAGTCGAGGACCAATCCCCTCTTGTGCAGTGTTCGCGCTGCCTCGGGTATGGCCACGGGAGGCGGTTCTGTAGTGACCAGACTGACGTGTGCAGTCATTGTGGGGGTGCGCACCTGGGTAGGGACTGTGCCAAACGCTTGGCACAGGCGCCCCCCACGTGTTGCAACTGCGTCAGGTCGGGTCTCGATAGAGCCGACCATAATGCTTTTAGCGGCGAATGTCCGGTGAGGAGGAAGTGGGACGCCCTGGCGCGGACGGCGGTAGCGTATTGCTGAGGTTGTCCCCAGGGTAAGTGAGCAAAACGATCCCCCAGCAGGAGCACGGCCACTGCTCGTGGCCCAGGCTAATCTCCAGCGAAAGCAGTTGGCCACGCAGGAGATTATGCTGGAGGCCGCGAGCAGAAAAATGGCGTTCGCTCTACTCCAGGAGCCATATGTGGGCGCTCAAGGTAGGGTGAGGGACTACGGCGGCGCGAGAGTCTTCCAGTATGTAGGCGTGGACAATACTACGGTTAAGGCCGCTATTGTAGTATTTGACGATAACACCAAAGTCAAGCCATGTCCAAAGTTCACCACGACCAACATCTCAGTGGTGACCATATATGCTGGAGGCCGGGAAATCGCCGTGGTCTCCGTCTACTTTGAGCCGGATAAACCCATAGGGCCATACTTGGAACAACTGGGGAGGATCGTTAGCGAACTGGGTCCCACCAATGTCCTCATCGGCGGTGACTTCAACGCTAAAAGCATGTGGTGGGGTAGCGCGGGTACTGACGGTAGGGGAGAGGACCTAGCAGAATGCATAGGAGAATGGGGCCTCCAGGTGCTCAATGAAGGCGACGTACCCACATTTGACACTATTAGGGGTGGTAAGCGCTTTACAAGCTATGTGGACATTACATTATGCACGGAGGACCTTCTCGGCCAGGTGAACGATTGGCGGATCAGTGAAGGCCTTGTGAGCTCCGACCACAACACCATTTTATTTAATATCAACTTTGGCAAATTAGATCAGATAAAAATTAGTAGAACTACTCGGACTTTTAATACTAAAAAAGCTAATTGGGCCGAATTTAGTGACAAATTCGCCCAATTAAAATTAGACTCAAAATTTAATATAAGCAACATTGTAAATTTAAAAAACAAAAGAGAAATAGACGGAATAGTAGAAGATTACACTCAAGTCATTCTGGAAGCCTGTAATCAGAGCATACCGAAATTCAAAATTAATAGAAAGCCTACTATTCCATGGTGGTCTGATGAGCTAGCCTCACTGAGAAAGGCCATGGTCACCAGGAGGAGAAGGATCCGCTGGGCAGCAGCAGTCCGCAGGGACTACGTCGTCGGAGAGTACCTGAAAGCAAAGGAAGAGTATGAGACAGCAGCTAAAAAGGCCCAAACAAACAGCTGGAAAGCATTCTGCGAACGACAAGCAAAAGAAACCGTTTGGGACGGCATTTATCGAGTGATAGGGCGAGTGTCGAAAAGAGAGGAAGATCTCCCCCTGAAGAAAGATGGAGTTACCCTTAGTCCAGAGGAATCGGCGAAGGTTTTGGCGGAAGTCTTCTACCCGGAGGACCGGGTGGAGGACGATAACGCAGAACACCAGCGGATTAGGGCAGAAGCTCATAGCATAAATGACGGATTAGCGGATAGTGATTATCACGATCCGCCATTTACCATGGATGAAACCTTGGCGGCTGTGAACAGCTTCAACCCTAAGAAAGCCCCCGGAGCAGATGGTCTAACAGCCGACATCTGCAAACAAGCTATCCTTAAGGATCCGGAGTTGTTCCTCGCACTGGCTAACAAATGCCTCGCAAATGGCCACTTCCCGACCATCTGGAAGGAGGCCACGGTCGTAGTCCTCCGTAAACCCGGAAAGGAGGACTACACACACGTTAAATCGTACAGACCGATAGGCTTGTTGCCGGTGCTGGGAAAGATTCTGGAGAAGATGGTAGTGGGAAGAGTGAAGTGGCATCTGCTACCTAGGATGAGTACACGACAGTTTGGCTTTATGCCCCAAAGAGGCACGGAAGACTCCCTCTATACCCTACTCCAGCACATCAGGGGTAAAGTGAGTGACAAGAAAATTGTCACACTGATCTCACTGGATATAGAGGGAGCCTTCGACAGTGCTTGGTGGCCTGCCATTAAGGTCAGACTGGCGGAGGAAGGTTGTCCGAAAAATATAAGACGGTTAGTAGACAGCTACTTCGAGAGCCGTAGAGTTAAAGTTCGCTACGCCGGAGTAGAACACACGAGAACGACCACCAAGGGATGTGTACAAGGGTCTATTGGTGGTCCTATCATGTGGAACTTGCTCCTCGACCCACTACTAAAGGAGCTCGACAAACGGGGCTTTTACTGCCAAGCCTTTGCCGATGACGTTGTGTTAGTGTTTCACGGAGATGAGACACTAAAAATACAGAAACAGGCCAATGAGGCGCTAGCGTATGTGCGGGATTGGGGAGTTCGGAATAAGCTGAATTTCGCTCCTCAGAAGACGAAGGCTATGGTCGTAACACGACGACTAAAGTACGACTCCCCAATCCTGCGCATGGGTGGAGTGGACATTGGCCTGTCACATGAAATTAAAATACTGGGCCTGACTGTGGATGACAAATTAACATTCAACACGCACGTCTCGGAAGTTTGTAGGAAGGCTATAGGCTTCTACAAACGAGTGGCTACTGCAGCGAAGGTGCAGTGGGGACTGGGACCTGAAGTAGTGAAAACCCTGTATACGGCAGTCGTTGAACCCACGATATTATACGCGGCCAGTGCTTGGGCGCCAGCGAGCAATAAGATCGGCATACAGAAAAAGCTCGCTAGGGTTCAGCGGGGTTTTGCACAGAAAATGGTAAAGGGCTACAGGACCGTTTCACTAAACTCGGCCCTGCTGCTTGCCGGGATCCTTCCGCTAGACATTCGTGTCCGAGAAGCGGCGCTTCTTTATGAAGTGAAAAAGGGACATACTCAGCAAGTGGTGGGTGACCGGGAGGTGGAATGTCCTGTGCCCTTTGC